>JAEUWJ010000084.1:17672-81445 GCA_018524395.1 Podaxis carcinomalis
TCCGCATACCACCCTCAAACAGACGGCAGCTCGGAGCGCACTAACAAAACTGTTGTCCAATGCCTCCGTTTCTTCGTGGATCGAAACCAAAAGGGCTGGGTGGCAGCACTACCCCGCATCCGTTTCAACTTAATGAATGCCATGAACGTGTCCACTGGTCTATCAGGCTTTCAACTCAAAACTGGCCACCGACCACGTATCATCCCTGCCCCCCCGGCCATCCCACGGAAGTCTACCGACATCGCCTTGAAAGCAGCATGCAAGACTGTTCAATCCATCAGATCACACATCTACGAGGCACAGGATAACCTCCTTGCGGCGAAGATTGTACAAGCCCATTACGCAAACGACTACCGAAACGAAGATCCTAACTACAAGGTCGGCGACCGTGTCTGGCTCAACACAGCCAACCGACGGCGAGATTACGTCCAGAAGGGATCTGGTAGAGTTGCAAAATTTATGCCTAGATACGATGGCCCCTTCACGGTTGTGAAAGCTCACCCTGAAACTTCCTCATACACCCTCGCTCTACCAAGCTCTGCCCGTTTTCACCCCACCTTCCATGTATCACAACTCAAGAAATTCACCCCAAACGACGATAACGCCTTCCCATCCAGACGCCACGAGAACCCCGAACCGGTCCTTACAATCGACGGTGAATTGGAGCACGTCATTGGAAAGATCATCGACGAACGACCACAGGGACGAGGAAAACAATACCTTGTCCGGTGGAAAGGTTTCGGCTCCTCGGATGATGAATGGTTACCCGGAAGGATGTTAAAGGACAACGAAGCCTTGGACGTATGGGAAAACAGAAACCGAGAGGAGTTTTCTTAGGGGATGGAAGGGTGTAAGCGGTAGCTTACCAAATACCCATAAAAATAGAAGAAATGGATAAACGATCGGGAGATAGAGGAATAAGGATATAGATTGCACTTGGGACAAAATTGTACTTTTACTTCTTCCCTTTTCCCTTCTTCTTCGTTCTCGAATACACGCTCAAGTTCACAGTATCCTCCGTTTTTCCCCTCTCCCATTAACAGTGAGGCCGCTCTCAACATCGTCACGGACAGTGGCCTTCCAGCTGGGGTGCGTGATCGCCAACGCGATCGTAGTGTCTTATGGTTGTGTGGTCCCGCGGGCGTTGGAAAATCTGCGATTGCACAAACGCTTGCGGAGCATTGTCGTGATCAGATCGGTCGACTTGGAGCGGCACTCTTCTTCTCGAGGCAAAATGTGCATTCGAACCGCATCATCTTGGAACTGGCTTATCAGCTTACAATCCACTGTTCCTCCTATAAACGACTCGTTACCAAGAGATTGGCCGATAATCCTGCAGTGCTAGGGCAAGGCATCGAACCGCAGTTCATGGAGCTAATTTCTCAACCCTTTTCTTCTCTTAAGAATATGGAAGGGGCCGAAGGAAAGTTTCCCTTATTGGTCGTTTTGGACGGACTCGACGAATACGGAAAAGAAACCACCCAAATCCAAATTCTCGAGCTCATTATGGAGTACACACAATCGACGATTGATCCTCCGCTTATCTGGGTGATTTGCAGTCGACCAGAGATGCATCTGGAGTCTGTTTTCTCGAGGGAGGCGTATAGGTCCCTCTGCACAATAGAGCAACTCGTGGAACGTGACAACGAAGATGATAGTCTCTTAATCCTCCAAGATGGTTTTCGCAACATCCGCCAGAAATATGGACGATTTTTCGGTGCTAGCACCGAGCCTTGGCCGCCAGTTTCTCAGGCAAGGATGCTTTCCAAGGCGACTTCTGGCCTCTTTGACTTTACTTCTATCCTCTTGAGACTTGTCGATCGCAATGGCCGGAGCGACCCTAAAGTCCAGCTTTCCAATTTTCTGGACTTCTTGGAACAGGATGTCTGTCTTCCCGGATCCGAACCAAGCTCATCTCCACCCCTTGAACTACTTTACAATTATATACTCTCCACCATTCCTATGGACGTTCTCTCAGATGCATTGCAGATACTGGGGTTTTGCCTTCATTTCCCCGATCACCCGCTCCCTGCCCTAGCTCTCTCTAATTTTCTCGACTTGGAAAGTGCTGCATTTTATGATGCACTTCGACCGTTGGAGAGGCTCCTCGTGGAGATTCCCTGTCCGCCGCATGCGCGCAGCAACCGTCTTCAGTTCTATTGTAAATCTTTTCCTGAATTCCTCGCTGACCCCTCACGGTCTGGTCCTTTCCATGTGTCAAGAAACTCGACGTACGATATTGTTGTGGTCCATCTCTTGCGTTGGCACATCTGGTCAGCCAAATACTTTTGCCATCGATCGAGGGGTGAGTTTTGGCATTCATTATTTTTCTTCTGCAGTCAAAGAATGGGGATCCTGCGCACAGATAGGACTTGCTGTGATATCGAAGATCGGCACAGGATGCTCAAATGGGTACCCAGAACCCCGGTCTGTGCTGACGAGGCTCTGGAAATTATCGTGGATTTCGCGTCTTCGAATTGTTGGAAAATCTGTGTGGATGTGATGGAAGACGGCGACTCCGTGGCTCTGACCAGAATGATACGTGACATTGAGTGCTGCCCTCAACATCATTTCGTCGTCCTTGTTAAACGATTTTTGAATGAGGTGCGGTTTAGCGTGGCGCGACAGTGCTATAATTTGTGACATTTTTTCACAGCGTGGCCAACTCGATGCTACAACGGGCAGTCGGTTTTGGGTGTGGCTCATGTCATGCGCTTCCAACTTCTTCTCATCTGTAGTTTGATGATTCTCATCTGTAGTTTGATGCTATACTGCGATACCCTCTTGTTTTGTACTATTAGGATTGTACATTGCGTCAATTGTTTGGTTCCGAGGACGCTGTTAAACAAATTAACTCCCGTTGAGAACGCGCCATCAGGTGCCGCAATCCCAACTAATGCCTTAGCTTTTCTATTTCTTACCACAACGTTCGAAATATGTCGCATATATCGACCACAAACTCCAATGGCCGAATCCTACATCCCGGCATCCCCCCACCCTCTATAAACGCCGAACGTCCTCCACCTCATTCCGCTCCGCTGACCTTGACCCCTCCAGAGTACAATCCAAATGGAGGAACTTCTCCAAGGGGGTTCTGGTTTTTCAAAAAGCCGCATCACAATCGGGTCAGATCGAGCAGCTCTACTTCACCCAAGCCCGTAGCACCCCAAATAGAACGGTCGTTATCCGAGCCAAACTCACCGACCGAGCCCACGAGTGCCGCTGGGTCGGCTAATCAGGAGAAGGCTGGAGCAAAGCCGAACTATATCGCCATGGCCATCGAATTGTTGAATGAGAGTAAAGTCCGGTTCGATGGTCACGAGAAGGATTGGATGAAGTTCCACGACCGGTATCAAAAGTGAGTTGTTACTACCAGCCCAGGCCATAGCACCCACTAATTGAGTGCATATATGCAGGTTATTTGCTATGGGCCGACCTATCAATGGTAAGATCGTCAAGTATCACACCCCTAAACCAAATGCGCAGGATGTGGCTAAATGGCTCGTGCGCGATATCCAGGTATGTGGCGTTGTGTTCTTGATTCAGGCTTCTTTGCGCTGATGATTGACGGTTTAGACAAGACTTGAAGAACTAGATATGGAGATGGAGATTCTAGAGTCTGAAGACAGTTCGAGCTCCACCAAACCATCGTCCTCCAAGGTGTGCGACCCTGAAGCCCTTACCTACTCCATGTATCTTCTGACACACACTCTTCCGGACAGAGAAGGCTAAAGGACGCCGGAAGGGCCCGTTCATCTACGCCTGAACCAGCTCCTGGGCCCCCGCTTAAACCTTGGTTCGATCCGTCCACCGTGAACCCCGTCCGTCCTTCTTTTCCCGTGCTCGTACACCCGCTCAGTAACTCAAGCTGGTTAGCGTTTATAGGTTGTGCTGGATAAACTCAATAGACACCAGTCCATCAACCCAAAGGGCACTTGGCACGGCCATTCACGAAGTAGAAACGACGCTGCGCCACTGCCTTTACCTAACTTTACCGCACACGAAAGCGGAACTCGGGATGGGAACAAGGTGGATACCCACGTGAGTAAGCTCTCCCTTGCGTGCCACGAATGGAATGCCTATATTGTTCTTTTTATAGGTCATTGCTATCCATCCTCTGGACGGTCATGGTGATCCTTTAAATGAGGAGCGGGACCAAAATCGGATCAAGTCCAAAGAGGTGGACAAAGGGAAAGACAGGGGGAGAGAGAGAGAACGTGTCAACGAGAGGGAGAAAGAACGGGAGAAAGGCAGATTCAAAGACGAATGGGACGGAAGGAAGGATAAACACCTGGACGAAGATGGAGATAAGACGAAAGAAAGAGATACCTGGCCACTCAGAGATAAAGAGAGGGGACGAAGTCATCGCCGACGTCATCGCGACAACCTACCGAAATATCCTTCCCGACCTACCTCCGCCCCACGTGAACGACAAATGTCCGACCCGGCGGTATATATCAGAGGCATCTATCGACGAGGCAATTCTCCTGAATCGTTAGCTCCTGCTATCTATACCCTTGCTGAAGACGTGGAAGTTCGGTCGGGGGCTAGTTCGGTGGCAGGAAGGAATCCTAATGCACCTGGGGTACCGCGCATACCGACTGTTGTCGCGTACCCCGGGTCCGAGGATGAAGAATTGCCTGCGGTTTATGGGAAGAGGGGTGAGCAGCCAAGTGGAACCGCCACCGCAACTCGAGCTGTTGATGCGGCCACGTCCGCGTCCAATGCTGTGTCAAGTGAGGTTATGAACCCGGGCGGGAATGATCATAGGAGGAGAAGGAGATCGAGGTCCCTTGGGCATGAGCTGCATGGAGGAGCTGAGAGGAGTCGCCCGAGGTCAAGGTCGCCTAAGGACAGGATCTGGGATAGGGAACGAGAGAAACCACGAGAGAGGGAGGAGCGAGAAAGAGATTGGGAGAGGGAGAGGGAGAAAGATAGAGATAGAGATAGAGAGAAGGGTGATGATCGGGACAGAGAGAAGGACAGAGAGCGGAACCGACAGAGGGATAGGGAGAGAGACAGGGGCAAGGGTAAAGACAGGGACAAAGACAGGGAGAGGGAGAAGGACAGGAATAAGGACAGGGACAGGGACCGCGAGCGCGAGAAGGAGAAGTACGGAAGCACGAAGTCGAAGTATCCAGGGGGAGAGTGGGAACGGTATGATCCTGGAGGTCGAAACCATAGAGACAGTGAACGGGAGAGGGACCGAGACAAAGAAAGGGACCGGGAGCGAGAGCGAGAAAGAGAAAGGGACAAACCAAGAGAGAAAGACAATAAGGAACGAGACCGCGACAGAGACAGAGACCGGAACAAGGACCACAACCGCGCAGAGCGGGAACGACTGGCGAGCACTTCTACAACCACGTCTAGTACCATGATATACCCCAACATGCCTGGAACATACGGACCTACACTGCCTGCATTTATACCTGCGTCTGGACCTGCTGCGCCTGCATCGACGCTTGTACCTCCACCTCACGTCATACTTAAGGCTGGCGTGCCTACGACTGGACCATGTCCACCCAATCCAAACAGTGAGTCTAGATTTATGGAGATATTAACCTCTCCGGCTCCACCCATGCCCCACAATCTACTGGGACCTACGTGACTTTTGTTTCTTTTGTTTTCTGTGATATGTATATATATCTGGAGTTTGTATCTGTCAATTGTTACTGCCGCTTTAGTCGTTTGTGCTACTGATTATTTTCTCGTTGATGTTACATGTACAATACCCCCTACACCCAATTCATTTGTGTTTCCTCTGGATTTGACTTAACTAACCCATTTTTGGGTCTGCTTATTTTGTGTAACTTAGAGCGTGGTCAACGGAGACAGGCATTTCGAAGATAGTTACATTTGACTGCTATCAAAAATGCTCATACCTGCGGCGATAACGGGCACGCAGTGCAGATGATAAAAGGATTGGGCACAAGAAGGAACAACAGCTGTTGTTCACCTACGTCCTTCAACCCACAATGAACACTATTCGAATTGTAGCTTCGGAGCACCCTGTTACATCCGTAGTAGTACTCAAATCGTCCAGGGCGGAGGTTGCGAGGACGTTTGACATCTCACTCAAGGTAAGACATCGTTCCCCGCGTTGGGAGTGGATGCTAACCGACGACGCCGCATGTTTGTAGAGTGGAAGGAACAAATTGACCATATCCAGACTACCAACTGCGATCGAAAAACGGTCCGTTCGTATCTCGATTTTAGACCAGAATGGAGCACCTGTGGCGAAGAATAAGATCTACTTGTCTGATATCGTGTGTTCTTTGGCAGATAATGCTGGAGATGATCTGACGAAGGAAATGATACGTGTTTTGGAGGTTAAGAAGAGTGGGTTGGAGAGTGAGCAGAGGATGTTGAATACTCAGGCAGAGGTTATGGTTGCTTATGCGAGGAGTTTGAGTGGGGATTGTGCGAGTCCGGATGTGGTGGATGCGTTTTTGGATGCGTTTAGTGATAGAGGGAAGAGGAATATTGAGGCGGTGAGTTTTGTTCTTTTTTACTTGTGCGCCTGATGGTAATGTTAAATGGTTGCTTTTAGGTTATGAAAATTGAAGAGCAGATTATGGCGATTGACAAGAAGATTCGGGAGGAGAAGAAGAAGAAGGCGTCGGTCAAGGGTTCTGCGAAAGCGGAACTTGTGGTTGTGATAGTCGCGGACAGTGCTGCACGCGTCCAGTTACATTTGGCGTACGGTGAGTCTTGATAAGTTTATAATATGTTTATCGCACATGCAGACTTTTTGTTCCTAGTCGTCAACAATGCCAAGTGGTCGCCGACTTATGAGTTGCACGCCGTTACGGGCGAAGATGGCAAACCATCTCGCACGGTCTCACTCCATTATCATGCTTCCATCAAGCAAGCCACGGGAGAGGATTGGACCAACGCATCCATTACGCTCAGTACTGTCGCTACGGACACCGTTATCAAGAAAATCCCGGCACTTGAACCTGTCACGATCAATACGATTCCCTCCTACAGGCCAATCACCCCTCCCCCACCAGTCATCGTTCAAAGAAATCCCAGAAGGAGTCGTAGCCGAAGTCGCTCTAGCACTCCATCACGTCCGGGGAAATATTATTACCGCAACCCATGTCGATGCCGTCGATATAGTCCTCACCGGCGCCGCTCATCCTCTCGGGATGGGCGAGGATATTCTCCTCAGCCTCCCGTTATCATTCAGCAGCCTCCTGCTCCAATGTCAGCTCCTTCTGTAGTTCCTGCAGCTTCGACTTCGTTCTGGGTTTCACCGAATTTCAGTGCCTCAGAGGAAGAAGCACTATATGAAGACGAGATTCTTACATTATCCGATGATGACGAGAATGACAACGGTATTGTCCAGCCAGAGGACATCCGTGGCAGAGAAAGAGTTGATGAGGCCTTGGCCAAGTCGGTCACGCAAACACCTATGACTCTTACTTATGCCGTTCGTGGAAGGGTGGATATATCATCAGATGGAAAGGAGCACGTTGTTACCATTGCAATCTTGACATTTGAGGCAGAAGTCGAATATGTTTCGGTCCCAAGGGTTGATCCACGCGTATTCCTCCAGGTATGTTGTTGCTTTTCCTGATGACTTTGACTTGAGCTTACAAAATGAATGCACGTAGTGCCAAGTGAAGAATACTAGTGAATACAGGCTACTGCCTGGTCCTGTGGGCGTGATCCTAGATCAGAACTACGTTTCCAGAACCAAGTTTTCTGTACGTATCCGTTTCGTCTGAAATGTTCTAAAGTTAATCCCTTGCTAGGATGTCAATCGTAACGATACATTTACCTTCACGCTCGGAGATGACCCTTCCATCATCATCTCCTACGAACGCGTCTCCAAGACTACCGGGGAAGGATACTATACGTTCGCTGATGCTATTGATATCACGACGTATACCACCACAATCACCGCACAGAATACGCATCAGTTCTCGATCGAAAAACTTATCGTTCGGGACGCGGTGCCGATTTCGATCCACAATAAACGTATCAATGTGGTATTGAGAAAGCCACACGAGTTGGTCGAGGCAAAGGAAGGAGTTTTCGTTCGTGTGGAGAATGAGGACGAGCCACTTAAGAAGGATGAAGACAAGAACGAAAATGGGGAAAGGCTCGAAGTCAAGTGGGAGAAGGAACAAGATGGTTTATATGCGTATAAGTGGAGAGTCGGCGCGAACGATACGGCTAAGTTAGAGACAGTATTCGATGTGAAGGCGCCTGCCTGCTTGAAATATGAGTTCTCGGACTTCGGCATACAAGGAATGGCCTGATAATGGTGAGTTGTTTGTTCTTCAACTCCTGACGAGGATGATGGCGACCATCAGGTCTGTCACAGGGACTGTATTATCTAAAGCTTCATGGGAATGATTCAGCATTAACGACGCTTGTTCCTGTCTCATGTGTTTATCTACTCAACCAGCGAATGCCGGCATTATTTATCTCGCATCCTAAGTTCGCGCTGCTCGAGTTGAAAGGTGGTGCAGTAAAAGGGCCCATGCAGTCCTGTATGCAATATCCAGATCAACCACGGGGCAGTTATCCTGGACGGAAATGAGAGCGCGTGCCCTGTTTTGGTGCTTCCAGCTTCGGATGTCGCGAAAACTTACCCTGACACCACCTGTCAGACTACATCCTCATGCGATTAGGGACAGCGCAACCGTGTCGACTCCCATAATGCCATGTGGTAAGTGGCTGGCTGGGTCTGCTGATATGGGCGTGTAAAACTTGTCACAAGACATTGGTAGAGCAACCCCATCAACAGTTAGAATAAATTGAGGAACGGCTCTTTTCGTCATGATTTGTCGCTCTTACCCATGGTTCCACAGGACTTTCGTCCCCCTGCGAATTATTGACTGTCATTTTTAATGCACTACCTCGTACATCCAAAACGGACATCCCTGTCACAAGGAGATGTCCGAAATGTGTGTAAGCCAGCAAACCCAGAGCTCTCTGATCATCCCCTTCTACATACAGCAAGTTGATCCCCTCAGCTATGTGTTCATTGGACCAGGGTAAGTCCCTTGCCTCTCCTTGCCCAGGATTTTCACCATCTTCACCTCGAGTGGTTGCTCGACTTGAACTTGCGCTACCGGCGAGACATACCCCAGAACGTAAGCTCCCCACGTTAGCATTTTATACCGTCTTTAGGCAACTGCCATTTGCTAACCGGGGCTCCCAAATGATGCTTTTGGGTGGATTCCCATCAAACTTAGGCATCCCTAAAACCTTCCTTGGCTCCAAGAGTTTCCTAACATATGTTTCAATCCACAGGGATGTTTGACTCTGGGACCAGTACAGCGGATCACATACCTGGTCGGGCTCACATGGTAAAGCACGTCTCTCCCAGGCTGTCCTTTTCCTTCAACGTCGTTCATGTCGCAAGTGACTTTATGACACTTAAGGGTAGTTGAGGATTCGTATAACCGAATATAGAGCGGTGCTGTTGACTGTCTCTACATTGCGAAAAAAAACATACGTATGTGAATACATTGGTGTTCCGGGCGAATCGGATGTGTCGAAGATGATATATCTTCCTCTCCAGTGTTTGTACTTAGCTTTCATATGTCTGTCGTCTGAGCAATAGTGCCACAAACTACAAGCCCTGGAATGCCCTAGGGACTTCGCAGGAAACCCGACATCGGGACTCCTGTCTTGCTCTAGTGCTCCTGTCCCCTCGTTTCTGCCACATAAAATCGATTTTGAGGTCGGAACGGAGCCCAGACCAATTCAATGATCGTCTCTGCAGCTGAGCAGAGACTGATGCTGATAAGTGAGAGATGACTAAGTCCCATTCGGGGCACTCCGGCTCAGAGGTCCGCAGAATGTATTAGTTGTTAATACCAAACTTGTTCAAGTGCGAAATACATTGCACTTGTTGCTCTCACTCCCCTGGGTGACCTACGCCGCATGAGTTGTCCGTCCAGGGATGATCCGCACTTCCGCCGATGGAAGTAACTTGTCTGCTCCATATGTTTAACTCAGCCGTCCTGTAATAGCGGTAACTGTGTGGACATGCGGCCGTGGTGCTGTAAGAACGAGAAAGCTTCGAATGGATGCTGTGGTTTTACTACAATTCTGGAGGACGTGTAGTCATCACATGCGACGATGTCTTCCAGATGCTCCCGTCGCCGACTTATAATAAGGAGGAGACTGTTTCATATTAGATTAGTATTATCCCAGGTGCAAGTCAAGTCCGCCGGCGGGGCCAGGCGCTTCCAGAGAGGTGCACTTTAGCACAAGTGCATGTTCGTAAACGCGATTAATACGTAGTTTTCCTGTTTCAATTGAATCAATGCAGTTGGTTATGAGCTCACGATCAGGAAGCAAGGCTTTGATCCGCCGTGCGGAGCTTAAGTAATAATACTAAGACGAGTCGTCGCATTACTGGGGTGCTTCTTATTATAACTGATATAAACATTCAGTTCTTATCGCATGCTGATCGAAGGATAAGGCCACAGATTCGCGTAAGAGGTCTATAATATATACAGTAATATATGGTCCTCTAAGTAAGATTGGTGCAAGTATATGAAGCCCGGGAGGGAGTATTGGTTCCGTTATCACGTCCCACCGACGTACAATTGTCGTTCGGGCAGGACGGCTACGATGGGGTAGACAATTTAGGTATCAACAACACACCGTGAAGGGGGTTCTGGATTCAAGACGATACTTAGTTGATGTGTTGAATAGTAGGGTCCAGCGCCCAACACAGTTGAAAAATGCATGGGGATACACCGCCGATATATGTATGACCCCCGACCAGTGAAGGACATTCCACCAAAGAACCTCCAGAATGAAGCGGGCTGTTTCCAAAACTCGGTTTCCCGCTTATATCGAACGAACCCTCAAAAATCGGAATAAGCCTTACGCGTAAAGATGTACTCCTCGATTCATCAATCTAAGACGGACCTCCTGAGCCCTGCACAAGACAGCGATAACAACAGACGCCCATCAGTGGCCCATTTCTGTTGGCATCACGGATCTTCCCATTTTTTGGACTTTCAAAAGAAAATCACCCGCGTCATGTGGCAAAGCAAGCTAGATATATGTGTTGATGATGGATAAGAGAACTGCAAAGGTACAGTTGCCTCTGTCTTAATCCAGACCTGTCATAACCCATACTCTGTAGTAACCCATAGGATTTCCATGTGACGAAGTTCGCAGGGATTCGGCTCGAAACCCCTTAGCGCTCACTGCCATAAATAGTATTATAGCACATTAGGATAGTAACATTTGGGCGTTTCGTCATCGTAACCTGGAAACTCAGAAATAGAACCGTCATTCTGTAAAGAATTCACACCCATTACGCCCCCTACTAAGTCCATTCCTACGCTCATTCAAATTCTTGAGGATGGACTACACAGTGCCCGAGCGAGAAATACTTTCCACAACCCTGACTATGAGCAAGGGGGTAATTGATGATGGCACAAGAAGAAATTTTCGACGCAGTGATGGGAATCACGTAGGATGCAGAAGATCAACGATTTGAGTGGCAATCTGGGAACTAGAGCATTCAGAACTACTTGTTTTCAATGTCGTAGGTAGCTATTATGGCTAAATAAATTTTAATCAGAACTTTAATCGTTTTTCTAATACCATTTTTTTCGCGTCTCTCTCATAACCCTTACTCTGTCATAACCCATAGTTCGGACCTTCCACCAGAGGCGACTGTACTTGCTTGCTAAGCAAGGATCAGAAATGATATCAGTTTTATCATTGATTTTCTTGACTTTCTTTACACCAACACCTTCCCCAGATCGTATCACAATTTGACATCGAGACATTCACTTCATTCATTCCACGTATTTTGAAGTAGATGAAGATACGATTGTATTGAAGACATAGCTAATTTTACCCATATGATCTACCGTCCCGATGTAATGCACCTAATATCCTTTGTATAGACGAGGAGGATGTACAAAAAAATTGAAACAGAGGTGGTAAACGTGCAAATGATGTGCGTATATTATAGTACACTCTCCACCACGCGTCCAATTATGGGCCAGCGGTGGTGGGAATAGGGTATTCTAAACAGAAAAAAAAAAAAAAACAAAGCTCTGTCATGTTTTGGGGGTTATATCTGAAATGCAACATTGATCCATATAACGACAAGCGACGCGGAGACAAAGCCAGGTATGGAATGGAGAAAAGCAGGGGGGGGCGGGAAATGGATGAAGTGGCAATTGCGGGTATAATGAGGTGCTGCGAAGATAATGCGAGTTGTGTAAGTGCACATGGAAAGGTGGAAGTGGTGGCGGCGGACGAGAGAAAGCGGGTGACGAGAACGACGAAACACGACAAGACCGCGGAGATGCAGATAGTGGCGTGAATGAAGGTGGTAGGGCAGCTAATGTCTTCGGCCCATTGAGCTCTCATGAAAGCCGAGTCTGGAACCGAGGTCAGAGCGCTCCAACAAGCTTGAAGGCTCATAATCAAAAACCCACCTCATCTTCAATTTGCTTTTGTATTCTGTGCGATCATGATCTGCAACACCGGCCCATCAATGAGACCTCCCCTGCTAGCCTCCATAACCTTCCCTTGTGAATGCCACCAATCATCTGCCGCCTCCTCCGCATTGTAAGCGAACTGGTCAACGATCCTCTTCCACTCCTCCCATCCGTCCGAAACTCCCGAGTCAATGGGAACGTTAACCTCGAAAAGATTGCGTCCGTCCTTGCCTTTCTCTCTCATCACAGCATTGCGGGGTTCGGCGTACATGTCGGGAAGTGTCATGAATTCAACATCGCCGAGCTCCTTGTGATAGGCCCTGATATCACGTTCACGTCGGACATCCTCATAGGCCTCGAGGAAAACTGGAATTTGCTCGTATCGTTTGAGGCGAGAGAAAATGCGACCAAGAGCAACGCCGTCTTCAAAGGCGATAGCTGCTTCTTGCACAGAACCAGCCTAACGACGTAATAATTAGTTTTGAGGAGTCAAGGATGCTTAGTGACAGACTTACTGCGATTGGTTGCGCTGCGTGACCGACAAGCGCTAACGGCCCATCAATATGATACCAGTCTTCTAAGGGAGTGCCTTTGTTCACGGTAACAATGTGGGGATCTCGGGCCCATTCGGCCAGTTTGCGAAGTCTGAAAAAACGAACGAACATACGTCAGTGGCCGGATACAAGACCACACCGACAATAAGAAGAGATAAAAGATAGTGTCAATCAGTGAACACCCCAGCAACCAGACAAAGCGAAGAAGGCGAAAATAACTGGAAGAAGGTTCATTCAGGAACCGTGATACATCCGGTTACCCGGTTGGATAGTGAATAGAGCAAGGGGTGAAAGGGATCACAAAAAGGAAATCAGAAACGCACCGTGGCTCTGCCTGTCCGAGCAGTTGGACCATCTGCTCCTTGCCTCCTTGTTCCAGCCAGCCCGTTGTCTTGCCCTCCGGAGGACCATACACGACGAGAGCGTATTCCGGCCTCTTCTACACATGACCCAAAAGCAAAGGATCAGCATTTGATCGGGCGTGAAATCGGCAAGGGCCGTGACCCGGTCCAACTTGGAACATGTGACCAACGGAGCAAAAATTTTGCTTCCAAGGCGGGAATAGCGCAAATAGAACTCACCAGAGGCCAGCCGAGGACTGCAACACCGTCGCCGAACCATGCCGCATTCAAGCCGTTCTAGTTGTGGGATGAACAGAATAAAGTCAAGTTGTATCGTGGTCAGCATTAAAAGCTGTGGCTCAGCTCGGTAAAACATACCTGTGCAGGATCATAGAGGTCAGCGGTAATAGGGTCTGAGAGGATAAGTTCCTCCGGAATTGTTGTGCTACAAGCCGTGCGGATCAGCGGGAAGGAAAAATAACAGTTGCAATAATAGCTCACCTGTACACATTGACAAGTTCTTGGTCGTCTTCCTCCGATTCGAAAAGCGGCCGCGATACCCCATTGGCCCCGTCTGCACCCACAATAATGTCACCCTTTATCACCTCCCCCGTCTCCAACTTGACCGACTTCTCCTCCAAGTCCACCTCCACCACTTTCGCACCATATTGTAGTTTTGCTCCGAGCTCATCTGCAATATCGTGTAGGAAATGCACGAAATCGCCGTGCTAGAACCGAGGTCAATAAGTGCTATAACAAGATTAACGGAGGACTTACATGGGTGAATACGAAATCACCACGGGCATCACGGAGCAGTTCCTTCTCCCATACATGACGACCCAACCGCTCTCCAGTCGTTACTACCAAAAATCACGTCAGAAATTCATTAATAGTTGAAAAGAGACAAATCACTGACGTAGTCTGATGTCAATCGCTGTCGACAAAAGGGCGACTTTACGGAGTCTTTCCTGATAGCCCCAGTGGTATAGCACTTTTGTGACATTGGGAGGGAGCCGAGTGCCACCTGTGACGTCCTGTGCAAAATAAACCAAGTGAGTGGCGGTGTTGAATAAGAGAGGTGTGATCGCATACCGGTGCGATTTCTTTCCGAGCTTCAAAGACAAAGGCCTCGTGTCCTGCTCGCCGGAATGCGATGGCAGTAGAGAGGCCACCGACGTTACCGCCAATGATTATGACGCGGATGGAAAGCCTGGGGCTAGGAGTGGTAGGAGATTCCTGAGGCAAGGGTGAGCGTGTCATAGGTAGGGGAAGGGAAAGGCAGAGATATACCATTTAATGACCTTGAGGTAGGAACGTGCAATTGGACGGCAGGAGGGGCGAGATTATATATGTAGAGGGAGTGCAGGGTGGCTGAAAGATGTACGTTGTAGGCGAGAAGCTAGAGCGAAGGTGTCAGCAAGTTTGTCCAGGGACGACTCTCAGATGCAGATCCATCTCTACACGTGCTGCCTTGCCCCAGATCCAATCACCCACCCAACGATTCGTCCCTTCTTGTTCTTGGATCACCGATCTAACCCTCTCTCACACATATCTCAATATGTATACTACCGTACGTTCTGGTTGTATTTAGCAGCAAGTAACAGACCCGTGCCTAGTGTAATGCTCCCTCCATACAATTAGCAACATTCCCCCTCCCTCAGCAGCGGCGGTGAATGCCTTGACGATGTTCCTCCTCGCTGTTGGATTACCCATTAGCACCACGTTGGATTGCTGCATAGACAAGACACATACCGATATTCAAACATCAACTGAGCACCAACGAACAAACACGCAACCGCTCCCGCCAGGAACCTAACACCTGGAGGTCAAGGGCATACCAGAAAAATCCAATCCATGCGTCGAAATAAACCACCCATCAGAAAAATAAATACCAATTTGAATAAAAAAAAACCCGAGAATAAGCGCGGCGGATCAGCACACCGAATAATAATAATAAAATCAGTAAATTGATTTGATGGGCGAACCAAACCAAAAGGGAGTTCTCTCGCGAATGAGCTGCACTCCCAGAAAACGCACCTTGTACTGTGCCGAACAGCTCGCCCACAAAGAATTGCAGACCTTCCGTGCCGATGACGAACCCGACCAAGTTAGCACCCATCATCATAAGGATATTCCCAACTGCGCCTAGTGCTCCTAGGTGTCGATACCAAACTGTGTGTCCATACTGCTCGTCGTAAATGTGTTTCGTCATGAATGGTGCAGCCACATGATCCAGTGTTTTTGAATGAGGGTTTGAAGTTCATAAGGGATGGAAGACAATAAGTCAGCTTCGGCCTCTCGTAGGTTAACTTTTCGAAGAAATGTGTGGCATCGGGGACATCCATAGTCGCCGTGTGGAATGAGGCCGGGGTCATGGACCTCCGAGGAGTGTAGCTAGGCTCATACTCCAAATCATGCTCACGAGACACAAATAGCCCAACCTTGACGTCCTCCGCGTCTAAGTGGGTACTACAATGGAAGCCTACCCCACACTGACCACTAATACCGACAACCACAAAAATCAAAGAAAAAATTATAAGAGCGACTCACTTTCGCTGAAGGGATAAGCCATCGTGCAAGTAATTCTGGCATAATGAACAAGCTAACCAGCCAACCCCAGGCTAACAGCCTAAACGTGAGGTCGTGCCAAAGTGCGACGAAGGAAAATACCAGAACGGTATTGATGATAACGTTCTTGGTTCCTCCGAGTGGGATGTAGATGTACCTATTGGGCAAAAGTCCACATGGTCAGAATACGGTGAACGAAGAGAAGCCATGGATAAATGAATAAAAAGGAAATCAAACATGCGAAAAAAAAAGCCCCCCCCTCGGTACTTTATCAACGCATCAGGCATAAAAATAGCTTGGCGCCGAGTCCCCCGCGTTTAGACTTGTTCGAGAAAGAATGCCTGAAGTCACCGTCGCCACCTTCTCAGGAAGGGTCCTTCCTTCCATCGTTCATCCTTCCAAACTCTTGGCAATGAGAAAAATTGGATCATCCCAGTTCGGACAAATAAAATCCAACTGTCACACTTCGAAAAACCTCTACGAACGAGACGGGGACCCCATATCTGTTCAGGGACCCCTCGAGAACATCCAGGGATAGGAGAGAAAGGCAAAGGTTAAAAGCACGAGGCACCGTCAACGTACCGGATGATCCATAGATTATAGCTCCTATGCCAACTCCTCCAAAATCCCATCGTCGAGTAATTGTTCGCCATACACCTGACCATGTTCTCGGGCGGATCAACGCCATCCAGAAGCGCCCAGAGTCGGAAGAATCGCCAGGGTATCAAAAGCTATATACCGCCACAAGCGACACATAGAGGATGATAGAAATCTTTCAATTAGCTTGCTTTTGTACGGAAAAGGGAGAAGGAAGAGATGGTGGAATGTAACAAGGGGAGTAGGGGAATAGGTTATATTGGAAGAAGCCGGGGGAAGGAGAGGAGTAATGAAGCGACGCTAATTAGGCATGACGAGAACAACATGTCGTTCAATGCGGCTAGAGTTGTATAATTGAGGAGGATGCCGAAGAATGAGAATGGAGGCAAATACCCGGATAACCGGAGCGGTGCCGACTGAGAGTGCGCAAGGGGCTCGCAATGTTCTGTCATTTAGACACCTCGTAGTCACCACCGCAATCGATTCACTTTAACTCGACGCACCCAGCCAACGACGAGAAAATGACACAGGAGATGAAAGAACGAGCGGAAACGAAGGAGAGATGAATCGAGGCCACAAATAACTCACCTTCAACCAAACGACGATGAGATTCCAGAATCCCACCATACTAATTTGTGCGGGGGTAAAGCCGACCCAGGCTTTTTTATCCTTGATCGCAACCACGTACATGAAGTGCTGTATACACTCCATAGTGAGGAGAGAAATAAGGAAGCGGATGGTGTACGCGCGGATAGGCGTTGATGCTGGCCCTCGCTTTTCAGGATACAGGTGCTGGCATACTGATTAAACAATTGAGTTAGAATGAGAGTACAATACAGGGCACACCTGCCACATAAAATCGTTGAAGGTGATAATAGGCCCTGCGAGATATAATGGTGGGTATAACGCGTAGGCTGCGAGATTGGTGAATGAGTAGACTGGGTCTGGGTGTGCAATGTTTTGCCGCTGTTTCTCTGATATTTCCTTGATTTCTTCAGCATCCTGAATGACGATCAGATGGTAAAGTGAGGACAAAACTCCAACGAACGCACATCTAATTCCTTCTCTTCCTTATTACAAGCCCAATAGTAATCCATGTTGAAAGACACGAGTCGCAGCATTGTGATGTTGAAACTGATATACCACCGAGGGTAGATTCCGGCGTATGTATCCTAAATGAACTGACGTTATTGAAGACGACAGGTTATAGAGTCCAAGACTACGCACCAACCACGCTAACCCCTCAAACCAGTGTCCAAACCTCCATCCTTCAAAAACCTCGTTTCCCAATAATACGGCACCATTGAAGAGCCACGTTATTAAAACATTCATTTTCGACCCTTTGAGGTTCTTGGCAATAGAGTAGTTCAGGAAAAGTATGGAAAGTATCTTGAGTGCATTCAACCCATGTAGTATCGTCACAGCCAGTAGTGAAAAGATGAAGTTGAATGTCGGTGATGAAGGGGTGTTGAATTTTGTCCTCTGCCGTGGTGAAGGTGAGGCTGATTTTGAAGGCAGCACCGAAGTGATGTATTTCACAAAAAGATGAGCAACAATCGCGATGCTCAGTAACGGAACATTGTTCCTAAAAGATCGGTATTGTGTGTCACTGTTATCCTAAGATTCAACCAAAAAACGTGAGTGTCGAATTGACAAGTTCCATGGGTTCTTTACGCACGATCAGTCGACCTGGTATCCAGCCATCTTCGAGTCTGTTCCGGTAAAATGGAAAGTTAGGGTGTGTTGCTAAAGTGTTTCAGTTATCGTCAGAGCCCCGCGAAAGAACCCAAAAAGGACATACGTGAACTTAGGGAAACAGGTATCCAGATCATAATGGGTATAACCACCAACACAACGACATAGTATATTCTGAACTCAATTGTGCTCCATCGTGATGGTGTTGCTTGCTTGACCCTCGTTTCAGAACCAGTCGAAAGAGCGAGAGGATGTCGATTGGACGAAGGGATATTGACGGTGAGGTCCGTTAGCTTGAAAGCTGTGGGTCTTTGGCGCATAGTTGTGGTTGTGGTCCTGGCGGAATCCGAAGGGTCTCCTGAGGTATTGTGTATCGGAAGAAGGGGAATTTGAGTCTCTTGTTTAGAGTTCATTCCAATGAAGGAGCTGAGAGTCGGACATGGACGTTGTCGCTGGCATTCACGGTGACAGGCGTGTAAAATGATGGTCCCCTGATGCGGCCCGTGGCGATGCACCAACCACTGCCACTTGATGTCCAGTAACAAATATAACTTCCTGTCTTAGAATTCTCATTTATGATATCCCTTCTACTGGTGTCCTACTCCTTTCAACATACTCGTTAAATAGCTCCGAGCAATACATTCTAGTTCATCAATTAGGGACACTTGGGCGCGAGCCCAGCGCTAGGCACCTATCCTGGACCATGGTGACACGTTCTTCCGTTTGTTCTCAACCACCATGTCTGGAGCACGCTCCGCCTTCTTTCTGCCCCTCTATGGAGCCTTTCACGGCCTTATAGTACTGGGATATGCGCTTAGACCGTCCTGGTACCGCCCACTAGTTTTCATCCCCATTGGGTTGATCGCCTGCCACCTCGTCTTCCGCTCAACAACGGGGACCATCGCGGATGTCGCAGTGGGCGGCACCATCTTTTCTCATTTGCTTTCCGCATTTGATGGAATAGTCTTGACAGAGGTTCAGAAAAAGCTGTATCGCGTAGGTGAACAACCTGGACGAATTATCTCGGCGCCTTTCAGAACACGCCTCGCTTGGGGTTGGCATCTTCATAACAGTCCGCGCGGTGTTGGTTGGGCACACCAACTGGCTCATATTCCCAAAAATCCTCCCTCTCTTAATTCCCCTCAAAACAGGAAGGCATTCGTTTTGTCGCGCGTATTCACGATATGTGTGTGCGTGGGGGTACAATCCGCCTTTTATTTTGTCAATTCCGCAAACCCAGCGCTTGCTCCTGGGGCTGTATCATTGTTCAAACAATCTCTGTATGTCAGAACGCTCAGCACGTCTGGACTGGGTATTCCAGCATATACCCAAATGAAAGTCCTGCACTGTATCGCGAGTGTCATAGCAGTTGCGACGGGCCTTTCTCAGCCTGCCGACTGGCCCCCTTTGTTCGGTTCGCCCAAGGGCATGTATACTGTGCAAGGGTTCTGGAGGTAAGCCAACCACCGATCCAGCTTATGAGATTGCTTACCACCCACTTTATTTGCAACTTATCCTCCTACGCCGACATATGTTGTGTCTAAATTATCACAAATTCCAGAAATGTTTGGCATCAAATGCTTCGCAGGGTAGGTTAATTTCCTCCCCCCCCCCTCAACCGAATTCGTACCACATAATGTGTGGGAATTCGTATTCACGACCAACAACCCCGATCCTGGTCTTGGTTCTACCCACAAGCTCCTGAACTAACCTCCTTTCTCCGCAGCCCCTTCTCGCCACAACAAACTTCATTATTCACACTATCCTTCGCCTACCATACGTATCCACAAAATCCTTTCCGCGAACCTCACTCGCCCTTGGTCTTCTCAAACTCCACACCGTATTCTTCGTCTCCGCGCTAGTCCATGCGGCAGGTGAATACATGATGCTCGGCCGCGGTGGCAGTGGTGCCTTTTACTTCTTCGTCCTCCAATCTTGGGCGATAACTCTGGAAGTAATGATCAAATACCTCGTTACCGGGTCCACACGCCCAAGTAACAAACCACCCGCATTGATCTGGCGTCTACTCGGGTACTCTTGGGTCGTGTCCTGGTTTGTCCTCGTTATACCCTTCATACAACAGCCGATGGTGGAAGCTGGATTATTCTTTTACGCGCCTGAATCTGCGCTGGGGCAAAAGGTTGGGAGGTTGTTGGCCCTGGATGTCATTTGAACCATCAGTCGTTATGTTTTTGGGTCATGGTTGCTTTGGTGGAGATGAGAATCGGTATCAATGGCGGTGCAGGCTCATGGTAGATTGGTAGGAATCAGCTTGTTTGAGGGTAACTGCTTCTCGATAACCCTTAAAACACGTTTGCCGCTACTTGATCAAGACCCTAGCGGCTGTGGCTAAACTCCTGTTTGGCTGCTGTTACTCATTGCTAACTGTCTACTTGCTACTACTTAATAAACTGTCAACGATAGCACTTTTACCTCAAAGGTCTACTGCCAGGATTATTTCTCAACTCTTAAGCCCTCGGGTTGTAGGTGTTTCAGCCCCGCCTCTTAGAGTGGGTCATTAGAGGTGCCTTGAACGCATGCCAGAGCTACCCTCTTCTTCAACCCCAGATAAGCCTCAGGGCCACAGCCAAGAAAGGGTGGCATCATTGTGTGCCGTGTATCCAACTCCGTCAACCATTTTTAAGAGTTTACATTCATCAGGATGTGCCAGCTTCTGGAAGCGAACCTAGTGGTGTGGAAACTAATGGAGTGGGATCAGAACATCGGTCGCCAACGTCATATCCCGGTGTGGGACCCACAGAAGAACATAGGGTAATGTGATCGATGACGATGTACTTATGCTCCGGGTGCGGAGAACGTGTTGAGGAATATCGCGCCTGAGATTTCGAAACGCCCGAGTTCTTGCCGAGTGTTCCGGCCGCCGAGGATAGGCGCTGCGGAATGTGTATCGACCCTGTTGGGACTTGATGGCGTCTTCTGGAAAACACTCTTCAACACGAATTCGACATGCTGCATTTTCAGACCAATGTGCCTATAAGTTCGTGTTTAGGACTACGTATATCATAGTTCACAGACTTTGGCTGTATAATACCGAGGTCACAACCACAATGTCAGCAAGTCAACTCGTAACCTAGATACTGTATCGTGTCGGCTGGGCTGCCGACTCAGGCAACCTTGTCGTAAATTTTCTGGCTTCTTGAGCTCCGGGCTTCTTGATCGACGCACCTATCTGGGCATGGCTTGTGATAGCTCACCATCGCTCCCGAATAATGACAACATATCGCAGATTACTTGCAGCTCTCATGACCTTCCGGAGCGCTCTGGACCTCAAATGTAGGATACCTAATAGAAGCTTTGCCATAAGAAGATAGAATATGATATCCCCGGGATGTCGAACACGGAGCCGCAATCCTTGTGTTTATTACATCAAGCCGAGAAAAGGGTGGACGTCAACTGATCTTGTCATATAATCTTTTCAAGACATATATGCTGCTCAGTCCTTACCGAAATGAGATACCTCGGCATGAGAAGAACCACTTCTCCAAAGAAGACTAAGGTGATTCGGCGTAATGCAAACCCCATTTCTAGAGCCCTGGAAGGCGCAAAAGGCTGGCAAACGCTGCATTACACGCGAGAGAATTTAAGTATTAGAAACCAAGTTGAGGTGGAATAAATCCATCTGAGGATGCAAGGATAAGATGCCTGGTGCAGTCCCACTCTCATTGAGGGGGTTGGCAAACCGTACTAGTGAGAACTATACTCCGACAGCTGAGGAGTCATCCAGAATGCGGGGTATGGGGACGTTTCGGCTTATGTATACTTGTGGTCGCAACCCATCACAGTTACACCCGATTATACCTACATACACATTCTCGGAATTTCAACGCCAATGGTGATATCAGTTACGGTTTCCTCTATACACAAGTCATGTCTATAATCGGAAGGGCATGCAACTACCGTGTGTCCGGGGATGGGCATATATGGGGCAGGGACGAAGAGAGTTACTGGCTAGCCCTCAACCCTTTGATAATTGGAGTTGGGGATCGTGATCGTTTTCTCCTATTTCACCAGCAGTTCCCTGTCCATTGTCCACAGCAGTGGAAAGCTGATACTTATCCTGACATCTTGACGAACCTGAGGGCACGATGAGGAGTAAGGCCACGGGCAAAATGACGGATAAGGGAAGTGATGGTGGATGGTTGCCTCGTGCTTGGGATGATTGGTTTATGCATACCTAAACCGGACCACAGCTGGTGTCCACTACATGGGGCCCAGTCAATACCCACATGTGTCTGCAGTCGTTGCAGGACGGGCCCGGATGGGAAGTGGTCTCCCGAATATCTGTTTAGAGGTCCAGGGCGGCGAAAGGGACCAGAAGACCCAGATTGAAAACTCGCGAAGTTCGCACTTTTGGATCCTGACCTAACTCTTTGCCGTTACGTGTTTGAACCAGCTTCCTCCTCCGTTTCGAGAACATTTTAGGGGTTCTTATATCATTTTTGCACTTATCAGCCTAACAAACATGTATTCAAACTCTTCCATGGCTCTGAGCGACCGGAGCTTCCCAGTCGTTATGACTATAGCGATGTCTCCGGAAGACCTGAACTTTCCATGGGATGCCTCAGTTCTCCTTCTGGAACAGAGTCAGACCTTTCGGCGACTGAGAGAAGCATTTTCTGATACAAGGGTTACTACACTAGCGGATGTCCCTAGATGTGCCACTGTTTGCGTGTGTGCTGCTTTAGTGCTGCTCGAAATCCGCCGTTCATTTCGTGGGTAATGGTCCGAAATTTAAAGGCTGTGTAGTTGGCACCTAGGCGGGCGATGGTGTGGCTATGGCTCCCATAATACGGCAAGGGCATGTAAAGGGGCTGTAAGGGCGGTGTGGTGAGGTGTCTGCACGCCACGAAGCTGAAGAACATTGATGCGGGGTGGAGGAAGTGCTTCAAATTTTTGAACGAGTTGAGGTGTTGACGATCCCTTCGCACCAAGCTGACTTCGCTAAAACGCTACATCTGATCGGTCCTCCGCAAGGGTGTGCCGTGGTCCTATAAGACCTCGATTAAGTTAGTTATCACATGTTCGAACGAGAGCAACACGAATTCTGGGTCCGAGTACGATAAAGTGGCTGATCATAATTCAAGACTCTTTGAGGCCAGAACCAAAGAACCACTCACCAGTGGTGCAAAAGACTCGCCGAAGGCAGCATGGGTTCTGAATGCGCAAGCATTGTATTGGATCTGTAGTACAATTATCATGTATTTAAAATCCGCAGTACTCTCCAGGGCTCTTTTGTCTGGGTCTGTCTCCGGTAACTACGTTGAAAAGAAGACATTTGTGATGGCCATACCGGTTCACTAAGTTGCCGCCCATATATATGTGTGTAGACAATGGCGAAAGATCGGCAAAAGCGGTTTGTGATTTCAGTACTTATGTGACCTAGGAATGATGAAGAGAAGAAAGGGCCGTGACGCTTGCTGTTGCGGCCCACGCTGAAGTGCTGACATTGTGACCTGTAGCATCAGTCTGTCTCCAGTTGTGTCGTTTTGAAGATATTCATCTTTTCCAATGTTTCCTTGGTCTCCACCAGGATATGCGCCTAGCCCCGCATTTGTGCCGGAAAGCAAAGATAGTCAGCAATCCACCCGTGCGTGTCTATCATCTAGATCAAGAGTTGAAACCTTGATACTCGCTCTCCCCAGAACCTGCTGAATCCCGGGTCCATTATCTTCACAATGCACATGACTTCGTAATGAACAATCCAACGATGATTGACCTGGTTCAAAATTTCTATTTCGAGAGACCAGGTTTGGTTCCTGAAACCCAGATGTAAACGATCAATTCAAAGCTCCGCTAGTGCTCTATATTCTCGACGGGAGAAGGGATGCTGAAGCAGAGGTAGACTCATCCGCTCGTGATCCCCCGCCCAGGTGTCATCCAGAGACCCGCAAAGAGCTCAGGGAGAAGATCACCGCTTGGGTCTTGAATGGAGTGGGACGAGATTGGAATATGCTGTGGCTCTTGGGCCCTGCTGGCGTGGGCAAATCAGCGGTCGCGCAGACCATCTCTGAGTATTGCCAGGAGATGGGACGGCTCGGGGCAGCATTCTTCTTCTCAAGACTCAACAATCGCATCGATCCAAACACCGTCATCCCAACACTCGCCTATCGCCTTGCCACCCGCAATGCTCGGTACAGGAGTGCGATAACCCGGACTATCACTGATGATCCGTCGATTCTAGACAAGTCCTTGCGAGTCCAATTCAAAACGCTCATCGTTGAACCATTCCGGTTACTCATGGTCCAGAACCCACGTATCGTTCAAGAGCCACTTCTGATCGTATTGGATGGTTTGGATGAATGCGAAAGTGAAGACGCTCAGTGCGAATTCGTCAGTCTCATCGGCGAATACGTCCGATTGACGAAACCGTCTCCTCTTCGGTGGATGGTGTGTAGTCGTCCTGAATGGCACCTCAAACGGATATTTTACCGGGCCGATTTCTCCATTGACTGCAAGCGTGAGGAACTGACGGTCGATGCCGCAGTAGACTTTCGGGACGTTTACTGCATACTCAAGGACGGCTTCGGGGCGATCCGCGACAAGTATTTATGGGAAACTCACGGAGTCGGAGCAGGCAGGCTATGGCCGACTGAGGCACAATTACAGCGACTAGCGTGGATATCCGGAGGATTGCCTATCCTTGCGTCGACTATCCTGAGGTTTATTGGTGATGTGGAGGTCGGGGATCCAGAGGGGCAGCTGAAAGCTTGCCTATCATTCTTAGGGGGCTCTTGCGCCCCAAGTGCTGCCAATCCGCTGCATGGCCTCGATCTCCTCTATCGTCAGGTTATGTCCGCCATTCCTTCCGATATTCTACCGGTCACAAAGCGTATCCTCGTGTTCTGTTGTTATCCTCCTGAGGGCTTAACATGGGGATTGTACGCACAAATTCTGGCGGACCTTCTTGAGCTAGATCAAATCACTTTTTACCGAGCCCTTCGCAAATTACACTCCGTACTCCAAATCCCGCCCCTCGAATTGGCACACAAACAGCCCTTGCGATTTTTCCATGCATCATTTGGTGACTTTCTTCGAGACTCATCGCGATCCGGAAAGTTCGGTATCGATAAGGCTGAGGCAAGATGTGACATTGCTGTTGTATTAATTCGGTTCATGAACCGCTTAATCCAGTCGAATTGCAAACTGCCAAGTATGTATCTATCCGTTGGTGTTTCTTCCGTGGGATACCCCATTAACCAATTCTCGAATAGGCTGTGCCTTCAGCGTAGCACCACTCAATGACACGACGTGGGCCCAAAGAGACTCAGGGGCAGACTTTGCGCGTGCCCGTGTTGAGGTGATCAGATATGTCATAAACAACTGTTGGGATGCTTGCTGTCAAGTTGTGGATAGAATAGAAAGGTCAATCGTCATGGCAGAACTCGATGCGTTCAATTTTTGCCATATTCACGCCCTCTCCCCGTATCAAATACCGCATTTCGTACAATTTCTGAAATGGCTAAACCAAGAACCGGTGTGTTTCCAGCCAATTTGACCTTGCAACGACTGATGCAACTCGCAATGTTGTGATCCCCAGAACCCCACCCTACTTCGAGTTGCGCCACCGTCTTCTGAGACAGAATATAATATTCTCAGCGCGTATGGAAGGGAACCTCTGCCATTTCGGCATGATATGGAGCAGACGGAGTATGAGCGTTATATATGCGACGCCATCTTCTTGCACCAGCCGTGGCGTAATCGGAAATCAAATCATATATTTTCGCTAACGACACCTCGTACCGGCGTGTGGATAGGCTCAGGTGTGGACAGTATCCTTTGGCTTGGGAAGGGTGAAAGAGTTGCGCTGTTTGAATTCAGGCAGTATCGGTAAGGCTTCCACCGACGTTACATTAGCATTGCCTTTCTTTCCTTGCTCTCCATACGATTGCTACAGAGCTGTTCCGAACGCTCCCTAGCTGGTATGATAATGTACTTTCTGGTCGTGAAATATGTAAAAGCTCGTTATACGACCTCTTTAATCGCCGTATGTGTGGTTGAAGCATTGTATCTGGGTCGGATTTGAGCCTAGAAATGTTGGCGAGAAGCGACTAAACTGTGTTGTGTGTGCACGAAGAGGTGATGGACAGCTATAACAGACTTTGCAGGTGCTCTGACCCGGGAATGAGGGCCTTCAGGCTTCCAGATACATCGCTTTGAACTTCAATCGCCTTCACTACGGAAATATCGTTGCTGAGGTCATTATGTCTCTCCCAAGGCACTACTGGACTCCACCACGACAGACATCAAGCTCTGATCCGCACCAGAAAGCAACACACAGTCAACAGTCACACCGTCCGTGCCTATCATCAAATGATGTAGGCCAAGAGCCGAAATATTGACGTTCTCTGTCTTGGAAACCAGGCGGATCTCCTCCTGCTCACCTTTTCTACAACACTCACAATTTCGTAGTCCACAACTCAGCAATGTATGGGGTCATCCAGAATTTCTGCCTAGGAGAAACACGTTCGACTTTTCAACCGTATGAATGGCTAACTCAAAAGATGTGTAAGTGCTCTGTATCCTCAACAAGAAAAGCGTCGCAGGAGCAGAGGTGGACTCGTCGGCTCGGGATCCGCCGCCCAGGTGTCATCCAGAGACGCGCAGAGAACTCAGGGAGAGAATCACATCAATGGGACAGGGAAAGATTGGGATGTTATATGGCTCATGGGTCCTGCCGGCGTGGGTAAATCAGCAGTCGCACAGACCACCACCGAACACTGTCAGGAGATTGGCGGACTCGGGGCCTCGTTCTTCGATTCTCGACAAGACGTTGCATGTTCAGTTCAAGAAACTCATTGTCGACCCATTCCGTTCGCTCATAATCCAGAATCGGCTGAGAGATAGGAAAGGGGCGTTCTGCTATGCAATGGCAGCCCAATTGAAGATAATACTGGAAGGGGGACGCTGCTGACACTGGCGTCTGGCCTGGGTTGCAAGGAGAGGGTCCCAAATGGGTAAGAGAAGAAGCGTTGCTGAGCGCTGACGCTCGCTCGCCTAGTCCAGTCGAGATTCACATGTCATATGTGCTTCACACATCAGATGGAAAACAGCAAGGACGCCTCCAACCTTCCAATTGCGCTCACCTTTGCTGTGCACCTATCGTCACAAAGGGTGTCATGTCCTCTCCACTGAAATGCGGGATGTTTGATCTGAAGAGTCTTGGACCCGTGTCTGGAACAAAATGGCCAGGGGAAGGTCTAATCCAAGGTTTACCGAAAAGAGGCGGAAATGTCACCAAGGACCTTTTGATAGACCGTACGTGCCTGTAGTCTGGGCCAAAAGTTGACGTTCTGACAAATGTTTTTCCTCAGGACCAAGCGAGTCACCGCCCATTAGCTTCTTCCCCGACTCACAGAACTTTGCTATCCGTGATTCAACGATGGTTGGGGTAGTCCATCAGAATTTCTACTCTGGAAGACAAGGTTTGACTCTTTACATCAATCACGAACGATTGACTCAAATGGCAATACTAGTGCTTTCCATCCTCAACAAGAAAAGAGCTGTGGGAGCGGAGGTAGACTCATCGGCTCGGGATCCGCCACCCCGATGTCATCCAGACACTCGCAAAGAACTCAGGGAGAGAATCACATCTTGGCTTATCAATGCGGCGGGGCGAGAATGGAACATGATGTGGCTCGTGGGTCCAGCAGGTGTAGGCAAATCAGCAGTCGCACAGACCATCGCCGAATATTGCCAGGAGATTGGCAGACTCGGAGCTTCTTTCTTCTTCTCAAGACTGAACAACCACATTGATCCTAAGACTGTTGTCCCGACACTTGCCTATCGCCTTGCTGCTGATCACCCGGGGTACAGGAATGCAGTTACCCAAATAATCGCAGATGATCAGTCAATTCTGGAAAAGACCTTACGGGCTCAATTCAAGAAATTGATTGTTGATCCATTTCGTGCGCTCATGGTCCAGAACCCACTCATCGTTCAAGACCCACTTCTAATCGTATTGGATGGCCTGGACGAGTGTTACAACGAGGACGCACAATGCGAATTTATTAATCTTATCAGCGAATACGTCCGATTGACAAACCCGTCGCCCCTGCTATGGTTGATCTGTAGTCGCCCGGAATGGCACCTCAAGCGGATATTCTCAAGGGCTGATTTCTCCATTGGATGTAAGCACGAAGAGCTGACAGCCGATGCTGCCGTAGACAAAGAGGACGTCTACTGCATACTTAGGGACGGTTTTCGGGAGATCCAGAAAAAGTACTTTTGGGACATTCATGGAGCCGGGAGAGATAAGTCATGGCCAACTGAGGCACAATTGCAACAACTAGCGGATAAATCAGGTGGACTACCGATCCTCGTATCGACCATCCTCAGGTTTGTTGGCGACCCAGACGCCGGAGATCCAGAAGGACAGTTGAGAGTCTGTTTATCATTCCTGGGAAATTCTCGCACTCCAAATGCAGCCAATCCTTTACATGGGCTGGACCTTCTGTATCGCCAAATCACATCATGCGTTCCTCCAGATACGCTCCCACTCACAAAGCGTATCCTCTCATTCTGTCTTTCGGCTCCTGAGTATCTGAAGGCACAGACTCTTGCGAATCTTCTGGAACTCGACCAGACCACCTTTTACCGAGCCCTGCGTAAACTGCACTCTGTACTCGAAGTTCCTACCTCTGACTTGGCACATACGAGACCCTTGAAATTCATCCATGCGTCATATGGCGACTTTCTCCGGGATCCAGTGCAGTCCGGGAAGTTTTGTATCGATGAGGCGCAGGCAAGATGCGACATTGCTGTTCACTTAGTCCGGCTTTACAACCGCCTAATTCAGTCGAATTGCGAGTTGCCAAGTGCGTCTCGGTCTCTTATCTTATGGGATGCCTTATTGAACTACCTGATGAGCAGGTTGTCCCTTCGTTGTAGGGCCACCACCTGAGCCGAATTGGGTTCTAGATGACACAGAGGGGGCCTTAAAGAACGCCCGTTTCAATATGCAGCACTTTCTCAAGCGACATTGCTGGAAGGCCTGTTGTCAAGTCACACGCAAGATGGAAAGACTTACCATCTTGGCGGAGCTCTCCAAATTCAATTTCTGTCACCTCCCTGGCGCCATCGATGCTGGCTCGGAGGAGTTTGCAGGGTTCGTGCAGTGGCTAGGTCAGGCGCAGGTAGGTTTCCACCACACACAGTTGATGTTTCTAATACTGATGTTACTTATAGCATCATGACACTGGGATCCCCTCTATACTCCGCACTACACCTCCAGTTTCTCACATTGAACTGAACATTTTCAATGCGTATGGAATGAGACCCGTAAGGTTTCGACATAACATTGGACTGATGGGGTTGCACGTATGCTACGTCACCTCTTTGCACTGGCCCCGCCATTACCAAGAACCAGGTGACATCAATTCCCTGCTTGGTCCCCGCGCTTCACCGGAAGTCTTGCCAACTGACTGGAAGGTGGGTGAAGTGGAAGGTGTCTTTTGGCTTGGAGACAGTGGAAGAGTTGCACTGTTTGAATACAGGCCACTACGACATGCATCGTGGTCCGGTCTTAGCCTTTAGCCTTAGAAGTGAGTGATTCCTTTGTGACCCCCCACTCACGATTTTGATACATAATTTGTGTTCAAATATTTTTTTCTGGCTCCCTATTATGATCGATGGAAATGTATCTGTGGTCTCTAGCTGATGTCCATTTCTGTGTTTATGGTACAAATTTGGAAAGAAATATTCTATAACGGAGTCTGTTATGATCACTGCCTGTGACATGGTGACCTGGACAAGTGCTGGAGCTCGTGGATGCTCGCCCCTACCTGTCACAAACATCTCCAAATACGTTTATCTTCGTTATAGACCTGCAGTAAAGATGAACTACGAGTATCATAATCCTTTTGGTCACGCAGCGCGCCCTGGATCTTTGTCTGGAACGAAGCGGCCAGGAAATACTCTTCCAGAACGTTCACGGAAAAGAGCCAGAAACTCCTCCAATGATCTCTTCCAGAACAATCGTATGTGTCGGCGTAGGCCAGCGGCTGGAGCCTTGACATTCTTTTCCCCAAGAACCAAGAGGACCTCCGCTCATTAACTTTTCCCCCGACACACATAACTTTGCGATTCATGGTTCGACAATGATTGGCAACTTCATCAGAATTTCTACTCCGAGACGCCAGGTTCGACTCCTCAATCTCAGATGTAGATTGCTGAATCGATGACCATCCTAGTGCTTTCCATCCTCGACTAGAAACGAGTTGCTGGTGCGGAGGTAGACTCGTCCGCTCTGGATCCACCTCCCAGATGCCATCCAGAAACTCGCAAGGAGCTTAGGGAGAGACATACATACTTTTAATACTAACGGTACTCATAGTGTGGTCGTCCCCAGATCCCTACCGTACTTCGGGCTACGCCTCCAGCCTCTAAGATTGAATCAAGCATCCTCAGTGCATTTGGGATGCAACTTCAACTTGGCCTGGTAGCACAGCATGTATATTATATCACCTTGCGCTGGCCGCGGCATTATCGTGAACCGAATGGCATCCTTTCGCTGCTTGGTCCTCGTGTCACCTCCGAAGTTTTGCACCCGCGCTGCGAGGTGGGCCAGACGGCGTCTTTATTTTGGTTCGGAGATGGTGAAAGAGTTGTATTGCTTGAGTACAGACTCTTAGATCAATCTCGACCAATGGGCCCTGGTGGTAGCGTAGTACAGGATCAGGAACTACGTTGGACCTACGCTATGACCTTGTGCACTACGTGGTACTTCCTGGTTCATCCTTATCCTATCCTTGAAAGAGAGTATGGAGATCGGAGCTCGGCTGGTGTTGCAAGACACCATCCTCCCTCCTCCTCTCATGCGAAATCACCGCCGATTCGCCACTTCGACGTTCCAACGTTCCCGGAGCATGCGAACGAAGTCCTCAACATTCCGCACACCATCCCCTTCCACCTTCGGAAGGTGGAGTCTGACCCCTTCGACGACGGGATCCACTCTCCGAACGCGCTATGCCTTCAAGAGGCATCCGACATCCGATTACCGTTTTGAGTTGGTGTCTTGTATTCAAAGTACGTTCCCGCTATGCTTGTAAATGGACACTTTAAAATGAAATGTCGTCATAAATACAATATCCGTACCTTTCCTCTTATTTCTCTACTTTCTTGACCGTTTTCTAGCATTTTCTTTATTGTACAAACGATCTGTAAATTGTAGTATAAAAGCCTTGTAGTAGGTACGACGAATACAACTTACCTTTCCCCCAAAAGTTTCCCTCGGCTCTCTTCTCGCTCCCAACTCTCTACCTCACCCTTTTTCCATAACCATTCCTAACGCCAGACGGACGCTGGCACCCCTGCTACAACCCCGAACTCGCCTCGTCAAGAGGCTTCCGCTTTTTATTACTGTTGTACCTTGAGTATTGCCTTCCTTTCGTACCTTTCAATTGCCTGCAAGACCTCTCTAGCTGACACATGATGTGCATAGAATAATATTCATTCATTGTGAAGGCAGCTAATACAGCAGTGGGTCGGGTCATGGATGACAAAAAATGTGGAGTAGAATAGAAGTCCATCTCTCCATACGTCATCCGACGCCCATCATACTCAAATGCCTAGAGGCTTGTCACACTCGACCGAGGTGATGCCCTGTGCGACTTCATCCCTTCCTATCCACATTTTTTGGCCTTGGCTTCGCGTCCGTGAATAAATATGACTGGTAATAAACCTCATTCGTTGATCGAGGCTAGTGTAAGACATATCCACTGGACCTGACTCCGGTTCACGAATCACACAACACCACTCGTCGCTCTGCCTAGTTTAGTCGCCATTGCATTTGGCTCTGTGTGACCCAGTCCAGTCTACACTCCAGCAGGTAACATACGAGTTGCCTGTAGTGGGTCTCATGGCTCTCTTGTCGAAAGGAAACGAATAATTCTGTGAAGTCGATGGGTATTTCATCCCCAATTGGCGCGGCTGGAGAGAAGATAGGGGTAGTTGAACTATACAAGGCAGGTGTTTCCCAATTCATCTTGTCTCTGCCTTGCACTGTTACCACAAAGCGCGATGGCGCCCCTCGCTGCGCCCGAGCCTATGAATGCCACAACGAGCCATTCAAAGCTCAAGGTAACTGTTACGCTACCTGGAGAGAGCGTCGTTGCGGGCAGACATGTTACGGGCAAGATGGAGGTTGAGTGCAAGTCGGACAAGTTGGGCATTGGCATCGTCATGGTCGAGCTCTTTGCCTTCCAGGGTACTTGCGCTCCTTATACATAACGTCTTTAGACCCACTGATGATGAAATGCAGAACTGACTTCACGAGATCACTCAGCCCGAATGACGTTCCTCCATACGAGGAGACTCTTTCAGGGTCCAAATTTACCTCCATCCAACGCCGTTCACGCACATCCACTCCCAGGGGATCCCCCCTTCCCAGAGGGGTACTACAAAGCCAAGCGCGGGCATTCGACGTTCCTATTTCGTATCCCACTTCCTCCAACGTCGCCTGCGTCGATAAACTTTGCGGATGGACTTGCCAAGGTTAGGTACGAGGTCCGCGGAAGTGTTGGAGTCTTTTGGAAGGACGAAAGACAGCTTGTGACAGACAAGGCTGAAGTCGGTGTTGTGGAGAGCTTTGAGGAGGATTTATTTGGGGTGGGAGGACAGGCGAAGGCGGAGGAAGGTGTGGTGGTAGTTGGTGAAGGTGGGAGGTTTTGGATGCATGGTCGCATTATTGGGGGTATCCTTGTTGCTGGGGAGAGCGCGTGTGTCGAATTACAGGTGAAGAATCATTCGAATCGCAAGGTACGCTCTGTTCTACGCCACCGAATGCTTTATCACTAAGAGGATCACCCTAGAACTCGGGATTAACACTATCACTACATCGGACGCTTCTCCTTCCCACTCCGACTAACAATACCAATGTTGCGAAGCCACTGCAGATATCAGATACGATCTTGACCGTGCCTTATAAAGGCCCGGAATACACACTCCCACCTGGTGGTGAGGGTGTAGCACATCTGGTGTTTGACGTCCCGGTGAATGCGAGGAGTGTTAGGGGTGGGACATATGAGGGTGATGGGGACGATGAACAGCGTCATACGAGTGAGGCGCTATTTTGCGTACAGGCGAATGTGGAAGTGAAGGTTAGCATGGGTGTGGGTCTGGGCAGGTTCGTTGGTCTCATGCCTTCATAAACTTTGGTTACTGAACGAGTAACAGTAAGGACGTAGTGCTCGATATACCCGTGACAATTGTCCATCCTGACGCTTTGCCCGAGCCTCCTCAATTGCCACCACCAGTCCAACCCCAAACACACGCAGTACCAGAAGGGATGGCATATCCCCAATACATCGCGGCTCCCCGCGTGGTATCTCCAGCTACACATATACCACAACCCTATATTGACCATCAGGCGCAGCAAGTGTGGATACCACCTCCTCAGAACACACCATACCAACAATATTACTCTGATCATGGGCAAGGGTATTATGCTCACCAACCACAGCCCTATCCCTACCCACAACAAGAAGCAGCATATACTCACCTCAACCTTCCACCCACGCCACGACACCTACCGCCGCGACCCTCTAGTGCCGGGCCGCTTACAACATCACCTTCGCATGCACCTACGAACACGTATGAGCCCCCGATTTCGGGGTTACCCATTTCTCCTGTTGTGCCGTATGGGCGCCTCTTGCCTCTACCCGCTCCACACCAACAATCCACACCACCTCGTCAACAGTATCACCACCACAATCCTAATCACGTCCCTTCATCCATGTCACCTCAGTCTCCTACCGCTCCGCACCCCCACCACCAACAACAATACGCTCCGCCACAAGCCAATACCGACCTCTCGCCTTCCCAATGGATAGAGGGAGAAAGAGAGGAAGGAAAGGGCGACGTAGCCTCTAGAATTTCGAGGCATTTGAGACAAACCTCGGTTGCTACGGGACGTGGGCGGAGCGTATCTCCTGTCGCGCATCGGTTTGGGTATCCTACGGTTTCTGCAATTCCTGATGTCGGCGGTGGCGCTTCTGGGCCAGGTCTTGATGCCCCGGCTGGTGATGGTACGCCCGTGGCTCCTGTAGCACAGGTCGATGTTGCTGGTACGGGAGTAGGGAGGATGGGTGCGATCTTGCATTCGCCTAGACCGCAGATACGTCATAAACAGAGTTTTACAAAGTTGGATGGAAAGACTGTGGTGAAGAGTGAGAGCGTTGTGGAATTGGAGAGGATGGCTGCAAGATTGGAGGATTCTGCGAATGAGGTTGAAGTTCTGCAGGTACCGCTTGGGAGGAGAGACAAAGATGGAAAGGGAAAGGGGAAGGATCGATCCTCGCCAGCACCAGGACAACGGCTCTCGCTTTCACCGGAGGATGTGAATGTAAACAAGACGTTGCCTGTTCCGCCCCCGTTGACTAAACCACGGCATTTGGTGGGCGACAGGGCGAATGGGAATGGTGTGAGCAGTTCCACACCCCTTGAATCATTGTTCGCATCATCTCCTGTTGGGAACACCCACCCTGTCCCAACGTCTCCTACCGTCAATATCAGTGCTAATACCCAAAGCGCCGCCAATACCACTACCAATAATGCCGTTCCTGGGACGAGTATCGCAAATGCACTATCCCTCTCACAACCCGCAGAGAACTATCAGGCTCCGCCAACGCCCACACTCGTCGCGTACAAGCGTCCACCTCGACTTGACAGAGGTGTCGGCGGCGCTTCTGATCGAGGAGGTGCAGGAGAGAGTGGGCTGGATGCACTAGAGAGGAGGTTGGTGGCGCAGGTCGGGACGCGAAAGGTCGAGAAGGAGAAGAAACCTGACGTGAGGGATATCCTGAAGTCTGCAGGTGGCGTTCCGGTTGCTACAAAGGAGAAGGATGGTGGCGGTGGTGGTGTGTCGACGAGTGTAGCAAGCGTGAGCACGTCCACCCCACCCAACCCCGAGGCGAGCGGACATGAGACTGGTGGGAGTACGAGTGTGAGTTCGGAGAAGTTGCAGGATGCGAATGATGAAAGCGCGATTTCGAGTTTGACGTTGGATCAGAGTAGTGGCAACGAAGGCGTGGACGATCGTGAAGGACAGAAGGAGAGGGAGAGGGAGAGGGAGAGGGAGAGGGAGAAGGAGAGAGAAAGGGAGGATGAGGAGCAGGAACAAGAATCAGTGGACGGTGGAAAGACTCATCGAGCTGGGAAGAGTGTCGTTGGCATTGAGAGCTATTTCCAGACCCACAATTACACCCACAGACGAGAACGCGCCGGAATCGAGCCTACTCCTGCTCATCACGTTGCTCCAACCGTCATACACAACGGCGCGAGCTCGAAACCGACTGCCGGTAACTCGACGCCAAAGAGAAGAGCAGGGGTGGCGGCAGACAAATCGAAGAAATCGGCACAGGCGAGGGGGAGAGTGGCGGCTTGGCTGGGCAACATTGATCCAGATGTGCCTCCGCAGGAAGAGATCATCCCGCCAAGTCCGAGTGTGGTGAAACTTCTTGATCTGAACTTAGACGGTGAGGGCGTTGCCGAGGGTGTTGCAGTGGGGCGAGATCAGGTTGAAGAGGAGGATCGGGAGAACAGAAAGGAGAGCAGGGGGAGAAGAGACCGCGCCTGGTCGCGCACTCGTGCAGGATCTCGTTCTCGTTCGTGGTCTCCACCACCTATACCAGCGCCTGTGCCTATATCTGAACCAAAACACACTGAACGAGAGCCCGAATCACCGATTCCGTCGTCAGCTGCGGCGTCTCCGAATCCACGATCCTCAGGGTTCATGCCGATTGGAACGATGCAAGCACAGCGGGATTCAATCACCAAAGCCATGACCCGCTCCATGATGCGGAGGGTTGGTGTTGTTAGCGGTATTGGGAGGGAGATGACGGTGGTGAAAGAAGCGAGAAAAGTGATGGATATCTGGTCCGAGGGCTTATCTCCACCCGCATCCACTCGACAGACCTCGACTTCACCGAATTCGCTGAGACCTGCTACGCAATTGAAGGAGGCGAAAGACAAAGATGGAGAAAAGAAGGTGCAATATCCATTCATGGCGCCCACTCCACCGAAGACGCAGACGATTAGAACTGATAGAAGGGTCTCGCCACCTTCGACATCCGTTCGTACTGCCGCTTTGGATGTGGACAAGTCGATCCCGGAGTCTCCTGGGCCAGAACCTGGACCCCATAGAGTTATCGGACAGGCATCACTGGTGCCCCCGCCGCCTTTGGCTGCAGGCGCCAACGCGAAAGCAAAGGAGAGCCCGAAATCATATGCAAGTGCTGTTAATGCTGGTCCCACCCGCGTAGGCGCTGCCGGAGTGAAGAACCATCGGTTGCCAGTCTTCCCGCCACCACCCCGTCAGGAGCCAGAGGTGAAATATGATATACGGTCTGCCAGGGGTGGGAGGGGTGGAAAGGTTACACACGTCGCGTCGTTATGGGCTTCGGTTGCTGCCGGAAATGCTGCTGCCAGTACTGGCAATACCACCAATGCTGGTGCAAAGCCTCCTGAGCGTGGGGTAGGGTGGAAGAAGGGCAAGGCAGCGATACCAACGAGTAATGCGTTGAACCCGGAAGGAAAACGTGTATCCACCCCTACTATACCGGCGTCACATTCTACGACAGTATCCAACGCAAAGGATCCAAGACCTCCAGTTCCTCCCAAGAAGCCTACTACTGCCACTTCGCCTTCGCCGAATACCACCGCAGCCACGTTAATTGCTCCCCAAGCTAAGACACCCACGCCTGCCTCAAACCCAAAGGCACCCACACCCACACCGACAACGCCCAAGTCAACCACCAACCCAAGTCAACCCAGACGTCCCGGCCCGCCACCAACGTCGGTGCAAGGTCCGACCAAAAACTTAAACATGAAGAGCGCACCAATCGCTGTGGCGGTGACAAAATCGCCCTCGGCGCCCGCTACGGTGTCCTCGTCATTTGCTACCCCGACTCTAACATCCACGGCATCGCTGGCGAGACCTATCAAGAGTAGTGCGAGTAAGACCGCGGCCGTTGCTGTGGGACCGCCAGGAATTGGCAAAGGGGACTATAAAGACAGTGCCGGCGGCCATATTCACAATGATAATTCCAGGGGTATGAACTCGAAGGAAGAAGTTGCGAGAAAGAAGCCAGGGCTTGGTGGGATTGGCGAGGAGGGTGCTGATCCAGATGCCGGTCTGAAGCTCGCAGCGAAAGGCAGGGGAGGTGTAGCTTCAACTCGGCTTGGCGCTGTGGACAGTGGTATCGGTGGCGTCAGTGGCGGGTCCAGTGGAAACGTCAAAACCAGCGCAAGTGTTGCTGCCGGTGGTGAGAACGGCAAGCGCCCTCCTCCACGCGACGCAGCGTTCGGCCAAGCAAGGTTGCGCGATTTGATCAAGAAGTATCAAGCAGGAAACGCATAAGCCCCGCTTTGGCGCCTGGCCATCTTCATCTTACTTTTCATTTCTTGCTCTTGTTTGGAAGACAATGATTTTGCATTGATTTATTTATTACCTACACATTTGGAAACCGAATCAGCTCGATTATTGTATCTGTATAGCTTAACTGTCTTTTGTTGCCTTCTGTCTCCCGCCTGATAATATGTTTGTGTATATCGCCTGTATAGCTACACATCTCACCGTAAAATAACGAGCCTTGTACGACCCGCCATGATCAATAAATCTTATTGCCGTTGAATCAGGATGCTACTACTACATGACATAACGCCTACACTAACAATTGCGTGACATACTAAGAACCAGGATCAACTTTATGATTGGTGCCGTGAACTCTCGTTGAAATGAGGCACTATTTTAGCGATCGTAATTCTAACCAATTATCACGATATTGCTACAGGATTCGACTCTTTGCCTCTTCCGCCTACTTCACGCGCAATACTTCCATCCCTGGTTTCGCTAACACATTCATACCCATAACCGCCCAGTGTGTGGTGCTCAGGCATGTCGTCCTCGATCTTGTACCCCAGCAGGACCCAAACTGCTCGGTGAAACATTCGTCCATCTTCTGGTCGCCATCATGGGAACCAGCGCTGTCCGATCTTGATTTCCTACCCATTATATCTTCTCGATTTGTCTCCAGTAACTCGTGGGATGTTTAAGAGCAGACATAGAAGGCGTGTGCCTAGTAATACCTTCCACCGCGGGACAGCGTTTGGTGTGGTGTAGAGAGGTGAAATAATACCTGTATGCCGTTGGAACGTTCCGGTTAGACGCCAGTGTTTGTCGCCGCTTCCCCAAGAGCAAACTCGCTGCTTGATAACCTTTAAGGATGTCATGATCCGCATCGAGCATAGGACTCGTTCGGATCAAACGTGACTAGGAGGGAAATCAGCTACTGACGCTTTCAGTAAAACAGAATGAAAGGTTTGCTGTTGTATCCCTTCCCATTCAGGCGATGAAATGGTGAAATTCAGTACAAAAACTCAGGGACCAATGCTTGAGAAGGTCATTGGTAATGCGGGTCATGAATGAACCTTTTTACTGAAATTTCACTGTGAATTGAACTTGATTGAGATGGTGAGACCTCAAATATATTTGTGACTTATTCTAACAAGATCTACCTACTAACATTGGGATGGGCAAAGTATTAGTACCAACAGGCTCCAAAGAAGACCATTGAGGATGCAAAAAATGCTGCATAAGAGGCATTGAACCCATGTCCAGTTGATGTCAGGTGTCTCAACCTTCTACAACCACTTCTGGAGGTTTATGAGTGCATACTGGATTGGCTGGCAGGGAAAGCTGCTGCTGTACAGGCTGTTTGCAAGCAGCAGGGTAGGTGATGATGCACCTTGTTGCTAAAACTCAAAATAATTGGTTTTGGACAGCCATCTGGAAGCACAACTGGAATATCAACTTGATTCACTCCTGACTGTTCAAGCATGGGTACAGTGGCAGGCAATACATCACTCGCAGAAGTGGACATTGCAGCAGGGGACAGATTAACTTATGTGTATTCTAGGGCCCATAACTTGTAGAAATAACTCAGTTTCTCACAAGCAGTATGAGGCTCTATGTATTATGTACTTGTAGAAACAACTAGTAGAGATATGAATTAGGTCAATATAAACTAGTTATGACAACTCATCTCAGTCTCTCATAAGTGGTCCATAGGAGAATAATAGGAATTAAAGGAGGCTAACATGTATCTGCTGAATAATTGCATATCAGACTATTCAGCACCATTGACCATTAGCTACATCATCTCGTCCCCTGAGCTTGCGTCTCGATGCGCGCTTGGATTCCAACAGAAGCCCTCCTCATGCTTCGCAGAGTCGGGAAATCATCTACCAGAGGGTCTCGGATATTCAGCGAGCCGATCTTGAGATACGGTCGTCGAGTTCGATTGTCCACAACTGTACTATGCCTCATCCGCTCTATAGCGGGGGGGGAAGTGTATCTTTTGGGTACCCATCCCATACCACAACCACAACTCTTTCACCATGCCCAAGCAAAAACGCACTGCTGGTTTTGTCGCGACTCGTGTTGCCAGTGTCCACCCTACATAGTATAGAGGATCATGCTTGGGGCGATGCAAAGAGCCGAATTTATATTCAGCCATAAAGGGCAGCTGAGCACCCCACCGAAAGGAGTCACGTCCCCAAGCCGCGGCATAGGTTGAGGATACTGGATTCTACTTCAGAAGCTGGCGGTGTAGCCCGAAGAGAGCAAGACTCTGGAGATGACATCAAAAGTAGAATCAGTGCCAGGGAGATCCGTATACAGCCGACAACTTACCGAACCCCGACCTACCCACCGCACAAATCTCTTAAACTCGTCCGACCGCCTTATGGAATCAAGGTGACAGAAATTGAATGTACAAAGCTCTGCCATGACAACCGCTCTTTCTGCTTCACCTACAACTTGACAGCAAGCGTTCCAACAGTATTGCGCGACTTTGAATGGGTCAGTGTCCACCCCTGTGCATTCTTGAACCCACTGCCGCTCAGGGAACGGTGCTGGGGCGAGACAGCAATCTGCCCAAAAATGATTCATGTGTCCCTCGGAGGAAGAAAGAACGAGACCTACTTGACAACAGGCAATCTCGTTGGATATAGCGATTATAGAACCGGACACAACAGACAGCAATGTCACATTTTGCTTGTGCCTCATCGAGAGCAAACTTTCCCGATCGTTTCGAGTCTCGAAGGAAGTCACCGTAAGATGTATGGATGAACGCCAAAGGGTTCTTATGTGCCAACTCGGGAGGAGGAACCTTGACCACGGAATGCAGTTTGCGAAGGGCCCGATAAAAGGTATGCTGATCTAGGCCAAGGAGATTCGCAAGAAATTGGGCACTTGGGAGCGTGTTTCGAGGTTGGGGGAAAAAAAGGCAGGACGCAAGAATAAGTTTTGTGATTGGTAAGTCATCTGCGGGAACGGCCGACATGATTCGACGATATAGGAGATCCAGCCCATGTAGCGGATTGGCTGCAGTTGGGGTGCGAGCATCCCCCAGGAACGATAGACAAATCCTCAACTGCCTGTCTGGATCCCCCACCACCGGGTCACCAACAAACCCTAGGAGAGTTGAGATGACGACGAATAGTCCACCTGACGCATCCGCTAGGCGTTGCAATTGCACCTCCGTCGGCCATGGTTTTTCTGCCTCAGCTCCGTGTAGGTCCCAAAAAAACTCGTCACGGATCTTTTTGAAGCCGTCCTTGAGAGCGCAGTAGACATCCTTCTTGTCGGTAGCGGCATCAACCGTCAGCTCTTCATGCCTGCACTTCACATAAAAATCGGCCCTGGATGATATGCGCTTGAGGTGCCATTCTGGGCGACTACAGATCATCCATAGCAGAGGTGATGGGTTCGTCAAACGAACATATTCGCCAATAAGATCGATGAACTCGCATTGCGCTTTTTCACTTTCACACTCATCCAGGCCATCTATCACAATTAGTAGTGGCTCCTGAGCAATGAGCGGGTTCTGGATCATAAGCGAACGGAACGGCTCTGTGATAAGCTTTTTGAACTGAACACGCAAAGTCTTGTCCAGAATCGAGCGATCGTCTGCAATAATCTGCGTAATCGCATTCCTGTACTCGGCGTGATTAGCAGCAAGGCGATAAGCCAGTGTTGGAATGACAATGCTGGGGTCGGTAAGGTCGTTGGGCTTAGAGAAGAAGAATGAAGCGCCGAGACGCCCGATCTCTTGACAGTCTTCCGCAATGGTCTGTGCAACTGCCGATTTGCCGACACCGGCGGGGCCCATGAGCCACAGCATATTCCAATCTCGCCCCACCCCATTTCTAACCCAAGACATGATTCTCTCCCTGAGGTCTTTGCGAGTCTCTGGGTGGCATTGAGGGGGAGGATCACGAGCGGATGAGTCTACCTCTGCCCCGGCGGCCCTTTTCTCGGCGAGGATAGAAAGCACTGGTACATCCTTTGAGTTGTTTGATTACATCTGGGTATGAGGACGCGAACCTGGTCTCCCTGAATAGAAATTTTGGTTGAGCCCGATCATAGTTGAACCGTTAATTGCGAAGTTATTTGCTCCATAGAAGAAATCGACAGGAGGAGGCCCATTTGTCTCTGGAGGATCTAAGGTATGAGACTTCGGCTCTTAATCCAGGTTATAGGAACGTACCATTGGTTTGTTCTAGCCCATTGTCGGGAAGAGATTCGGCGCTTCGTGCATATCCAGGTGGAAATGCCTGGTGATACATTTGTAAAAGCTATTGTGACCTTGTTGATGATAAGTCCACAGTGAGTGAAGGTCCACAGTGAGAGTGAAGGTAGTCCGGAATGCGTGTAGTGAGTTAGTAGGCTGTTAGTAGGCGCTCTTGTCCTATGTGGGTGACAGCAGGTGACAGCATCCTGGCAACAGGTATGATATCACTGCCTCAAGCTTTATCCCCATAAAAACTGCTATATGAAGGACCGATTGACCTGGAGAAAAGGAAAACCAAGGAGCACGGGGACGAAAAGCAGACCTTCGACGCCATTATTTTATGATCTCCGAGTCTTGCAATACTACATAAGAGAACTGCTTAAGACCAATGTGACTGCTGCTCGTATAAGACACTAAAACTACTGGCGCTAGAATGCAATTTTTGAGCTCTATACACATACATGAGTTAGAATTAAGATCCTGACGACATTGCCTAAGTTAAGCCATAACCAAAATTGTACATCTGAACCAAACAGAGAGAGACAGCACATTATATAGGGAGAGGTAGGTCGACATCAAAAGACTGTCCGAGATGTATGGTGATTACTGCGACATCAACTGCGAGAGTGTAGCCACGTGTTTGTTCCTCTTAGCAGTGATGTCGGAATGTACGAGTACGGGTCGAAGCTCAGCTTCAAGCTATGTAAAAATCACAGGGCATAGTTTAGTGTCATACATACAGCACGAGGCAAAGGAGACGCACCTGGAGGAGTTTGTCCGCTTCCCACATCCTCGTTGGCAAGTTCTCCAGAGCGACGTATACAGCAGGTATCGATTCGCAGGAGAGCAATTCCTGCTCGTTTCTTCGTAGGATAGCCAACGCTATCCGGAAGAGCACGTCGAGTCCATCAACAAGAAATACATCCCATACCCTAAATAAAGTCTGCGCGGCACCGTTATGGCTTTCCATCATTAAAGCTGATAGAACCAATGACATACCTCAACAGGCAAACAATCCGTAAACAGCGACAAGAACCACGAAAAACAAATCGCCCCAAGGTCGATCCCAAGCTCTGTCAAGTGTGCATGTAGCTTTGGCAGGTGCTCAGCGACATAGTCCAGCAGAACAAGTGGACAGGCACGCGAAGGTAACAGCGAAGGTGAGAAAAAATCCTCAGGAAGAATCTTCTCCACGATCGCTACAAGCATCCAGAACGCGTCCTCCTCGTCCGCATGGACAAGTAATATTGTCGATGTAATCAAGTTCATGCCTTGACAATACCCAACGGCAGGATTACGTCTGCAAGGCCAAAGTCAGGACTCAATTTACGAATAGCGAAAATCAAGACGCGCACCGACTATATGCAACCAATACCCTCCTTAACTTGTCTACCCCCGCACCATCACCTCCAAAGAACACATTCAGAGGCATCGTCCTCCCCACATCCTTCTCAATCTCTGCCACAACACTTCCAGGGCCATCCTCCGCCTTTGCCTCAAGCAGGTCCCTGAATAGACCTGGCTCCTTAAGCTCCAGCGCACCACTACACTCCATCCACACCTTGGATCGGAAACAAAGAGGGATCCCATTCCTCACAAGCCGGTCAAACTCCCTCTGCTCGTCCCTAGAAGACGAGAGCCCAAGTTGCGCAAAGTTGACAAGACCCTCGGTATGCCCTAACTCATCTGCGTCATCATCTATAGAATCACTGTTCGTGAGACCGAGATTGATGTTAAGACCAAGGATCGTGTTTGACGCCCCAGCAGGAGCAGAAGAAGGCTTATTGCTGGAAGTTTTGATCCGCGATCGCTGTTTCACGAACGCATTCCACTCTCTCCGCTGCGTCGCCTGTTGTTGGTCATGGATCTCCGTAAGCTGGTCCAGTAGTTTCCGGATCGTATTCGCACAAGCATGTCGCGGGGTATCGTCGTTAACACTCAGAATGGACGTCGCAAGGGATGTAGGACCCGTCCCGCCACCACTCGAGTGCGTGTAAGTTGAAGTTGTCGCACCGGACGAAAGAGCCACCGAGCTCCTCTTCCGGCTCTTTGACGACGAACGCGACTTGACACTCATCGACTGCCCATCACCCAAAGGCGACGCCATAGACTCCTCACCGTCCCCTCCCCTTCCTCGTTCACCACTTCCGATACTCTTGTTATCCAACTCCCCATCACATGTACACCTCCCCTTCACGATCTCGATATCCTCCCTACCCTTCCCTCTCCCACTTCCAACACTTCTTCCATCATCCTCAGGCCAGCTATTATCCTCCTCCCTATCAGCAATCCTCACTCCCGTCAAACACGCAGGCGCGCTATTTCCACACTCCCTCGCACGGATCAACAACAAAACATCGTACAACGTGACGTCGTAAATGAACCCATATCGGTCTGTCAACGGGGGTCCCCCACTGTCATCGTCACCGCCAAGTGGTGAGAAGCGTGAAGCCGAGTGTGGGTGGGGTGGAGGAACAGACGGGAGACTGAAACGGAAGTCGCGTGATGTTAGAGGTGTGTACATGTATCCACGAGAGAGGTATTGTGTAGGAGGTTTAGAGGTTGCGGGGATGATGGATTCGAGGGGCACAGATGCGAGTTTGGGCTTGGGAGGCTGAGATGAAGGTTGTGGTGGATTTCCAGGGTTAAGGGAAGACTGATGACTAGTGGTAGTAGTGGATTGGGTCGAAGATGGTTGGACAGTGGAAGATTTGCGCTGTTGGCGGCTAAAGGAACCAAAGAGTGGAGAAGCGAAGGGGGAAGATACGCGGGCGATGCCTGCATTTCTCCCTTTCTTCTTCACCCCTTCAGTTGAGGTCGAGCCCAGTGCGCGATTGAGAGACATAGCCGCATCGGTTCCAGAGGTCGTACTCAAGGTGGCTATGGGCCGCTCAGCTGGATTCTCATCCTTGGCCGTCCCACCAACCTCCTTCCGTTCCTTAAGCGGCTTCTCGCGGAAGTTGATGCCCTCATCACGGGCGTTCTTGATCAATTCCATCGCGAGTGTTGCAATAAGTGTACTGGTTTCGCGGCCTTGATCGGTCAGGATACTACTTGGGTCGTTGGTCATAACGCGAGTCGCGTGAGTAATCGCGCGAAGTGTTGCACCCTGCATCATAACCGCTGGCGGATCAGCTGACGACGCTGGAACCGACGACACCGACGGCGCCTTCGTTGGAGGGTCCAGTGTTGTTGTCAGAGTAGGGGCTGCAAGGGTTGGCACAAAGGCATGCTGAATGGGTGACGACACAGCAGATGGTACGACGGAAGGTGCGGTGGACAGGTCTGCCGAAGGCGCCATAGATTTGGTAGACTCGGCATCATCGGAGACTGTTTGTGGGGGGACGGGGTCTTCGACCACAATGTGTCGTTTAGAGGTGTCGCGAGGTACTGGATTAAGGATGGAAATACCGAGTGTGCCAAACACGCTCTTGGTGGCCTTGCGTCGGCCTGGGGTTTTAACAGGAAGTGTGTTGTCGCTGGAGGAAGAACTTGCAGCAGCCTGTACATCCTGGGAACGGGGAGTTTTGGATTTACCCCATAACGTGCCCATCCAATCGCCTATTGTCGCGCGATCCTGTCGTTCTTTGGCATCTGGGAGAGGAGGCTCTGATGGAAAGGGGGGATTAGGTGCGTCGAGGGAAGAGTGTTCGTGATTAGTGGGAGTGCCGTCTATAGGAGCGGAAGATTGATCTGGCGTAGATTCGAATGGATGATGGAGTTGGAATGTGGCTTTTTCCGCCACTGGTGTCATGGGCTTCGATACGCTTCGAGAAAGCGGAACTTCGTCCGCAATAGCTTCGCTCAGCGATTCTATCAGAGACTGTACACGTGTCAACGAGCAGCGAGGTTTGAAATGGGGGTTACATACCATGGCACTTTGCTTTCTCTGGACCTGGTGGAGGCTTTCGTCATCATTGGTGAATATAGACTGAATGACACGGCGAGCGATGTCCCTTTCCGAGGGTTGCAGCTCGTGCAATAGATCTTCTGCTCTTTGCCTCCGCGCAACTTCCTTCTCCCTCATAAAGCGACATTCTTCCTCCAGTTCCGATCGTGTGTATGTTAGGCTGTGGTATGCAGAGGACAGGATACGCAATGCGGTGAAATATGGATGGTTGACAACGTCACCAGGTGCTTCCATCGAACTGAGCTTGGAGACAGCTGCTTCAATGGCATCATCGGAGCATTCATGCCACTTGGTTGACAATACATGGCCAGTGACGAGCGGACCATATTGGTTCGAGTCGAATACTTCGGTTATCACAAATTCTGGATCGGGTCGTTTCCTTGGAGTGATGTCGTCCTCGGATGACCCCACTACGAACAGAGGGGTTCCATCCTGGTGCTGTTGATCCCATAACGACGTCGCGGATGTTTTGTTCCGCGCCTGTGCATCCAATTGTCTCCCCTTGTTGAGTTTACTGTATCCCCGAACACTCCCATCCCAATTTGGGGCCCCAGTGGTGTCCCGTTCGAGCTGTGCTTTGAGGGTAAAATAGTTTGATGCTGGCCGAGCACCTTGGCGAGGCGGTTCACGACTCCTACGACCGCGTGAAGGCAGTTCGTCGGGAGATAGAGGATGCGACTGGGTTGGAATTGTGAGATGTGTGGATGCCATGGAGGTTGGTATTATTTTGTGCACCCAATGTCCATAGTGTGGTCAGAGGATGCGCGTAATGTAGCGTAGTCTTGTACCTCGAGGTAGGTGTGCGTGCAGGGAAGTTAGATGATAGATAACACAGCCTGTTGTCGCTGTTGGTGCTGGACTGTCGTAGTTGGTCTTGGTATATTCGACCCATGACTAAGGGACTGACTACTGGTTCGGCAGGTGTTTCCCATGCCAATAAATCGACACGCTCAATAGGATAAAACATAAAAATCGAACATGCCAGTCAGCCATAACCCAGATAACTCTATTCCACACCGCAAAGAGCACTGTGTGAGTAGGACTATTGAGAGATTGAAGTACATTCACGGCCAGGTATTTGTGGATGGGAACCATCACGTGCGCACTTCTGCAGTGTTTCCAACGAGTCTCCAAGTCTCGCCATCACCCCGTCCACCATGGGATGGTTCTCGCGGAGCGACAAGACCGAGGAAAAGTCTGAACCGTCAAGACAAAACCGCCAGATATGCTGGGATGCCCGGGATTCATATTTTGAATGCCTCGATCGTGCCAATGTAATCAAGGCCGGCGACGAAGGCAATGCTTGCACAAAAGAGAAGCAGCTGTACGAGGACAACTGCGCTAAAAGCTGGGTGCGTTCACGCCGCATCAGTTATTCTTCCACTGCAACTCCTTATTGTGTCCATATATGCAGATCGCGTACTTCAACCAGCGGCGAATCATCGCCGACGCACAAAAGGAACGCCTCGCTCAGGCGAAAATGCAGGCAGAGAACAGCAAGCGATAGAATTGCCAGGGTGATACCATGTAATATCGTCTCCATTCATTGCCGTCCGAGAGGGTATTACTTATCACCAAATTGCAAATACAGGCACTGCTAACAGGTGCCGAATGAACCGAATTATCCATTCTCATGGGACCCGATCTGGCCAAAGAAGAGGGGTGACCGCGTTCTTGTTCTCCCGGAGTTTCGTCAGCCTTTTTTCAGTTTCACCACCCATGACGCAGTCTCAGACTTTTACACGATACCTGTTGTCCAATTAATATGCATCACATATTTGCATCCGACATCTATCAATGATGTTGCTGTATGAGCGTAGACGGCGATTCGCTCAAACAATCACAGGCACAGTTGCCCAAAGGAACCGATCCATCATATTATATCTTTGCTCAACCAATCCGCGGACATCAAAGCCTCAAACTCCCCATTGTTCAGACACAGCACTCGTGCTTCTTTGCATCGCAGCGCCTCACACCACTCCCATTTTTATATTTTCCGACTTGTTGAATCTCTAAACCAACATCAACTTCTGTCTACTTCCCTTACTGATATCACTCGGCTCCTTCCAGACCTCTTAGCACAGTTTTCCGCATCAATTCTTTGACCGAAATCGGGCGCATCATATGATGGGGCTCCTCTCCCGTTGCCATTGCATCCAACTCCCACTCCAAACCCCCAGTAAGCATATCATCATCTCCCTTGGGCTCGAACCACTGACCTACAACAGGTTGACAACGGAAAATCCACCACACACCACACGGCAAATCGTAATAAGCACACTCCCCAAGTCTTACACACACTCGAATACCAAACACTTGAGTCGGAAATGATCGCCCTTGATAAGCACCAATATCTGAACATCGACCAAAAATACGGTAATTGATCCACAATCAAGAGCTGCGACTCATATAAGAACATTGTAGCTTTAAATCATCGCCGCGCACTCACGAGAGGCGATGACTCGCTTTGTTACGCCTCTCTTTCCCCCTTTTTTCTATTTTTACCCGTGGAGACGATTTGCCTTAATTTGACAAGTACCACAGATAGAATCGACTGTTGTTGACGTCACCGCCACACCACCTGGTTGATGGGATACTCCAAAACATAAAACATCCTATCCCCTGGCTGACTGTATAACAACCGCTTGGCGCTAGAGAGAAGCGACATATATTAACCTATCTTTTCCCGTGGATCCTCTGCATCCCTCCCCCTCCCCCACTCCCGACCCTTGGCACTACTAGCACTCACTGCTGGTACTGCCCTCTGCCCATATCCGCCATGCATTCCGTTCATGCGCCCGGCTATTCCGACTTCTTCACCTCGGGCATTCGACTTGTCTCGAGACGGTTTGCGACGGAAAATCATACCAAATCTGCTCTGGGGACTGCACCAATTCCACTCTCCTTTGATGGTGTCTCATCTGACTCAGATTCCGAGACAGAGACTACGAAGCAGCAAACACGATGCACATCGAGATTCATCCCCCTATCCAAATCTTCGTCCTCGTCTCCCGATACAAGACGCCATAGTCGTACCTCGAGGAAGCAACACCGTCGCTCATCATTGATATCCATCACCCAACACTTATTTGGCAACCGAAGACCCCGGAATACTACTACTGTTCGCAGTATGGCCAATGATGACTCTGGATGGATGTCGTCTACTTCCAGTGACTCTTTCATCGACGACGCCGTCGACATTGATTCTTTGTCCTGGCCTGAATGTCCGAATAGTGGGTATGTGTCCTATTTTTTTGTTTTATGTGATGTTATGAAGCTCATGATCACATTATCTATGCATCTGTCCTATGTATCATCTGGTTGTCATCTCCGTGATCGTATATGTGTGTCGCATGCACATGTGGTATATGGTATCCACGTAGCCTTGAGTACCTTGCACGTGTCACTGCAGAACCACAGCTGGCACCAGAACTCTTCGACCCATTTTCGTCATCCCCGGGTTCAAAGTCATTCTTTGTTGACGCCGACCTCTGTGAATCGTCTTCCCCGTCTGGAGCCATCCCCGCCCGTAATCGTAATCTCTCAGCACCCACTCACCCGCAATCGAGTAGATTCTCGCTCTCGTCGTTCTCAACTGCATCTACGTCATCGTTCCTCTCAACATCCTCTAGGAATTCGTTCTTGAATATCCCACCCTCTTCCGCGAGCCCGTCCCCAGACACCTCGTTTTTACATATCCCTCCCGCAAGGACTGGGTCAAGGGCTTTATTAAAGAAGAAGAGACCTGCCTCGATTCATGTCGTTCCCTCTACTGCGATCGCGACCGCTATAAACAGCCCAGGCACCCGACGGCATACTGAACCTCTCTCTCAACCTCACCCTCACTCTCACACACGTTCGCAATCATTCCCTGTTTCCTGGACTTCGACGCGATCGCGCGTCCGTTCATTCTTCCCTACCAAGTCCGCATCTATCTCAGTTGCGATCCCCGAGAGTGATAATTCTGACGACGAGGAGGAGACCAACAATAGCGTTGACAAGGCGCCCAATCCCAACTCTGCAGACCCTGGCCTTCTTGTCGCTAGGACCCTACGCCTTTCTGATCGGGCTCAAATACAGGGTCAGGCGGAACCAGCGATAGAGGAGGAAGAGGCGCCTGTGCCCGAATCAGACGCAATGCTGCTTTTCGAGAGCGCTTTGGAGGATGATGTTCCAAAGCGGGTGGATTGGCGGCAGTTCTGCATTGAGGTCCTGGATGGCCATTCAGATGCTTAGATTCTCCTAACTTGGATACCTTCCTGGCTCAATTTGACCCCCAATCTCCGACCAGACGAACATTAGTCGTTTGGGATACTAAAGCTGGAACTCTTGACGCTAGCGCTGGCATTGGTGTTACTGCGACCGGCTCGGATTGGGACTCGGCACTCTGCGAGAACACCGATGGTTATGGCTTGGATTGTATTTTCTGCGCTGATCTCTATCTCTTTTACTTCTGAACGTTGCTTCTATTGCTTGATTCCATCTGTTGGAATCTACTACACTTCGTCTAATCATGCTCCTCCCGTCTCCCTCAATCTATCCATCATACATCCATCTACACTTGTCAGACTTGCATCAATCACCTCATTTCCGACTCGGCTTGATGTCTCGTGCTATTTATATTCTTGTTGCTTGTATATTATCTCTTGATCCTTACTGTATGATTGTTTGCAGGGTAATTGGATATTATCGGGGCTCTTGTAGATGGATTACTGTATGCCGTAGCTTGTATAAATAGAGATACGTTGGAACTCTTGGACAATACATGTATGTATGATATGAACGGGAAGCAGCAGTTTTTTCTCACCCTCCATCATGCAATGAGTCACATATGGGACGTGGAAGGTTAAGAATCAAAAAGCACTGCAGTTGTGATGTATACTGGATCACATCACTTTCTTCCTAGCGCCATCCCACATTGAAGCTCCTACTACTTCCCTTTGATGGATATCTATCTCTTCCATCCATCCTAGTGGGAAGGCATCTGCATAATTTTGGTGGAGCCAACACGAACCCGGCTTGGACATCGGATAGTGAGACTACCGGGTCCCAAGCCGATCAAGGATTAAAGGCTCCGAGCCCCTCGAATCATCGCCCGTGTCCAGCCCAGCATGCCGATTTTCATATTTGGATGACGTGGGGAAACGGCTCCGCCTTGAGGAACTACAAATCTTCCAAAGACAGCGTTGCAAATTTCTCTGACATCAAGATGCTCTGAAGGGGCTCGTCATTAGACGATGTGTGGAAGTAACAATTCAGTGCCTTCTGTGGTACAGTTACTGTGCACCGTACTCGATATCGGTGTCCGCTGAGCATTAAGTTACAGCTTCCCTTTGGGCAAATATTCGAGTTGATTAATTAGTTGAGCAGCCGGTGATTGTGCATGCGATAACATCGAACAAAGCGGGAAAAGAGGCGTACTTGCTCGCCTCCGTCGTAAAAAAAATTTGATACCTTTGCTGGGTAACTTCAATTGCTATTCCGCAGGCAATGAAAAACGGCCACGATTCATGCAAGAGCCGCATAAGCTCAGCCTCGACTACTTGGCCCGGCTGCACGACTCACCGGTGCTTCTGGACGCCCGACATGGAGCTTGGAGAATGTTCCGCCGCTTGGCAGCTTCAATCTTCTCAAGTCCCAAAGTTGGTCATACATAGTTAGAATTCTGCGATATGAAATTGTCCCGGTCAAAACTTGAATTAACATTCTCCAGGTTTCTTCCTCGGGTGATGGTCACACTTGGACTATAGGAGGAAAAGATTCGCAGCGGTGGACATTATCATGCTCCAAGTTAGGAGTCACCTCTTGGGGACCATGAGGAGGTCCATCCTACTTCTAGTGCCCAACGGTTAGTACGAGAAGCTGCATTTGGTAGGGAACTAACGGTAACTAGGTGGGAGATCAAAGGGCCGGGCGAGTAATGGGCTCCGCTGCCCATAGAATGCCTCATTCTGCTATTTGAAGAAAGCGCAGCAGAGAATGGTCATCCCGTGTCCGTACCTTTGCTGCACCTCTGTCCCATTTTTGTTTTCACCTGACCTACCTCAGCTTCACAGTGCAGGTAGCAGTAACATCTCTTGCCACCCAAAGTTCAGTGACCGCAGCAGGACCTTATCAAAGATCATCGACCCCCTTTAGAATATTCGATCCATCTTTGGGGCTTCCATCTGTTTCGAATCAGCATTTAAAGCCTGACAAACTACAGTCTCCTTCTGCTCATCCCTTAGTATTGCACTTCTGTTAGCGTCAGACATGGCTAATGTGTCTGCCCTTCCGCCAATAATTGATCAGGACTTGATGCTGGCTGTCTACACGCACGACTCTTTATCATCTGCCGCAGATGGTGATCCCAAGAGTCCTGCGCGTTTGGCATTCCTCGGCCGTCATGTCCTGAATCAAGCGCTTGCTTATCATCATTTCATGAAGGAACCTCCCATGGCCGTCGGTGATCTCCAGGTATACAGCAGCAGTTCACTATACTGCATTTATTTAGCCGGCTAAGTTCCCATGGACATAGAACCAGCTCACCTCGCTTGACTTTGTTCATCTGCTGAATACATCCGGTGCCAGACGTAGGATCGTCGGCCCTCCAGAAACACAACTCGATACGGAGCTGGTACGTATTTTTGAGCCAACAAGCAGAAAGCCTTATCCTTCGCAGGAGGCAAGCCACTTCTTCCACGAGTACCTTGGCGCCTTGTTCCTAGAAAGTGGCCCCGAGGCCATCCAACAATGGGTCTCAAAAGCTCTAGATCCCCAAGCACCAGTTCCCAGTCTACCAACAAAGAATGGTGGTTCATACCAATGAGTGCCCAACCTCAGACTTTTCCCCTCACCCCCGAGCCATTTTCCCCCTCCTTATTCCCAAAGCAACGGCGTTCGTCGACTGCCTCTCAGGGGTCGAAACTCGATAAGGCGAAACTCAACATTTTGGCTCAGCTTAATCTAGCTGCTCAACAGAAACACTACACGGTGACCTACCCCGCTCGATTTGAAGGTCCCCCTCATGCCCCAACCTGGACTGTTCAATGCTGTCGTAAGCTGTGTTACCTTTACATCACAATTACCTTCTTTCATTTATTCCCCCAGTCAACGGCGAAACCAGGGGACAAGGCGTAGGGAGTAGTCAGAGAGAGGCCAAAGAGCTCGCAGCTCGCAAAGCTTGGGTAGCAACGGGATGGGGACGTTGTGAGTGCCCCTACTGTTGATCTCAAGCTAGCCAGTCACTCATGCAGTCATGAAGCGCCCGAGTAGTCTGGCTGCGGCTCTCGCCTTGAATAATGCCACTCTGCCAGTAGCTCGCTTCGCTTCCTGAATCTCTGTCGTGAACCATAGTGTTGCGAAGCGGACCAGGAAGGCAAGCGATTTATGTCGGTAGCTGATGTTGATGACTAAGACGGAATCTTATGTTTCGAATGTACTAGTAGCATTGACAAATAGCTTGAAATACACGTTCAGGCATAAGAATAAATGATGGACTCCGGTAGAGGAATGTTGCCAACTAAACCGAAGACAACCTTCGAGTCGCATCCAAATGTCGTCGTCTCAGGTAATCATTTTCTCTGGGCTCGCCCGACAGTTTCTGCACGCCATTTCGAAGTGATAAGTTATAATCACAAAACTCGGCGATTCCCGTTTCCTCCCTTGTTCCTATCTGACCCACCTCTCACAGTGTAGCATCATACCAGCAACGTCTCTTACCACCCAAAGCTCTGTGATCGCAGCAAGACCTTATCAAAGATCATCGACCCTCTTCAGAATATTCGATCCTTCTCTGGAGTCTGGGCCACCTGCTTCGAATCAGCATATAAAGCCTGACAAACCGCAGTATCCTCCTGCTTCATCCTTTAGCATCACTCCTCTGTTATCGTGCGACATGGCCGATGTACCCACCCTTCCACCAATAACCGACCAGGACTTGATGCTGACTGTCTACACGCACGACTCTTTATCGGCTATGGCCGACAATGACCCCAAGAGTCCTGCGCATTTGGCATTCCTCGGCCGTCATGTCCTAGATCAAGCGCTTGCTTATCATCACTTCGTGAAGAAAACTGCCATGACCGTCGGTGAACTTCAGGTACACAGTAGCAGCTCACTATAATACATCATCCAGCCGGCTAAATACCTATGGGCTTAGAACCAGCTCACTTCGCTTGACTTCCTTCATCTGCTGAATACATCAGGTGCTAAGCAGAGGATTATATGTGCTCCAGGAGCACTCGCTAGTCTTGATACTGAACAGGTACGTATTCTTAGATCAACAGGCAGGAATCCTCATTCTTCGCAGGAAGCAAGGCACTTCTTCCATAAATACATTGGGGCCCTGTTCTTAGGACGTGGTCCCGGGGCCGTCCAACAATGGGTTTCAAAGGTTTTAGACCCTGGGGCACCCGCTCCCAACCTACCGACAGGAAATGGTCATTCGCACTACGGGTGGAATTCCCAATCTCATGCCCCTCCTCCAGCCACGAACTCCTTTCCCCCTCCTTATTCCCAAAGCAGCGCGTCGACCGCCTCGCAGGGGTCGACGCCCGAGAAGAACAAACTCCAGATTTTGGCTCAATTCAATCTAGCTGCTCAACAGAAACATTACACGGTGACCTACCCCGCTAAATCCGAAGGTCCCCCTCATGCCCCAACCTGGACTGTTCAATGCTGTCGTAAGCCGTGTTACTTTTACGTCGCAATTGCATCCATTTCATCTGTTACCCAGTCAACGGCGACATCAGAGGCGAGGGTAAAGGTAAGAGTCAGAAAGAGGCGAAGGAACTCGCGGCTCGTGAAGCTTGGGTGGCAATGGGATGGGCACGTTGTGAGTGATTTACACTAATGATCCTGAGACAACCAGTCACTTATTCGGTCATTCAGTGTCCGAGTAGTCTCGCCCCGATTTTGCCTTGGACAATGCCTCTCTGCCAGTAGCTCGCTTCGCTTCCTGAATATCTGCCGCGCTCCATAGTGTTGCGAAGCAGGTCAGAAAGGCAAGCGATTTCTGGTGGTAGCTGGCATTGATGAGTAAGTCTGAATCTTGTGTGAGGAATCCGTTTGAACGTTGTGTGATGAATACGGCTGAATTTTATGTGATGAATGTGTCTGAATCTTCGAATGTACTAGTATCAACAAATGACTTGAAATACACGTTGAAGAACATGGGTAAATGATGGACTCAAACGAAGGCATGTCGCCAACCGAGCCGAAGACAACTTTCGAATCGCGTACAAATGTCGTCGTTTCAGGTCATAATGAGTCAGCTAGGTGTCGATGTGGGAGTTCAGAGTGACGGAAAAAAATGGCGAAGTCAGTGAGGTCGCAGAATCCGGAGATTTCCTGCTTCCAAATCCAATCCACGAGGCAGTCCTCAACTGCATACCAACATGGCTCTTGCCCAAAGGAACGATAATGCATTAAGAGGTCCGCTCTACAACACATATTGGTAGTCAAATTGCCGCCAAGTAAAGGAAAGAACTGGGCTTTCCATTAGCTCCCTGTATCCTCTCCAGCTCTCGTCCAGGCCGTTCCCGAATTAGAATTGTCAACCTAACGCAGTAATCCCTAATTATCGTCTCATAAGGAGTGCTCTTAAGCACCGACCTGAGATTGCAGAGTAGGACCCCATGTTCCAACCTTTTTTTCGGGTCCAGGTCAAATCTGCACTCCCCAATCATCAAGAACTGGTTTGAGGTCCACCGTTTTAATAGCTCCAAGAAAACCTACATTTGTGGTAGAGTTTGGTGCGGATCCCAATGCTCGGTACAAATGGAACAGGTGGTTTCGAAGATACCAATGGTGTGTGTCGCATGTTCTTCCCTATCATCTCGTAGATACACCCCCCTCCCCCCGACGCCTGCTGCCAGATGTTCCTGGGTACGTTTTATGGTCAAATCTTACACATGTACAGACTTTGAGGGCCGAGGCTCCTCAGAATCACCAGAGGGCTGTGGCAGGTCCAGCCTTCTCTGAGCTCGCCTGGCAGCTTCTTCACGATCACTATTCAACTGGGCAAGGAAGGCTTCCAGTACAACGCGATAGTCGAGGTCCCTAAGACGCTGACAGATGGCTTTTGCGAGTCTTTCGTAGTGAAAGAAGATGGTTCCAGTCCATCCAACCCCTCGCCCAACATCAGCTGCCTCGGGGAACCCGTGCTGCTTGACGGTGATTGAACAAAAGCCAATCATAGTCCCAAAGTCTAAGGCCCAACACTCAATCTTTTTTTTCCGACTCTGAAGCACCTCGATATCAAGTTGCCAATCGGGCAATAGAGGGGCATTGTTAGTGTGTAGAATGTTCGGGCCCGCGGGTTTGTATGGGCAGTGTGGCAACTGGGCACGCGGGGATAGACTCTGGCACCAAGGAACTCTAGTCGTAGCTGAAATGGAGAGGAATGCAATTCCGACCAAGACTGATACTGTGACTGCGACTCCCTTATCAGTGTTTCACAATTTTTTTAATAAACTTTTATTGTGATAGACTAGCCACTACAAATGGGTGCGCGATAGCAGTCCCAAGTGTTTCACAATATCGTGACAAGTCCAACGAAAATAGTAGGAGCGCGGTAAGAAGGAGAATCGGCCAGGCGCTGATGATATTGGAGACCTGCCACTTCCTCATTCCCTCGTACCGCACGTAGCGAATGGCTAAATGCTCTCGGTGAGGGACATTTTTCACTTTGACTGTACTCACACGTCCACTGGAGGAGTAGGATCCCGACCATGACAGTTGTTAGACTGAGAGTCAGACTGAAGAACCAACCAGTATGGATTAGCTTGGTGATCGAGGTCGATGAGAGTGCCTGGTTGGGCGCTGGTTATATTGTCGAGCTGACGGATTATAGTCCTAAGCAGTGCCGTAGTTTCCGTAGAATCCTTTTGGACTGCATGGCATGATTCAAGGGCGAAAGCAGTTCCGACGCCCGAAAACCGACTAGCCTAGCGTGGAGGGACGTGAACTCCAACTGAAACCTAAGAAACAAATAGTTATGAAACCGATGAAGACCAGTAATCTGTCCACCTCCTCCCTCCAGCTCTCATTTTTCATCCCCCGCGGACCGTAAGAAGGTCGATACTATTTCTAGCTCGCCCAATGTTAAGTAAGAGGAGCTGCATTGGTAGGGAACAGGCTGCAACTAGATGGAAGGTCAAAAAGGGTGGCCGAGTAATGGGCCCCGCCGCCTATGGAATGTCCCATTCTGCTAACTTGAAGAAAGTGTTCCAGGGAATGGTCTCCGACTATCCTTAAGACCAAGCGATGCAAAAATGTAATTTTTTCTTCGAAGTGATAAGTTAAGATCACAAAACGGCGATTCCCGTTTCGGCACCCTTCCTGTGCCCCCACGGACCATCCTTGACCTACCTCTACTTACTTCACGGTGCAGGATCACACCAGAAACATCTATCACACAAAGCTCAGTGATCGCAGCACAATCTTATCAAAGGCCATCGACTCCCTTGGAATACTAGATCCTTCTCTGGAGCCTCCGTCTGTTTGGATCAGCATTTAAGTCCTGACAGGCTACATTATCCTTCCACTTGATCTTTCAACGTCACTCTCAGTTGTCGTCTGACATGGCTGGACTACCTCCCCTTCCGCCGATAGCTGATCATGACTTGATGCTCGCTGTCTACACGCACGAGTCTATCCTACCATCTACCACACATGATGATTTCAAGAGTCCCACGCGTTTGGCATTCCTTGGCAGTCGTATCCTGGATCAAGCACTTGCTTATCATTATTTCATGAAAGATCCCCCCATGCCCGTCCACGATATCCAGGTACACAGCAGCGGTTCACTATAATGTATCGTTCATCCGGCTAAATTTCCATGGGTATAGAGCTTACCTCTCTCGCCTGACTTCGCATATTTGCTGAATGCATATGATCTCAAACGCAAGATCAGATGTTCTCCAGAAGTACTCCCTAATCTCGATACTGAGCAGGTACGTATTCTTAAATTAACAAGCAGAAATCCTCATCCTTTGCAGGAAGCAAGAGGCTTCTTCCACAAATACATTGGCGCCGCGTTCCTACAGAATGGTCTGGAGGCCATCCAGCAATGGGTCTCAAAGGTCCTAGATCCTCAAGGATCAGCTCCTAACCTACCGACCGGATCCCCTCCCCCATCCACGAACCCCTTTCCCCCTCCTTATTCCCCGAGCAATGCGGCGACTGCGCCCCAGGGGTCGACACCCGATAGGAATATGTTCCAGATTTTGGCTCAGTTCAATCTAGTTGCTCAGCAGAAACATTACATGGTGACCTACCCCGCTCGATCCGAAGGCCCTTCTCATACCCCAATCTGGACTGTCCAGTGCTGTCGTAAGCTGTGCTACCTCTGCTTTGCAACTGCCTTCATTTCATGTATTACCCCAGTCAACGGCGAGGTCAAAGGTCAGGGCGTAGGCAGGAGTCTGAAAGAAGCTAAGGAACTCGCAGCCCGCCAAGCCTGGGGAGCAATGGGATGGGGACGTTGTGAGTGACTCTACACTGATAATCCTCAGATAATCGTTCACTTATTCGGTCATTCAGTGCCTGAGTAGTCCCGATCCGATTTTGCCTTGAGCAATGCCACTCTGCCAGTAGCTCGCTTTGCTTCCTGAACCTCTGCCATGCACCATGCGGGTCAGAAAGGCAAGTGATTTCTGGTGGTAGTTGGCATTGATGAATACGTCTGAATTTCATGTGATGAATATGTCTGGATTTTATGTGATGAATATGTCTGAATTTCATGATTCAAATGTACTCGTAGTGTCGATAAATGACCTGAAATACATGTTTATGAACATGAGTAAATGTCCGACTCAGATGATGGAATGTCGCCAACTGAGCCGAAGACAACTTTCGAATCACATCTATATGTCGTCGTTTCAAGTATGTGAGTGCAAATCATCAGGCTTTACTAGTTGGGGACTTAACCTCATGATCTGCGCGACGTCTTTCAATCCGTGTATTGGGGCGACCTAGTGGTGAGGGTGAAGCAAGGTCAGCTGCCAGGGTGGGATATATAGGTTTCCGAGGATCAGCAATACTTGGGTGAGATGGTAACCATTGGTAAATATAGAGGTTACAAGAGAGTATGTGCGTGATGTGGAAGATGAAGATAAGCGGATGGAGGGTACGAACCCTTACCGTGAGTCAGTTGGGTGTCGATGTGGGAGTTCCGAATGATGGGGAAAAAGTGGTGAAGACAATGAGGTCTTAACATTCTCGTGCCCAAGGGAATGAAGTGCCCCTGGATACCAGCTGCTTACAGAATAGGACACCTTGCTTCAACCTTTTTTCTGGATCCGGGTCAAATCTATGCTCTCCATTCACCAAGGGCTGGTATTGGATCCACCACCGCAATAACTCCAAGAATACCTGCACGTGTGGTAGAGGTTGGTGCGGGTCGGAATGCTCAATACAGATGGAATGGATGATTTCGAAGCCCCCAGTAGCCTGTGTCGCTTTACATTCCATATTCATCCTCATCATCTCACACCGTAGTATCCGTATCCTTGTATCTGCGAAAGTTAGTTGGAAATAGAGGTGGAATAATTCAGAGGACTTACCTAGATCGATTACGGCCACGTTGACTTTGTTTACTGGGCAGTCGATGTCTTGATCCATAGTCTAACTCTTTCCATTGATCTTCAGGAATAAGTTAAACCGCTGGGACAGCAAGACTTGTGACATATGCTTCCCCTTGACGCCCGCCGCCAAATGTTCAGGGTATGTGATATTATAAGATCTCGCATATATACAGTCTTTAAGGGCTGTGGCTCCTCCGAATCACCAGGGAATGTGGCAGGCCCAGCCTCCTCTGAGCTCGCCTGACAGCTTCTGCACGATTGCCATCCATCCGGGCAAGGAAGGCTTCCAGTACAACGTGGTAATCGAGGTCCCTAAGACACTGACAGATGGCTCCTGCGAGTCTTTCGTATTGAAAGAAGGTGGTTCCGATCCATCCAAGCCCTCGCCCAACATCAGCTGCCTCGGAAACATCTTGGTGGTGATTGAACAAAAGCCAATCATAGTCCAACCAGGTCCGAAGTTTAGGGTCCAGCACTCGATCCTTTTCCCCAACCCTGATACCAAGTTGCCAATTGGACGGAAGAGGAGCATTGCTGGTATGTAGAACATCCGGGCCTGCGGGGATTGTATGGGCATTGTGGCGACTGAGTATGTGGGGAATATATAGTCCATAGACTCTGGCACCAAGGAAGTATAGTCGTAGTTAAAATGAACAGGAATGAAATTCCGAGCAAGGTTGATACTGTGACTGCGGCTCCCTTATCAGTGTTTTACAAAATCCCGATAAGTTCAACAAAGAAGAATGGGAGTGCAGTAAGGAGGAGAACGGCAAGGCGCTGACAATATTGGAGACCTGCCACTTCTTCATTCCCTCGTACCGCTCTACGTGCGGCCGGATGCTCTCGATGAGGAATATTTACGCTTTGACTGTATTCACGCATCCACTTGAGGCATAGGATTCTGGCCACGACGGTTAATAGACTGAGAGTCAGGCTGAGGAATCAACGAGTATTGATCCACCGTGCCGATTGTGGGACATTAGCTCGGGGACTTAGATCGATGAGAGTGCTTGGTTGTGGGTTGGTTATTTCGTCGAGCTGGCGGATTATAGTCCTAAGCAGCAGTGCCGTAGTTGCCGCAGGGTCCTCCTGGACTGCATGATATGATTCAAGGGCAAAAGCAGTTACGACGCCCGAGAACAGACTGGCCTAGAGTGGAGGTGCGTGAGTTCCAAATGAAACCTAAGAGAGAAATAGTTATGAAACCGATGAAGACCCGTAATTTGTCCACTTCCGACTCCTTCCAGCTTGCATTTTCTTTATCAGAATACTTCTTGGCAAATTCACCGCAGACCTCCCGGGGGTCAACGATCTTTTCATTCACCTTCTCCCTCCCATGATGCCTGTTGCGGTATCAAAAATTTTTGATGTTTTCAAGCACGGCACCCCTGACAAAGGTCTAGTTATGAGAGTAAGTATCACTTAACAATTGACGGTTCACTCACCATGGATTGGAACTCTGAGGAATCATTTTCGACCGATGGAAGAACAGTCACTTTGCCCGGGGGCTATTTCACTTTTTCTACAACCACTAGCACCCGCTTGACATCCTTGCTGGACAGCTTGAATTGACTAAAATTACTGTGTGCGGCACCCAGGGATCACGGTGGTCTGGCCAAGTGGATCTTTAATTAACGCTCGGCCACATTACTGCGCGATTAGTAGGGAAAGAACCACATGGATGTGTTGATTTTCACAATACACGGTTAGTTTAGATAGCAAGAAATAACGCTCAGGTCGACGGTGGATTGCTATCGGAATGTGAAGACATAACCTCCCAGGAATTTGAGGACTCTGACTTGTACAGCTTAATGAGGGTATCATATCCGTAGCACAGTGCCAATGTATCATCAATCGCCTTCGCAAGAGCTGTCCGACCCACATGGTTATCCAGCACCATCATGATTACCTGGTCTCGTACCGGTACTACCAGCGGACCCTGAAGTCTATCGGAGTTTTTCAAGCTCATTGCAGAGTGCTCCAGGCGCCAGTGCTTGCCTGCGGATATCTACCAGTCAGGAGAGACGACTATAGCAGAGTGATGAACGTTGAAGGGTTCGAAGATAGCCAGGGTTGCCCATCAACACTCTGTCTCCGACATCGGTAAGAAATTCATGCCTGAAAAGGTTGTTGACATGTGTAGTCTTGAGCACGAAAGCATAACGCTCTCTCGCCGTATTTCTGATGCCTGGGCAACCTCGAGAATCCAATCGGGTGCCACAAGCGCAGCGGATGGGGTTTCCGTACCCAACTCGGAACGACAGCAAAAACGGTCGATAGCAGTCAGCTTATGTGGCTTTGAATATTACAATGAATCATACAGCTTAAGATACAAAGCCCGACCTACAGAACTTGAATGTTACACAAAATCTTCCAACTACCACATATGCCAGAGCCTCCCCTTATCCGTACCCAATCTCCTGCTCGTATGCGTCATCCGTAAGAGGGCTCGCGGAACATAGCGCCTGAACAACCTTGGGTCCACCTCGACGTCACCACCCGAAGCAAAGTTTCTTCGAGCCAACGCAGCGGAGGTCTGTTTGCAGCTTTTCGTGTGTTGAGGACTCGTAGATCCAGAATCATCAGTCGTAGCAGTATCGATGAGGTTTAGACTAACGCCTTCGTTAGCCAACACCTTCCTCATAATCCTCCTCTGCATACCCAACACTTGCTTCAGGGCCGTCCCAGCGTCCGCGAATACAGGCAATGGTGCAACAACACCAGGTTCAGGCTTACTCTCGTACGAATCTACGAAGATATCGTTCTGAGCACCGTCGGCGAAGTTGTATAGGTCGTTGTAGACGGGTGGGGCGTGTTCGCCTTCAAACATGTTGCTGTCGTCGTTGAGCCAGTAGAAGGGCTGTTTGGCACCGTACGTGCAATTCGAGGGAATTGAGTATTGCTTATGGTTCTCCGCATCTGCGCCGCAGCGACGGGGAATTTCAGGTTTAGCGAGGGCGACCGTGGAGGTTGCGTTCGTGACTTTGCAGCGGAAACCATTCATGTAATCTATGATCGCTACGGTTAGGTCGCTGATGATTGTGCGGAAATCAAGGCTTACTTTCTTCACCGCCAGCCTTGGGCGAATGTACCCAAAAGAACGCGCAGATACATCCCCCCTCGGGACATGCAGGCATCCTCTGGGGTACCTCAAAATCCGTGTGCCTCGTCCATACACACGTTTGGTTGACACTAAAAATCGTGAAATCTTCAGGTTTCACGTCCTCGACCTTATCCTTGTAAGCGATAGCCAAAGCGCAACCCTCGAGGTCATCAATTCCATTTGTGTGATAAGCCAAGCTAGATGAACCAGGGCAAGGATTCTCATTATCTTGGGTATCACGACCGCCATCCGGAGCCATGGCCCAATACGACGTGGCGTCCTTCGTACAAGCAATCTCGGCTGTAGCTTTACTGCCTGCTGGTAGCTCGAAGAAGTCTCCTGGGTTGGGAGGATACGCGAGATGATTGTGGAACCACCACTCGTTGAAGTTTTTGCCGCGAAGAGGTGTAACGGGACGGTTATCGTAGGGAAATGTTTTATCTGTCACGTTGAAGCCCCACATGCTAGGGTGCCAAAAGGCTAGTCAAACATGAGTGTGTCATTATGACTGGACAAAGTGAGTATTTTACCTGAATGTGCCGATACCAGCGGCAAGATAAAGGTAGCGGCGCTATAAAACGTAAGCAATCGTAGCATCGTGGTCAAATATGTTGTTGAAATTAGTTGAGATTATCGCGAAGGAAGTCTAGAAGTCCAAAGAGCAATCTAAGAAGCCAGCTACCCTCGTTAAATTGCAGAAAAAGTGGAGTCAAAGTGCCAGCCTGTGGCTCGTGGAAACAGGGTATAGAATGACATGTTGCAAGCAGCCGCGCACTAGATATAAGTCTTCAGAACAATAGGGACAAGAACAAAAGGAAGATTCATCGGGCGCCTAGTGGCTGTGCTACTATTATCCTGGGAGTCAAACAAGACCAAATAGTGTGTGACATCACCCCTGCACCCGACATTTACTTCATGCCTTCACTGAGATGGTGCACTTGGTGCTAGTACCTTCATGTGCTTGTAGTCACACTGTCCATTTAGAGCACAGACATCTCCCACATACAAGGTCACGATGGCTCATTGGAAGTCTCCTTGATTGCACCCGCCTATAGTCACAAGATCGTTGTTCTTCTTGGCTGCACTACATATCATTTGAGATATATAGACAACTATGTCGACCCTGTCTGGCTCTCTCCTATCGCACCATGGTAATGGCTTTTTTTTTTTTTTTTTTTTTTTTTTTTTTTTTTTTTTTTTAATCCGAGTTTATTGCAATAGGCTAGCTACTACAAATGGGTGCACAATAGCAGTCCCAATACCGAAACTAGAGAAAAGGGGAAAGAAAGAAAGAAAGATAGGGAGACGAAAGAGAGAAGAGGAGTAACTGACGAGCTAAGAGCTAACGACGATATATAGGAATGAGGCAGAGAGAGATGACAGACTAACTCAAAGAGAAAGAT
>JAEUWJ010000085.1:0-103114 GCA_018524395.1 Podaxis carcinomalis
TCTCGGAATTTCGTCAGAATTCAACGTCAGTGTATCAGCAAACCTGGAAGGAAATTGCCGTATGGGGACGTGAGGTGCACAGATTAGCTTCAGCCGCGTGAATATGGTTGACATTATTCCAGGCGGTTCTCTGAACACCATAGGGCATAAGGCTCGTGTAGATCATGTCCAGTGCTAACCAAGACGGTCCAGTCAAATCACTTCAAGAGGTGGTGGATGTGCTTGGACGATGAAGGTCAAACTGAGCTGTTTTTTGGTTGCAATTGGCGAACTCGGGATTGGTATGAGAAACGCACAAGTTCTACCCACTGGTTCCCGGAGGGGCTAAGGCACGCTTGAGTACCGGAATGCATTCTCGGCGGAGGGAACTGGGGAGGTCAGGTGATGCTGGAGTGGAGGCGAAGGGGAGAAAACACGAAGAGACGTGGGTAGACTTTGTCAGGGTGATGGAAAGAGACCACATTGTGCATCATTGCTGAATATACAAGGTAACGTATGAACTGGCAACACCCGATGAATGAACACCACAGTTTTTTAAAATAGTCTGATACATGCCCGCCGTTGCACCAGTATCCTGCAACCTTCATGACTATGTCAATGGCAACAAGTTTGCTTCGTAAAATCAGCATCACATCTTGTTGTATACTTGCACTGCGGGTGGGTTTGCGTTGGTTGTGCTTTGGGGAAAGAGTTGCCATCAGACAGACAGAGGAGCACAGCCTGCCAGTCCTGGGCGCTCGACAGGCGAAACTTTGAAACAAGAATTCCAGGTTGTGCCACCCGCAGACTTTCTGCAAAACGATCACCAAGACAACAAGGGGTCGTTTCTTCATTGTAAGCATTTCTTATCTACATAGCCTGTAGGTTACGGTTCTGTATACAAATATATATATTACGTAATCAACATCATAGATGGTACAACGACGATAGCGACACGCATTGGCGCAGTAGCGCTTGACAGCGCCCTACATCACTTCCACAATTTCCTGCATGATTAACCCTCTACCAGACTCCTACACATATTTCCTCAGAACCTCTTTCATAAGTGGATACCACCCTGCCGAGGGGCGTAGATAATCTGCTAGTCCAGCAAACGCTCACCCCGTCTCTTAGCAGTAGGTGTGCTTGAAGCGGTATATAAATTGAGAGTTCAACAAGAAGAACAACCGATAGTGCCACGTGACGCAGACCGCGTGGACTCTCATAGCGAGCATCAGTGATCCCCTTGAAACCCCGTACACACACTTGGCAAATGATTTGGCAGAGTTGCAAGTCTGCGCCACTGCCTCGGAGTTCCACCCTTGCACTCTCGGTTACCGGGCACAGCGCAACCCCCAATCTCGGTTCTCAACTGATTTCCGACTTAGAAACCTCGAATGTCGTTTCAAACTATGCTTAGAACAGTAGCAGCTATAAAGGCTCACAGACTACGGGTCTGACCCTCCAGTGCCTGGTGCATCCCACAGTAAGCAGATCGTTTCTCTCCTCTCCTTGGTCGCGTTTACTGATGATGTCTCCTTGTCTATCAAACAGAGTTACTTCGGCTGGTCCTTGTAACTCACTATCCCTCACGACGCAGACGCCAACTCCAACAACGCAACCTTTTAGCATCACATCATGAAGTTCTCCGCCTCATTCGTCGTTCTCGCGTTCATCTTCTCCAAGACCGCGCTTGCTCTACCCGTCGTGCGTTGTTTCTAACCTCGATGCAATGAAACAACATAACGAGCATATACACCCTGACCTAGGATAACGATGTTTATGATCTCCTCGAAAGGGACTTTTCTGACGCATATGATCTTGAAGCTCGCGAGCTCTATGATAACATGTATGAGGAGCGCTCATTCGATGACGACGAGCTCTTCGAGCGGGACTTGTTCTATGAAGATCTCGAAGCCCGAGCCGGTGGCAAGGTAATGAATCACTCACTTCTGTCACTACCCTCTGACACTGACGATCTGGTCTCTGATCACCAAAGGCTGCACCAAAACCCGCCTCCAAGCCTGCCCCCAAGCCTGCAGCGAAACCCCCACCCAAGCCTCCTGCAAAGCCCGCAGCTAAGCCTCCCGCAAAACCTGGAGCTAAGCCTCCCGCAAAACCTGGAGCTAAGCCACCCGCAAAACCTGGAGCTAAACCTCCCTCAAAACCTGGGGCTAAGCCTCCCGCAAAACCTGGAGCTAAGCCACCCACAAAACCTGGAGCTAAGCCACCCGCCAACAAGCCCACTCAACCTAACAAACCTGCCGGCAAATGCAAGCGGCCAACTCGTGGCGGCAAAAAACCAACTCGTGGTGGCAAGAAGCGGTCCTTTTCCTTTGAGGTTCGAACAACTACAGGGAAAAGTGAGCATTTTTTCTCGCCTCCCCCGGTAACCGAACTAATCACGGTGTACAGCAATCACTGTTGGTGGGAGGCAGTACAAGCTTGGGGAGAGTACCTCTGGTAATGGCGGTGAAGTGGTAGGTTACGTTTCTGGCCAAGGTGCACGAAGCCTGACGAACATATTCCATAGACGTTCAAAGTCGAAGGCGGACAGGCGTTTGCCAAGCGTCCCAAAAATGAGGGCAATCCTCCCGCGGACTTCACCAAAGAAATTGAGAACACGAAGAAAGCGTCCGATGCACTTGGAAGCAGGTTATACATTGCTCATGGTGCAGATGGTGGATTCACATGGCTGATCACGGGTACCATGTCTGGAGGGGAAATCTCAGAAAGGTGGTTCCATGACCGGGAGAAATTCGCGACGAAGAAGGCTTGCGAGGATGATTTCAAGGATGCGCTGGCAGCTGTGAAGGCTGCACAGCACACGTTGGCGGATAAAGCCGAACTGGTACATGGGGATAATCACCCAGGAAACGTACGTTCTCGCGATTGGTCTTGGGTTGGGTTATGGCTGACTTGGTTTTGTGCTCTCGTAGTGGTTCGTCCCTCTCACAGGGAAGATTGACACGGCACTCCCGATCGACTTTGGCATCACTAGGCCTAAGGTATGTTTTTCATGACTATCTGCCAAGAGATTGTACTTAGCCGGCTAATACTCCTTGCAGAACACCAACATCGACCAGCTTGTCAACCAACAATACAAGTATCCCCCCGATCACTGGACCTCCTTCGCTAATGATTGTGGTATTTGTAAATAGGGAGTCAGCTAGGGTACTTGTCGGATCGTCATACAACGCGAGAAAATAATAAATAAAAGTCCCATCATTTAATCCTTGCCTATTTCCCGAGCAAGGAGTGGAGACGGAATATCAGTGAATTTTCGGGTTCTCGCGAATATGTTCGCTTCTTTGTGGTTTTGTTAACCGCGGCAATTGCTGCAGTGTTTACAACACCATCCGAATGCAACGAGTAGAAGAACGGATTTAAGAAAGCGTAGAACAAATGACGGGGGGCGGCCGTCGTAGATGAACGAGATGATGTGATTCGGCTCAAAGATAGATACGAGGAGGACAGATTTTCTGACGGTACTTAATGACGTCAGGGATTTTGAACAGGGTCAAAATATGGGAGGAGTTGAGCAGTCAATTACAGTGCTTCCCCCTACCCCCTCCTTTGCGTTTTCCCCCTTCCCATTCTTATTTCGTACTCAAGCTTTCCCCGTGTGTTCTTGCATACTATATCTACAATTTCCAACTTTTTTCGTGTTCTGATTCGACGTATAGCAAGGGATACAAACTCGGGTACATGTCACGCATGCCTGGGGAAGCCGCGTCGGAGTATGTATTTACTGATGCAATCATAGCCTACTTTGGGTCCTTCCAGTGTCGTTGAGCCAGACTCTCGAGCTCGGCGCTTTCGGCTGATGTGACGTTGGATGTGACGAGCAAAGCAAGGGGGAGCGCAAAGGTGGGGTGGAGTATCGGTATACACCAAATCCGTACAGGGTGTTGCCAATTATGTCTGTCGTAGCCACCAACTCCTTCATGAACCATGCCAGCGAGGCTTTTGAGACCGCCATCAATTAGGTGGCCAATGGCATGAGGAACGTTGGCAGAGAGCCATAGATCACTAAAAATCTTGCTGCTGACAGGCGAATGACAGTGTCCTGCGATCACTGTTGCGCCGTCAGGAGCGTTATACTTAGTTGAACCAACGTTCTCTTTATAATAATAAAAACTTTGCCATTAGTCACTCAAACTTTCATTTTCAAATATCGCACGACACTATTTGGGGCGCACCAAGGCGGGTTGATCTGGAATTCCAGTGCTCTCAGCAGCTATTTTCATCGTGCACGTCTTTGGTAATGTTCATCATTGTGACAGTCAGCGATCCTCTTCCAGATACGTTTCCTTACCATGGCAAGATCTTAATCATGTCTATGGTAGATTATTGGGAATCGTACATTCACACATGTGCCACCTAACTTATCTGTCTTTCAAGTGAATTGGATGGCATCCGCCAGGCGCTGTCACACTGATAACTGCGACTCCTGAGGAAGCCCTGGCTTCCCTACCCCAAGGCTCGAAGAGTGTTTCGAGCAAGCTTTGACCCAACTAGAATCTCGAATAAGTAATACACGAACTTCGCCTCTAGTCATGGCCCTTTTTAAGTCCAACGCGAGTCTATTCGAATAGTGTTTGGGTCAGCTCCGCAGGTAGACAGATATCAAGTACACTTTTTTTGGAGAACCCAGTCTGTCAAATGACAACAACTGACAAAAAATGGATGGCACACTGCCAAGGAACAGAGTGATTTAATTGCCACCGGTGCGACTTGCGATGTCTGTTTCTTGCAGTCCCCCCATCGCGATTTAAGGCAGTGTGAATACTTGGCCCTCAATGCTTCTAGAAATTACAGAGTTGGTGCGGCTCCTTCGTGTAGGCTGGGTGAGCACTTTCGGCACCTCGCTTTTGCGCTCGACCCTCATTCTATTCAGTACCTGGATGGTGTGTGACCACAGAAAAAAAACGCTTCTCTGTATTAACCTTGAGTCCATCGCAGTTGCAATGATCGCCCTCTACGTACGTCTCTTGGTGTTACATTACACTTTGTAGGCTCAAGAAATGGCCATTAAGGTTTACGATTACTTCCTGACGCTACAAATGGAAGTCAATCTGCTTTGGCCAATGCAGCGGAACACTGCAAAAATTCTTTTTTTCTTCAATAGGTACCTCGTTGTTGGCGACTTCATCCTTATCGTCTTTCGTGATCAAGTACCCGGCATGGCACGGTATTGTCCTATTATCCTTCAAGCCACTCTTTGTGGGTCTTCGGCTTGAGCTTGCATAACATCTGAGCTAATTCTTAGATTGTGCTACCAGGGATTTATTTGATTGGAGTCTTCATAGTTGAGCGTGAGCAAGCTTCTTGATTAGTGACATGGAAGCGCGATTCTAAATGATAATCGTCCGTACTAGTTGTGTTCACCTTCCGTGCATGGGCTATTTGGGAAGGAAATAAGCTTCTGGTCGTTGTTACCATTATATACACGACCGGGGCCTTCATATTGGCTGCGGTGATAGCAGAAAAGGATGTCCTTGTCCTCCAATGTGGGCATCAGGGACTGTTTTCAAATCCATGCAATCAAGCTGACTTATTTTTGCCCACAGACCTTGACCTTCAGCCACTTACAGGCTGCCTGGTGAGGTTCGGTCGTGTCAACTTCTACGTTGTTTATGCAGTCATGGCTACCTATGACGTCGGTAAACGCCTCTGTGCATTTATTAAGTGGGCGCGAGGCTAACAGGCTGGTGTTAGGGCTTTTAATACTTATGCTTGTTCCATTTGTCAAAAATTGCAAGTAAATTTCGCTCCAGTTTCGTCGTGGTCTCACTTTATGTCTCAGATCGAGAACCAGAAGGCACAGTTTTCCGAAGGACAAAACTCTTCCGAGCAATTTATGCTGAAGGTAGTGATAGCGCACAAGCAAGTCAATCAGTCCTCCTCAGACCCTTTTTACAGGCATATTATTCTATATTTTTCAGCTGGGTCAGTTTTTACCTCGTGACTAACAGCGGTCCTCATCCAACTCTGCTGCATAGCGGTCTCTGTGGCGGCTCTGGTCCTTACGTTTAAGATGGTAGGCTATTCCACCTTGTTAAGAACCTTTCTCAACGCCAGCTAGCAAGCGAATGTACTCCTGTCATGCTAGTGGGTTTCCGTTTACTTTTCGTGATAAAGGCTTGCTTAAATGGTGGGTCTCCTCAACTCCAGTGTGTTTCGCGTTGTCCGTGTTGTTTTGGCGAACAGAGTAATACTCCACATCCAACTCGCATATAAAAAACGTACTACTGTTGATCAGGAGTTTGACAGCGTCGTGTAAGTTTGAAATTACAAGTTAGCTTTATTTATAAGCAACACATGGATGTTTTATGAGGCAAGGTGTGTGACCGACCTGGCACTGAGTTTGATGAATTCAGATCCCGACAGTTGGCGGAAGTTACCGGGACAGTACCTGCCGTCACGACCTAGGCAAATTCCTAACAACTCCTCCACTCGCTCCTCCTACAAAATGACCTAGTACGTTCCCATAACACTGAACATAATCGAAATAGTGCTCAAAGACGCGAAAATGTAGCACTATCCTCGGCCGTGCCATCAAAAACGAGCACCTCGCTCTCGGTGTCCTACTCAGCGCGCTCGGCGGTGGTATACTCGCGACTCGAGGCGGAAAGTCGGAGACTAAGCCACAGACAGTGCAGCAGGCCAAGGCTTCTGTTCCTATTAAAGCTGGCTCCAGGTGCGCTCTCCACATCTCGGCACTCCGATATGCAACTGACAGATTGTTACAGTGAGGAGGAAGAATTGTACGTGTTCTGACCTTTACCTCTGCGAGGAAGAAGTGTCGTATACTAATACCTAGACTTGCCAGCATCCGGAAATTCGTCGAAGAGGCCGAGAAGGAGGAGGCCAAGCGTTAAAACGCTGCCACAGCTTGTTCTCTCGTGAACGGTTCACGCGCCGATCGACGTGGTGGTGTACCTGCGCTTGTATAATCTAAGTATAAGGCTGGAATAGACGCATAATCTTCTTGCTCATTTATCCCTTCATGTTCCTTTGAGCGGTCAAAATTTCGCAGGGTTATACTTTCTTCGTGTTCCTCCATCGCCTCGCCGACTTGCTGCGCTCTATGTTGCCAGTATCTCTATTTCACGTCCTCAGTCGACTGCTCAATAGATGCGAAGTTTCACAAAAACCGACATGTATGGTGCAATTCCCAGGTTTCCTTGACTAGATCTGCTTTCTACTCAGCGATGATGCACAGACGTCTGGCATGCACACAGGGTATAAACGCCTACTCATCTGTCATTCTGGTTTTCAAATGACACCTAGGGAATTCCTACCAGGTGTCGAGCTATCGACCTACTATTCTCAGTTATGTTTCCGTTCGTGGCCCTCGATTGTGAGTCTTCATGTTATCGAGTAAATTACCGGTGCATTTTGACGGAGCTAATCCCATCAAGTAGTAATCAGCATATGATAGTCAAACACCAGGTTTCGCACAGTTCTAGGGGGAATGGTGCAAAGACGACAGTGGTATGCAAGAACCTTTTACAAACTTCTGTCAGAACACTCGCTATTCCTGTGAAACTTCCACCTCAGGAGCCGCGTGCCACGTTCATATACACGCAAACAGCACCACCAAGCAGCCGTAGTCATATAGGTGAGTGGCTCGAATATAATGCACTTAGCAAGGGTGTTATGTTGATCCATAAATGAGCATGGGGTACAATTGGCAGCAGAAGGTCATTCCTGGCCTTCTGTCCAAGCACGCCATAAGTCAATAGCACTAGAGATCCAATCGAGTGGATGGGCACGAGCATACGGGTATATATGTTATATGATACAGGACTCGTGATTCAGATCACATCAACCTCGTAACGATCCATTCAATACAAAGAGTAACAAGAAAAGTATATCACTGATCCACAATGTCAATCCCAGGCTGCTTTAATCATATCCGCCGCACGTTCCGCAATGATATACACAGGAACTTGGGTGTGTGCACAAGGCACAAACGGCTAGGGCTTCGTCAATCCCAACGAAACGATTTGTCGCGTAAAGACTCACCATGACGGACGCATCTACAATCCGCAGTCCGGAAATCCCCTTCACCAATAAATCAGGATCCACGACTCCCCAATTCGCATTCTTTGGAGACATTGCCGCAGTCGACACTGAATGTAAGGCCGACATGGTGATGTTTCTAAGGACGTTTTCGATCTCAGTATCGGACATTGTGCTCGTAAATGGCGCTTGAATATCCGTGATAATGTTCTCCCAAACTGGAGCTTTGACGAAACGTATGGCAGTCTTGACCGCTTCGCGAGCGGTGAAGAGGTCAAAATCCGAGTTGAAAATTCCGAGATCGATTAATGGATCGTCGAAAGGATCGTTGGACTGTATTTTAACGGACCCGCCTTTTTTGCCTCTTGTAAACCTTTGCACTTTTAGATGAGAGTGTGTATATCAACTTACGAGAAACAGGGCTGACTATGTTGATGCCGATACTGTAAACCCCGGCAGAACCCTGTGCATATGGTGAGGAGTCGAACAAGAATCAGAATGAATAACACCCACACCCAAGACCAGCTCGATGTGGGCAGAGCTCGGACCAGAAGAAGGATCCTGGAATTGTTTAAATATCGGCGAATCGTCTGGCAACCGTGTCCAAGCGATATGGTCACTCGCAATCAGCGCAACATAAGGTCCCGTCCTGTTGGCATTCCAAAGTTCCAGCGCTTCATCTTGTAACGTTGGGTCAATACTCAGACTACGGTCAATGAGAGTGAGCGTACGCCCGAAGTCAGACAACTGGATCCTTACTTTGCCCAGGGACCTAAATCGATTGAGTTCGGCACCAAGCCAAACGAAGTAGTGAAGAACGGATGATCAGAAATATTTCGTCCCACGCTTGGGTTATGCAGCACTGTTGGTATATCAAGTGCTTTCAAGTCGTCCTGGTCGCCAATGCCTGAGTGCAGAAGGATATGTGGAGTGAGGATGGTTCCAGCTGACAAAATAACTTCTTTGGAAGCCGTTATCAGGGTTGCCTCTGACGAGTCAGGAGAACGGATCTCGACGGTGCGGATAGTCAGTCCTTGGGTTGAATTGTTCTGCGTCTCGAGCACTCGGGTCACTCTTGTGTTAAGTACAATGTGTAAGTTTGAACGCGATTGGGTTTCCTCATCAAGGTAGGATGTCGCTGCACTGCTGCGTGTTCCATCATGACCGATCGTGGACTGAAGCCAACCTGGATAACATTTCTCAGTCAAGGCGGGATACAGCGCTGTCGACCGGCATACCAAGACCAAGTGGTGTCCCAGAGTTCATATCGAGATTGAACTTGAACTCTCCACCTAACTGGCTACCTGCTTGTAGTGTAGCGGAATCGACTGGGGGATGGAGTAAACCAGGAAGTGTCACACCGACTTTCCCGGTGAAGCTATGCACTCCTGGGTCAAATTCGCCTTCAATATCGTGGTTATCTGCAGGATCCTCGAATTTTTCGTTCTGAAAATATTCTGTTTCAGACTCCTGATTACAACATTGAATGAGATATACCTTTCTGATATACGGCTGCAGGCTGTCCCAACTCCAACCGGAATCCCCAGTAACTCTCGCAAAACGATCGAAATCAGAGGAAGAGCCTCTAGTATAGAACATTGCATCTTTTGTACGTGTAAGCGTGAAAGTGTAAATTCCTTGATAGAATCAGTTATACTCACTGACGGAGCTGCTTCCACCGAGCATATGTCCACGCTGGTAAGTGAAAGAACGTCCGTTTAGGCCTTTCTGAGCAACCGTAGTGAAGTTCCAGTCAAAACGAGATCGGGCAGTACCGAACTCGAGGCCCGGTATGATGGAATCTATAGCGCCCTCGTTTCTGAAGAATGTTAGAAAGAACGAAAGGCAAGGGATAAAACAACCCACGTAGGTCCGGCTTCTATGAGAAGCACATTAAACTTCGTGTTTTCCGTTAACCTGTTTGCAAGAACTGATCCAGCGGTACCACCTGAAAGTCATTTGTTCTCACTCGCTCTCGGGCTCAGTGGCGTGTTCAGACCTACCTCCGACAATAATGAAGTCCCAATTGAGTTTTGGAACGTCATCAATTGTCCCGTGAGTGGCGCATAGGCTGAGGGAGCACAGACCGAGTACTATCGTAAGTGCGAGGAGCATTTCTTGTTCGGGAGGAAAGACTTAGTACCAAGTCATCGGGCTGTGTACAATTGGGCGTGTCTTATATCCTTCGGCAGAGTGCTTTGCTCCCAGGGCATCTCCTGAATGTTCCTACGAACGTGAGTCGTTATAGCTTGAAAGAAAAAATGACCGCATGGGCATGATTCAAATTTGGGGTATGTAGTGAGTATTTGTTTCAGGTGCATGGACAACCATTGACGTTATCCCGCTTTATTTTCCAGGTATTATGACTTATTACAATACTCACATCAACCGTTTCAAGGGCTGAACACAACGGCCGAGTCAAATAACTGCAGGAGAAATAACGAATGAACCTGGGCAACTGGGCGCGATGCAGGCTGTTTTCCAGAGCGCAGTTGGGAGATTACGATCAACATGAGAAATGATGAAGTTCGTCCAATCCTTTGGTTCCTTTCGCGTTTGTTTGGGGGTGAGGTTGGCATTGCAAGAGAAGAGCTAAAAATAGTAATGAACGGACAAGACATATTGCAAGGTCAGAACACCTTCTCCTGGCTGAAAGAAACGGGAAAAAAAGGGGGCGGTGCACTCACATCGGAACGTAAGCTTCAGGAAAGCACCACATCAGATGATTTGGAGTGGGTGCCAACAAGTCCTCGACCATGCGGCACCTTTGAACGGGGAATTTTCGAAAGGATTGAATTGGATCAAATTGACGGAGGTATAATATGCGCACCTTACAGGGAACAAGGCAACCGGACGTTGAACGTCGCCTCCCAGCTTATAATTGCTGCCTTGATTGTGCTCGGGCTTGGCGGGATCCTCACGCATCACGCAAAATGGCTTCGGTTGCGGACTTCAACAACTCAGAATTTCGGGAATACGTTCCTTGGGTCGGAAGAAAGGTACAAGAGCACTCAAATTAGAGTCATCTGACTGGTGCATCCAAAATATCCCCCCATCATTGGACCTTGTTCTTTACGAGGGCTGAGTAAATTTACCGGATGTTCGCAGAGATCGCCGAGGATTTAACAGAGAGCATTAAGATAGGCGAGTTGTTGAAAGGGAGAGGTCGCATCCCACGTTGTACATGAAGAACGCCATTCATCGTGGGAGATGAGGGGGATTGTAACTAGGTCCCTGCATACCGGATGCTAGTGGCTTTGCGGGATGAGTGCTCACGGACGTGGGATGATGGTTCCTGTGTGGGAATGACGTAAACAATCCGCTCTCGGATCCGCGGAGACTGGAGTTTTTCTGTCTTCGGCAATTTCACTAGAAACCCCTCAACCTCACTTTATTACTCCCATTATTCATCCGATCGGATCTAAGGCTTTCATTGTGTCCAACCAGACCCACCAAGTGCGGTTCATTAACCAGATGCTCGCATCTGATTCATTTAGTAATGAGTTAATCAACGCCAAGAACTCTTTATGAGATCTGCGGCCCTTTCCACGATGAAATATACAACAGCCTGTGTATGAGCGAGCACAAGGTACGTACGGCTGGCAGGCCAACCATGACTGACGCGTCGATGGTCCTCAACCCAGATACTTCCTTACCAGTAAGTCTGGGTCAACTGCGCCGCAGTTCGCGTTCCTCGGCGACATGGAAGCGGTTCCTATAGGATGCAATCCTGTGGCTGCGGTGTTTCTTGTGACATCGTCTATCTCCGCATCGGTGATCGTTCTTGTGCCTGGTAGGGAGAACGGGGAAGCAAAGATTGACCTGCTCACGTGTGATCATGAACGAGATCGAAGTGTTCATCTGGTTCTTGTGCGAACAGATCTGCTGCCTGGGGGTTGTTTCCCCCTTGGGAGGAAGTTCTTTCTCATCCGTGGCACCAGATAAATGGATGGATTACTCCTATAAAGGAGGATACTGACACTGTGAGTTGGGTGTGGGAGGCTATGGGATGTAGATACCCAGAGGCAGGAACGTGTCGGCTCACCCTTGTAGTCGCGTTGCTTCGAACATCTGTGTCGTGGACCTAATTGGTAGTGGTGAATCGTTGCAAAGGGAGAGGTGAGTGGGTTTAAGAAAGTTGATTTTTGAATAGGAGTGGGATAGAAAGAGGTGGTACGGAAAAACGGTCGTGGACGAAGGATAGGGAGGTTTGCTGAGTGGGTTTGGTGTTTAGATAACAATTACGCGTCGACGCCATCTCGACACGCTTGGACCGTAAATTTTTTTTATCTCTTTTATTCCCTGGACCGGTCAATGCGCGTTTATTATACTCACTGTCTATTGTAGTGTAGAGTATTTATACAGTCCGTTTAGCACGATGTATGCCTCAGTTCTCGCGCAACTCTTCGAGTACTGAGGTTAGTTACTATCTTATACCCTTATATTCTGATTACTGACTATCTTCTTAGTTCATTATCTTATTTGTATTCTCACAGGTACTGAATACATTCCGAGTTCTCGCGCAACTCTTCGAGTACTGAGTTCATTATCTTATTTGTATTCTCACATTTGGTCACCTTTGTTACACGTTGTTCCAGGGGATCCAATCTGCACACTTGGAGATGCTCAGATCCACGAAGACTGTTGGGTTAACGAGTCGTCGATCCATGATGCAAGAAAGCACAGGAAATTACTCTATACAACATATAAAACTACTCGATGCCAGCATAATAAATAATACTCCACTCTCTATCTTTCATTCGATCCACTACCTTCCGCAATAAAGACGTACACTGTGGCTTAACCTACTGCGATTTGTGAATCGTCATGTTCGGAGCACCAGATGAATCTGATCCATCAGGCGCATTTCCTCAATTGGACTCGGTTAATTGAATAACACCCAGCTAGATGGACGGGTGCAAACAAGATAATGTCCGTCTAAAACGACGCCGGATCTGACGATCTTATAAGGCTGCGTTTGGATACAGAATGTGGCATTTCGATGTGCATTCATGTACCATATTCGGTAATACACATTATTCTCACATGAGTTGATAGTCCCGTGAAACTGTGACAACGTGTGACAACGCGTCGGGCGCGTCGTTGATTGTTGATCATCAATGATCCAGGATTCTTAGCCGAAGTCTCTTCCGTTCGTGAGTCTTGCTCTGGCTCTCTCTCCCTCCGCTCTCTACAACTCTATTTCCAATGGCAAAAGCCAAGAATCCTTCATCACAGCCCACCTCTGATAGTGCCGCTGCCCAATGGAGCACCAATGACGAGAAAATGCTCATCAACTTTTTGGCTGGGAGGGCTGCTGCTGCTGGTGACGGTTGTAGCTTCAAAATGACCACTTTCAATGAAGCATTGGCCACTCTCGATGGGAACCGAGGTAAAGGAGGTCGGAAAACTGCCAAAGCCTGTCAAAATAAGTGGAACTCAGTAAGTAAATCCTTGTTTGACAAAATAGCAAACATATTGACTGTCCATTCAAAGCTCCGTCGAACCTTTCGTGCTATCCAGGCTGTTCAGGCAAGGTCAGGCTGGACCTGGAGCTATGAAACTGGTGCCTCTATCACTCCTGACATGGAGCCAGCATGGGACGATTTCATCAAGAGTCAGCCACTTGCAAAACCTTTCAAGAACAAGGGTTGGGTTCATCTCGAGAAGATGACTGAGCTGATGCCGACTACCATCAAGGGAGCACATGTATTCCGCCCTTCACAGGGTGTTTCTGGTCTTGATCCCTCTTTTGAAGAGACACAAGATGGATATGCTCCCGAAGAGCCTGAAGACCTGTTGGAGGAGGATGAACATTCAGATCACACTCGAGTATNGAGCTGAGGTATGATAATCTTGCTTCCAGTAATTAGGTTCCTGGTAGAGAACAGCCGCAATTCCTATGAGATGAAGGAAATACGTAGTAGCTGTAAGCACCTGCTGCTGTAGCGTGGTCCTTTCACTGTGTGGAGGCATGATAACTGAGCAAAAAATGAGTTATTCGACGGTATTGGGCCATGTTATATCGGATTTGATCTAATCATTACTATATATAGACGTCACGCTAGATATCACGCATTGTTTTGATGAGAATCTGCATTGCCAAATATGGTAGATGAATGTACATCAAAATGCCGCATTCTGTATCCAAACGCAGCCTAATGAATTCAACTGGAAACACCGTGATACAGAAGCTAGAAAAAAGAAAGGATCCAACAATCTTGGAACGGAACAGTAAACCAAGGCTTTGCAGGATTTCGCAGCAGCGGATAAAGATACGAGTGACACGTGGATCGTAGCACTCTACGAATTCTTGCAGATCTGGTTCGACCGTGGAGATAAAGTCACCGTACCCCTACGCGTTCCATAGTAGCCAGTCGCGGTCTGCAACCAATCTCAGGAAGGACTTTCATCGCCTTCTGGAAGTCTACAAGCATAGCCGTTGATCAAGCTAGACCAAATGACTTCATACTTCTGACGATGATGAATTTCAACTTGAGTTGGGGGATGTTGTTACCACGTTCTAGGTGGTGCAGGACCAAGACAGCTAAGAAAGAAGTAGAATTGAGGACGATCTTGGGAGTCAGGACGTCTCTTGGAAATCTTATGGGCGAAAGCGTATTTATAATCTGCCGTGCATACTGTTCTGTCGTTCTCGCTTCAGATTCGATTGAAGCTCCATGTATCAAAGTATGATCAGGCGATCCAGCAGAAGTGTTGTTTCCTCGAGGTAAGACTACGTTTTTAAGTATTCCGGTGAGCTGGAAGTGGTGATCACGGGGAATATGTGGTCCGAATGTAACAGTGACCACTCGCAACCGAATGGGAACAATTTGTATTATATGTTACAGTGCCGAGGACGCTATTTCGAGTGCTGGGTGAGAATCAAGGATGCCACGCGACACGGGGGGCAAGGAATGAATATCAGAATTTGGTCAAGGACATTAGTTCGGTTTTCTCCTCCAAATAAGTAATCTCTCGCGCCCGATGTGTGTTGGTGCGGATGTCTTAGGGATCCTATCCACCACTTTCTCGAACGCAGGGTAGAGAGGCTCGTCGTAATGTTCGGGCCGGACGTAAAATGGCGGACCATCATCGGTTGGTGGGTCTATGGGAAAGACGAGGGTGATGAGATAACCTCCGGGTTTTACTAGTTCTGCCATCTTCTTCCCCCATTCTTTGCGGCGTGAGGGTGGTATTGCAACGAAGAACCTGGTTGGAGAACAAGCGAAGGTGAATTTGGGATAAGAAGCATAAGCAGGGAGAAAAGATCGATTGCTCACGTGTAATCGTATATGAGGTCGAAGCATTCATCAGGTTTATATTCAAAGAAATCAACAGCCTCAAAGATTGCTTCTCCCTTTAGCGGAGGATTGTCTTTGGCAGAGCTGCCGCGATATCGATATACAGATTTCGCAACGTATAAACTCGTCAAGGCGTACCTAGTAGCTTTGTCCACTGCGGTTTGAGAAGCATCGAGGCCTATAGCTTTGAGTCCAAGGGCAGATGCAAGATACACGACGTCGTAGCCCTGTTCGGACAGTCAGTTACATAGTCGGCTTTGTTGAGGGAGACCTACAGAACCGCATCCTGGGACGAGTGCACGTCCAGTCCTGGGCCATTCAATGCAGTCCACGCCGCTTTCGATGGCTTCCATTAGAGGAGGTTGAATAGCCCCTGCGTCCCAAGGCATCACTTTTGCTTTCCTAGAAAGAGCCTTTGTAGGACTAGCCTAACATTGAGAGATGGGACACTTACCATGCATTATCCCATGTGCTCACCACCTCTGGATCGACGATCGTCCTCATCAATTTCATAACTTCTTTGTGGGTTCCTGGAACATTCCCTCCGGACTGATCAGCCATGTTGCTGCGATACAGCAGTTAACGATGGGAATGTCAACGACGTTTGACCTATTGCTTGTTCCATATGGCTACTGCGGTGCTGTTTGTGATGAGTAATCATGACGAGCTGATAATGGGGTTATGAGATAGGAGCTATTTGTACATAATTGGCACAAGAGGAACACTCGGCAATCAAAAAAAAATGAAATTCTCGTCTGCCTGTCCTCGAGTTCCGTGTCCGGCTTTCGAGCCCGCTATGTCATTGCTTCGTCTCGCTCTTCAAAGTCGCGGATTCCGCGCAACGACATCCACGTTCCCTTCGCGTATAGCTACTGCCCGTGTTTCTATTCCTCGGCACTCATTACCTCAACGGCAGTATGCTACCAAGGGCAAGACGAAGTCGACTGCTAAGCTCGTTCCGGGATCACAGCAACCTATTACTGACGAAGCTGCCTTGGCAGAATATAAGAAGGCAGAGACGACCATGAAGAATGCTGTCGAATGGTTCCGCAAGGAATGCCAAGGCTTTGAGACGCGAGCAAGCGGACGTGTTACTCCCGCGTTGCTGTCACCTGTACGCGTCAAGCTTGACAGAGAATACAAGTTGGAGGAAATTGCAACCGTTGGAGTACGAGATGGGTCCGTTCTCTTGGTGACATTGTTCGACGAGAAGGTGGATCATATCTTGTCCCGTGGTCCAATTATTGACTTGTTTTAGTAGAACATGAAGACTGTTGAGAAGGCTCTTTATGACTCAAAGATTCCAGGAGTCGTACCACACCGCCAGGATGATCGAACCATCAAGATTCCGATTCCCAAGTGCGTGGCTTCAGGCAACACGGAAGAAGGTCGCTGACGGATTATGAAGGCCAACTATCGACGCCCGCAAAGAGCTTTTCAATGTAGCGAAACGGAAAGCGGAAGAGATTCGTGTGCAGATCCGAAAGCAGCACCAGACGAGTCTGAAGCGCGGAAAATACGAAAAACATTCCGTCGAGCAAGAAGAGGTGTATCATCTATACTTCCTCCATCCCAACTTGATCTGACTCTTTGGCAGTTCCAGAAACTCACGGACAGGCACATTGCCGAAGTGGATGTCGTTCTTGCATCTCTTCAGAAGGCTACAGGTGCTTCCAAATAATTTCACTTAGCGCTTTTGTATGATTCTCCTAATTTCAATCAGCTACCTGATACCTCCTGTTCTGTCAGATCCTACTCCGCATCTCGATTCAGACCCCATTAACAATCGCATCCGCCACGCAGATTATCTGCATTTGGTTTGTCCCCCAGCCTGTTGCCATTTCCGACGAGGGAATGGGTAGTCAAACTTTGGGCAATTAAATCCTGCCGCAAGCGACACTATGATTTGCCTTCTCTGCGTTCTTCCCTTTTGCGCCGGATGGGTAGTCATTGCTCCGATGACCATCAAAGCCGTCGCATCTCTTCTCTTTCACCGTTGAATCATGACACGTCCCTATCCCTTTCTAGTTGACATCTCTAACTTCGCTCCCATCCTGATACCCAGCATAGATCTGTAGAAAAGGTGAGAGACGCAAGAGGCTTTGTCTTCCGTTTCCCAACTTTTCAAATCAGTTACCAAAGCTTTCCCTCGCATCATGAGTCCTTGGATCTGCCTTGTATGGATTTAACAGCGCCATATGGAATGCCATCCTCGTCGACAAATGCTTCACCCATCCCGACTTCACCGTCATCCCATACCGCACTTGCAGTAACACAGGCGAAGTTATCGACTTTGTCATCTGATAGCCGCTATCTCACTGTTTTGGTCTGCTGTAGGTCCAGCTTTACCCACCGTATGTAGCAATGAGAACTTGTATGCCGTGGAAGACACGGGTAATACATAGTTGAAATGTCTTAGCGGTTTTCCAACTACAGGAGGGATCGTACTTGGCACCCTTGTTAATACTTAAATGTTCGTGCCCCTTTTATGAACCAGGCGTGTCGGAATGCCGTACACCATGCCTAAGACATTTAGCACGCAGTGAATCTCTAGAAGCCATCTATCCCTTATAGCTTGGTGGCAGGTGAGACCGCGTGTCTCCTGTACCTCGATCCACCATCGAGGATGGTGTGTGTCCCAGTAACGTGCGCAGATGCTGGGGAAGCCAAGAACAGTGCCAAACCGGCAATATCCTCTGGCTTGCCGAAACGACCAGTGGGTTGCCTGGCGTTGAAGGCTTCCTCACCAGATTTGCGAAGACCGAAGGCAGTCATTTTGCTCGGAAAGAGACTATACCAAGCCAATCAGCTCTCTGACAAATGGAATTGTGGTTTAGCGGCGGAAGCATACATACCCGGGCAAGATAGCGTTCACACTGTCATTGAAGGGGGTGATGGCTTTAGTGTGGTGATCGAGCGAGAGTGTAGTGTTGAAGTACATACGTGATCAGTTGTGGTGCCAGTTTGAGAGCAAGGGCAGAAGTGAGATGGTTTGCTGCAGAGGGAAGCTTTGAGCAAAAAAGAATGGGGCGACAGGTGCGGAGTGGATAGTTACCGGCTGCCTTGCTTGGTTGGTCTGGAGGAACAGGAGTCAGAGAGACCTTAACCCTCACGGATTAACAACACTTACAGCTCCATGTCCCGTTTCCGACATCACTGAGTGACCCCTCACATGCGGGATCGACAGAAGCCGTTGAGGAGATGTTAATGACACGGCCAGGGTCAAGATTTGTTGCATCCTTTGCGAGGAGGTCGGTCAAGCTGTGCAACAGGTGGGTGAGTCAGGCGACTGGTTGCAAAACACGGGATTGTTCCTGCATACCCAGCAGTCACTGCAATAGAGGATTATCAGAAAGCGCGAAAAGATGGTCCGAGAGGGTACGTACTGTAAAAGATTGACTTGACGTTGACATTGAACACATTGTCCCATCCCTTTTCCTCTGGGAAGTCATGGTAAGGACCGCCCCATGTGATGCCCGAGTTATTGACAAGGACGTGGAGCTTCGACTCGCGCTTGCGAAATTCCCTAATTAACGCGTCACATCCAGCCTTAGACTAAGAGGGTGGGTCAATATAATGAGCAACGAGCAAGATCCTGCGTACGCCAACGTTTGCGACAATGTAGTCCACCTTTCCGGTAGCAACCTTCTTGATATCGGCAACGGCCTGTTTAAGAATGTGAACTCGGTTGTATATAATTCCAGTCTAGGGTTGACGGACCTCTTGAAGTTGTTTCTCTTTTCTGGCCGCGATATACACATTTGCACCGTTCTGCGCAAAACCCGTCGCCATCATCTTTCCGATACCGGAGCCACCACCGGTGACGAGGACTAATACCTCTGAATGAGAACGTACTCTTCATTGATCGCATTACGCACCGATTTTTCCCTTGACGTTGAAGAGAGACGAGATAGAGAGATCTTTGTCCGTACGTTAGATTATGTTTTATAAAAAAAATGGTAGCCTCAACCTTCACTTACCAGAAGCCATTCGGGATGTATACAGTAGAGGGAAAAGAAGATTCCCCGACTACTAATACCCTCAGCCCGGTATCTTCAATACCCGTTCCCCACACTCCTATGTAAGACGATCAGACGATCAGACCGAGGATGTTGTTGCACGTGACTAGGCACAATTTGAGCTTGTTCTATACTCTACGATTTTCTCTCTTATTTCTCATATATACAACGCAGTATTAATTTCTGGCCTAGTTTGAGCTTGAAGCTAAGCGTTTGACCTTATCAATTGGGTATTGTAGCAAGCCTATTGAGCTCCGTCTGGATGCTCGTGGGAATCGATCGGATCAGCGGGTGGTCGTTTTCCAAAGTATTCAACTTGACTTCAGTGTCCATGGCTACAAGGTGTTCTCTCCTTAATGCGCTCTCGAATCCGACATTTAGACGTACGAGGTGCGCAAAGAAATACACTACCGATGCCACAAAAGCATTAATCTCAGCTGTGCACCGTGGTATCCATTTTGAGAACCGTTCCATCTCCTTGCTGGAACACCATTTGTCCATGTCTTTGAAGCGCGTAGGAGGAAAAGGGGACGGCGGGGTGGACATGTTGGGTTGGTGGTGGATACCTCGTGCTGTAGACGACACGCATCTCCCGGGACAACGTCAGCGTATCCGTATAATCGCTCAGTGCAAAGCAGAAAAAAAGAAAATCGGTCCAAAATACATTCGCGAGCTCGAGGGCGTCCTACATCGATACCACGCGTCGGACCCCGTGAAAGGAAACACCGATGCTGAGTCTTTCGACTCACATGTCGCTTTCCCTGAGGCCTTGCACACTCAAAGCAAATGTGTCCCATCTCTCGGCCTTTTTATCTCTGAATCGCCCTTCACTCAAGCAACCGTTCTCCATGCTCAGTCATCACCTATCCCTCTGCTCCTCTTACACCTGCCGCCGGAAGTCAAGACTCCGACGTCATCGTCCTCTCGGGATGTTTTAGGCAGCGCAATTTGGAATCCAGCGCTTGCAGGGGACCAAGGTCTCTTGGGTGGTCAGATGGAAATCCGATGGGAACGATCCGCTAGTGGTCCTGATCGGCCGGGGCTCTGGTGGCGAGGGGCCAAGCTACCTAGCTGGGTTCCCTCCGAGGTGTAACGATTCTCCTCTCCCGCGGAGTGTAAGGGAAATACCCATCTATGACGGAGACCGGTGAGGCGTACGCGCTCGGTCACCTCTGGTTACCTTCGCTTAGATTAAGTGTCGTCATAACCCCAGGTCCTGCGCAATTCGTCACTATCGGTCATATCGACAAGTTCACGTCTGATCGTCGTGATTTCTTCTGACGAGTCTCGGATCGGCTATCACGCACAGGTTCTGTCAATGGGTATCGATGCTGGGTACAAACGAACTGTTGTATTAAGAAAACATACTTGTCGATAATTATCCCACTATAAGTAGCGAAATACCGTGAATTAATATCATAGACTATCGTAACGTATAAACCGTGGGTATTAGGAACAATGAGTATGAAGATGGGACGGGAAATATGCAGGTTTTCAACAATTCAAGCTAAATCACACTCAGCGAGATTTTGGCGCATCAACATATCCTGTACTGGAATCATAGGTGAGCATCATACCAGGGGAGGATGCCAGAATGAACATACAGTTAGTCAAAATATACTTCGTTGACTTCGTGTCCTTCAGGATATTCTGCGTCAGCCTCCGGAGTCCGGGATGCCAGAAGCGACCTACGGTAACGGTAGTAAAGTGGGAATAAAACACCCTCGGCAATTTCGAATTACTTTTCATCAGTGCCGCTAGTGATATTCATCAGCCTATCAGTGGACACGGCCGAAATAACCGTACCGAATTTCCTCCTGAGGTCTAGGAGAAATGTCACTTAGTCTATGGCGCTTGCACGGAAGTGATCAAGCGTAAACATACAGTCTGAAGTACTTTGGACGTCGTTTGGTCGGTCTCGGTATGAGGTGACGAACTTGACGAATGGTACCCCAGCCTCGATCTTGGCCCGAAAGATGTCAAACTTGTTGAGGAAAAGGATGATGTTTGTACGGCTCAAGAGCTCGTTCGAAACGAGATTTTTCCATAGCTGGAAGGAGTCTAGCTGTCATCGGGTGTGAACAAGTTAAGTTTTGAGTATCTGAAACGTGACGTTTCATGAGCATTCACTAACCAGTCTGTTCACCTTCGGATCTTCTTCCAGCATTTGGTCGAACGTGCTTCAAATAATTCCCCGCATCAGTCAATCGACTGTGATGAAGGACGTTGGAGACATGTCAGAATCATACCTGATGGGTGCTAAGAAGATGATAGCATTCATGTCATCGAAGTACGGTACCCATGCCGCTATATCAAAAATAGTGACGAGGACAACGTCAATACCGGCTCCATCGGCCCTGAATGTAGGACTATACCTCTCTGACGACGCAGAGCTCAGCTCACTGCACTACTAAATACAAAGGCTCCTCACCTGGGACCTGTGACCACCCACATCATATATCCGCCAGTCCTTCCCCACTCCCGTACCCGTAGGGATGTCAGCAAAAACACCTAATAAACCGAAGTTGCGCACGTACTGGTATTCACCCTGAACCTGTGTTCCGACACGCCTTAACCCCAAGCGACATAAGTATTTGGTTTCCGTAAAAAAAGGAAACGAATCATACCTAACGTTTTGAGACGTGCCCGCAGAATATCATCTATAGAAACAACCAATCAGAGTTCGCAATGCATCAATCATGTTTCACCTACCGTCAGTGGGAATATATCGTGCCGCTGTAACGCGTTCAAGGGAATCCAAGAAGCTAAGAGTGACAGATGAGCCACCAGTTCTGAAAAGGGAGAGGAACTGAATGCGTACAAGCCAGCATGGTCTTCCATGCGTATCTTGAGTTTACGCAGGAGCTCCTGAATGACAGGATCATGCCACAGCCTAATCATATCTTCAGAACAAGCGTGCAAGAGCCTTCCAGGGTCATTTGGGTCATCCCAGTCTATATCGTCCTCGCAAGCAGTTCGACTACCCTTGACCAGTCGTCCGAAAGACTCTTTCCACTGCGTAGTTGAGTTCACCGCTATCTCTTTTAGGGAAGCCTTGCTAGGACGTCGAGTCGATCCGGTCTCGTCCCTTCCCACAGGATAGACGGGGGAGATCTGATTTATGAGGGCATCTTCGACTTGGAGAAGGGGTGATAAGCGTCGCTTAGTCTTGAGGAGGTCAGCGGACAACTGGGGAAGCTCCCGAAGATCTTCATTCTCGTTCCCTTCCAAGGGAAGAGTCCTTCGTTCTGCCCGCTCCATGGCATTCATGATGAGGCGGAAAGAATGGACTATGTTGAGAAAGATGACTGCTCTCCATGAAATACGCTCCCTTTCGAATGCCTGTAGACGAAACTGAGAGATGGCTGTAGCGGAACCAAGTGTAAAGGGGCAGACCTTCGGCTCGTGCATGAGCTGGAAAACTACAGCAAGAGCTCAACTTCACCTCTCATACAAGTTATGTGAACCTACTCTTTAATGTTGTGGATTTTCCTTTATCGTGGCTCAGTTTATTACTGTGCCTGAGTTGCGCGAGCTAACGTACCCGACTCGCTCTGTCCTGAAGAACGAACATAGTTTAGCACCATCATCTGAGTTATAAATTCACTGGGGTGGCGAACCAAGAAGAAGGATTTTCACCGGCTTTGGGGCCTTACGCTCCCTGTTTAGTTCATCATCGATGGCGTTGGACACACGCTGAGCCTCTTCTTCCTGCTCCAATCTCCGGACGCGCTCTTCTGGCGTCTCGAACTCTGAAGGAGCCATGAGAGCACATAGAGGGTCCAGCATTTGCTCGGGGGCTGCGGTAGACTTCTCTGGCATACTCTAAACCACCAATCGAATCGCCAACTAAATGGACATGCACTGTGCCTAGAGAGTGATAACAGAGGCGAAGAAGAAAGGGGGAGGGGAGGGATCAAACACTTACCAAAAACACTCCTAATATCTGTATCGAGCAGGATGAAGATTAAGGGTAGCCATCATAGTTATTTCCAATAAGTCGGACGTTCCAGCAGGAGTTGATGGAGATATGTGATCGAGACAACAAGCCCGCGACTATTTTATATTTGTTGCTCAGTGCTCTGGCAAATGAATGACTATGAAACACGGTATCCAGGCTAGCACTGGGGTTTTGTGAGAGACAGATAATTCGATTACAGTCCCCTCTGCCTTACTCCATACCCCTTCGTGACATGACTGGGTTATGGGTTTTGACAGAGTATGGGTTATGAGAATATGTTGCAAAAATCAATCAAACTTTGAATAATTACCCTTGAAATAACCATAAAGGCTATCCTACGCGGCATATTGTGGGGAATCTAAGTTAGGTAGTAGTTTACCGAGCGAAGTAGTCCTCAATATGTGTATCCTTCAGTGTAGCTACGTGCTCCAGGCGAAGTGTCCGGTTGTATAAAACCAATAGGTTCTCCATCTGGGGAGACAACAGGTGATTTTGCATTGCTACCATCTGTCCGGGTGACCGGACGCGTCATAGCGGGAAAATCTTTAGCGAACCTGACTGAGCTCCACGCCCATGAAGTGTAGTTTTCAACTCAACGGAAAAGTGAAATCCTATGGCGGGGTAGGAGGCCGCCGTTCGTACGCGGCAACATTACAAAAACATATGGATTATCCAATCGGCATCGTTGAGTAACGAACTACTAGCAAGATACAACGCGCTCAGGTGACTAGGTCAGACTGCAATTGGCAAGGTTCTGACGCATCAACATATCTTTCACTGGGGGCAGATTGCCGAATCAATCTATGATGCAATTAAGCTGGTTTTGGGATGCTTACGGTTAGTAAGAACATATGCAGTGGATTTTGTATCCTAAAGTGGGTGAGTCACGTTAGGCCAGACCAAACATTACCCTCATGTGTACTCACGGTGACGGTGGTGAGATGGCAATAAAATACCCTGGGCGTTTTGGAATGCGACTTCAAAATCCTCGCTGGCCAAACAACCATCTTATGTGAGTGAGGCAGCAAGGTAGGATGAGGGTAAGACGTACCGAATTTTTTCTTCAGATCTATCATTATACCATGTAATGAGTTTATGACAATGAAGATAGCGTAAAAAGGACCTATAGAAGGGGACCGAAGGGTGGATATCTGACCACTTACAAGTAGATGTGCTCTCGAAATCATTAGGGCGATCCCCATATGAAGTAACGTAGTCGCTGAACCGGATGCCAGCCTCCAGCTTTGCTCGGAAGATATCAATTTTGTTGAGGAATAAGATGATATTGGTGTTTCTTAGAAGTTCATTTGAGACGATTTCTTTCCAAAGCTGAACGGAGTCTTGCTACCATAGCAATTATCAGGGCACATAACAATGACAACTGGTAGCACAAACCAGCCGATTCATTTTCGAATCTTCTTCAAGCATCTGGTCAAAAGCACTATGCACAATTTAGTAATCAAACTTTCAAAGCGTGATGGAGGTACCTTATAGGAGCCAAGAAGATAATAGCATCCATGTGATCAAAGTAAGGGATCCACGCCGCTGCGGATGCCAAAATATGTGTCAATGGTCATTCTGAGTTTCAATCGGGCAGATTTCGAACCTCTCTAACAAGACAAAGTCAGTTAGCTGGGTCGGACATCCATGTGCGTTATGACGACTCACTTGAGATCGTTGACCGCCAACATCATAAATGCGCCAATCCTTACTGAACCCAGTGCCTTTGCTAAATTAGGATCAGTAGTCAATGTTTAACGCGTGCACGAACCATGGCGCATTCTGAAATGATGTTCAGTTACACCTGCATTTGCGATGAGTAGGTACAGGACTCAGCGGAGGTAGACCGCACCCATTGTCTTGAGACGTGCTCGAAGGATGTCGGCTGAGATTGTCAGTATAGATATATCGATTTGTCTCGAGCGTCTTACCGTCGCTCGGCAGGTATCGCGGTGCTGTAACACGATCCAAGGCATCAAGGAAACTAAGTGCTGTTGTGAGTACAGAACGAAAGAGCCTTGTTATGATCTACCCACAAGCCGGCCTGTTCTCTCATTCGGAGTTTCAGTTTGACAAGAAGCTGTTGAATTATTGGATCGTTCCACAAGCGAATCATATCCTCGGAACAGGCGTGTAAAATTCTTCCAGGATCATTTGGATCATCCCAGTCAACAACAGCCTCGCTGTCGAAGCTCTCTCGTTCGCTCTTCATCAACTTCTGGAAGCATTCCTTCCATGATGTTGCTGAATTAACCGCTACCTCCTTCAACGAAAGTCTAGAGCGATCAAGAGCTTTCTGTCTCGAGCTGACGGGCGATAGTTGTCGTATCAATGTGTCTTCTACCTCGAGAAGGGGCGATAGGCGCTGCTTGATTTTGAGGTGCTCAGTTGTCAAAGATGGGATGTCTCTTTGAGAGGGATCTGATTTCTCGTCTCTGGTAGAGTACCGCTGGGCTTGTGTCATAGCGTCCATGATGAGATGAAACGACTGTACGACATTGAGCTGAATAATGGCTCTCCAGGAAGCCAACTCCCTTCGGAAAGCCTGCAGAACCAATGTTTTATAGTAGATAGCAAGAATTCGAGAGCTGGTCACACCTTTGGCTCGTACATGAGTTGGAAGTCTGGTATGCCAACTATGGTAAGCCAGAGATTCATAACTCGAAACGGGGGTCTCACTCTTGAGCGTTGTCGATTTTCCTAAGCTGGGCATAAGTCTCGGAAAATCTTATCAACGGACGCACACACCGGATTCACTCTGACCTATGTCTAAATAAGAGGTTGTTCTTCAGAAACGATGGCCGTGCAAACTCACCTAGAAGGAGGATCTTCATGGGCTTCTCAGCTCTTCTCTCCTTCTCTATCTCCTCGTCTATCACGTCGGAGACACGCTTGGCTTCTCTTTCTAGTTCTAGTCTTTTCTCGCGTTCTTCGATGGTCTCGAACGGGGAAGGGGCAAGGACTTCGGCCAACGGATCTTTCGTCATGTCGACGTTCAGACTTGTTGAAGCCTTCACTGTCATCCTTCAACACGGGAAAAGCCAGGGAGACAGCGTATAACAGAGGGAACCACAGGTTAGGGAAGAAGGGTGCGCTCGCGGAACCATTGGGGGTATATGTATTCAAGGCAGACGAAGTTAAGGTATCCATCACTTCTCTTCCCATGTAGTATGCTTTCCACCAAGGGATTGATGTAACTGGGTGATAGAAAGAGGTAACAGAAGCACATGCCCATTCTCTGTTCTAAAACCGTCAGGGATGCTGTCCGAAGTCGAAATACCTACCCCTCATGAGTGGCCGTTGTCGGTGTTATGGGCATGAATACCCCCGGAAGGGTGTGATATACATCAAAGAGCCATAGGGGAGAAGAATATTTGGTAAAAGCACCATTGCGAGGCACCTCTCCGAACCCTCTGGCTGATGTCTTGATGCTACGGCAACGCATTTGAAATTCCATCACTTCTTGGGGACGAGAAATATTGGGAAAGGAAATTTGCACTTGAATCTCACTATCTCCGGGGAATCGGGATTTGAGAAGGCGAATTTAGTAAACATGTCTCACGGTTGTGGTGTTCTGCCTGATTTGCTATATTTTGACAGCCCCAGCTACATAAGTGTGTTGCGCTGATATGTTTATGTCTTTAATGTCATGTCAATCATTGATATTCTGCCGCCCACCTACAACTGTAGTGGGCTGTTGAGCACAGATCCATGGCTCTTTATTAGCGCCCATATTCAAGAGTCAGATTCGATGTGCATTGTTGCCCTGGTTGCCTGTGCACACAAGTTTCAGGCCTGTTGCAGCAGACCGGCCCCACAATGTTCTACGCTCTCACCGGGGCTGCATGAATGTTCCCATAGATCCGAACTATGTAGTGTGAACACCGGAAATTAAGCTACGACCTCTATGGTGCTGATTATCTCCCGTTCACCTCACATCAGAGAAAACCAGTGGAAAGGAAAAACAAAATGTAATTAAGAGGCCGGTGCGACCCCTATCTTTCAGAATCTTCTGGGGGTCCATAATATTGTTGCATGATGTACATTGACCTCGTAACGTAGAGTGGATGTATCGTTCAGTTTGATGGGATTTTTTTTTTTTTTTGAGGGTGCAAAGCCTTGAATAAATTGGAGAAGCATTCCTGTACGTACGGAGCCTTCTCTCTCCCTAGGTCTTAATTGACCACAAGAGTTCTCAAGGCCAGCGCGACGATGGGCTATGCCGTGGAACCCTCGGGTACTCTCAGAATACGAAGACCCTTCAAACTTCTCACTCACAGCGTAATCCAACTAGACTAGCATCTGTTATTCGAATCGTTATTTGGGCTCTGAAGTCGTTTTTGCCTGTAGACTTTGAGATCAAGTCATCGCTAGAGAATACACAGCTCATCTGTTCGTGGTGGGCTTGAGATGTAAATATGAACGGCGCATGAGCAGTTTTCCAAACAGTTGGTAAATTGGTGCAACTCGCCGTTGACCGCACTATCTTCACCAATGATCGGCCCTCCAGCCTCGTGAACAGCATACTCACAGGAGAAACGCAACAGCGCATCCGATAGTACCAACAATATCTTAGAGGTAATTCTTAGTCCTTGATACACGAAGATCCCCAAGCAACCTCTGTCGGCGGATTGAACGACATAGCACCGGCTACGTTGACCATCGAGAACCATCAGGACCCTTTGACAGGACTGCTGTACATATCTAACTTGACAACTTACCTACGGCTTCGCTTCACACGCCAACTGCTCCTGATCATTCGGGCAGTGTGAGATCCATATCCCCGCATAGTTATCTGACAGAGTTGATACAGATTAACGAGACAGCTTAAAGCTATTGACCTTCTTCCATTCTGATTATCTGGGCGATCCTCCAGAGAGCTCGGACTATTGGAGGACTTGTCTTTTATATCCAAAGTAAGCAGGATCGTTGGGTGTCACCATTCACCATAGGAATGTGCCGAGGTTAAAAAACACCCTTGCAAGCATGTCCCATACCGACTAACATCCGGACACGTTGGATCCGATTTGAGTGTATTCATGGTGTGGTGCAGCACCTTATCGGGGGTTTGAAAGCTTCATTCGTTCGAGTACATTCGGGCTTGGCAGACCAGAGCAGGGAAAGGGAGGGTGATCATCAACTCAGAATGCCGATCAATTTGACCTAACCCGCAGCAGTGGATATGGGTGGCTGTTGTGCTACCACAAGGCCTACCCCAGTGTGGGATCACTCCCATCTACGGAAACGAGCTTGCTGCTACCTTCAGACAGGACAACGCAGTCCTGATCGTCAAAACCTAGAGACTACTAGGTAGGATTCTAGAACAATCCAGGCACTTGGAGTCCAAGTCACCGCCACCCACTTCCCTACTAGCGGCGCAAAGAAGTTCAAGTCCATCGGCTTCCGCACCACCGTTCCCGGAGGCCGTGTCCAATTTCGCTCCCCCAAGCCACATCAACGCGCTAATCAAAGGTCAGTGATTAATGTGTCTTCTAGATCCCCACATGGCTTAGATGGCTTAGATTGCGGCTCCCGTGTCTCCATCTCCCCCAAGATCACACTACGCACACAATACCAAATTAGATCTCGCTAGAAGGCTCTAGCGTTTCACTTCGCTTCAAGCAAGAACACTGGCAGAGATTCTTCCGCATCCTTACTACTTTCAGTTCTGTTGATCACAATCGGACCTTCTGAAGCACAGGCAACATTGAGAACTCCTTCGCTTATCTCCTGACGAGGGGTCTACGTCATACCTGGCGATCCTCGGCCCGTTAGCTCGCATTAGGAGTTAGCGTCTGTGCACTAAAAACAAATGCCTCAGCCACTTCTCTGATGCTGACCTCAGGGTTCCCCCGTGTTTGATGCGCCTCCGCGGTTGTCTTAACTCCCAAGGACACATCGGTGTTGTCAAACCTGCGACGGAGAGGTAAAAATAAGCATCGTTGGGATGTTTGTCGCCTCCTACCGGTTCCATCAGTGAGGCGTAACCATGTGGTGGGTCGGTCTTGCACGGTGACACTGAGTAATAATATATTTCGTCCATTTGCTTTCATACTTCCGTTGCAGGTCATTGTTGAAGTTGAGAGGTTTCGGAATGAACAACTGCGGACCAGACAGCTTGAACGTTGATATAGCCCGATCCCCGACTTGATGATCCGTGACGAGTAAATGGTATGACGAATAGAGTGAAGGAAAGATAATCCTTCCCCCCGTTCCCCCCCCCACACCTTATCGCCTCCACTGCATTTCCGTCATCCAACAATATTTGCTAATCATTGATGTTACAATTAGAATTAGCCACAGCCATCGGGAATCACTCAACTTATAAAAGTGGCTGTTATACTGCGCACATTGAAAAGCTTGTCGGGTATTCATACACGCTGCGCATAGGTGGCAAGCCAAAATGAAGTTTTGGATGCGGGCGCTCGGGTTGGGGATGTAACATTTTGGGCCGGGGATTGGTGGGGATGACATGCGAAGAATGCGGGCGCTTCAGTTCCCTCTCTAAGTTTGTGTCAAAACTATGACTCCCCCAATGCTCATGTCCTGTATATTCCAGAATATGCGAAGAGTACGGAGTGTAGTATGCTGGTTTTGAAAGATAAAAAAAGTCCGAGGCCTATCGCGCTCAAACATTCTCTTGTTGATATGTGAACGACAAGAAGTTTCGGGGTCTCACTGTGTGTGTGCATGGCGCAGCTGTGCAATCGTCACCTGTCATGCCCAGAGTAACCACGTCTCGATCTCGTCGCGTCGCTAATGTGAGAGTCATCCCTGCATCTCCCACCCAACCGAAAGACTCTTCTTCGAATTGTCAGTTTCAGTCAGGATGGGATGAGACTGTAAGAAGATGTGTCCATTTTTAAACGTAGGATCTGTCAAACTACGGATGGTGGATGTAATTGGTGCCAGGTTGTTTGACAGCGGTTTATGCAGGGGTCAGGGTGCGTTTTGCTGTTTCTTTGAATTGAGGAGATACAAGTCAATGATAGAAGCCTCACGAAGCTCCCTAGAGAAGCTTCTCCCTGACCCAGAGAGAGAATTTTCAAGGAATGAATTGAAAACAAGCGTTAATAATGATAACGGTCTGGTAGGCTGTGCACGTCATGGATTGAAGCTTGTTGATGCATTCCATGCACCCATGAACGATATTCGGTTGTGTAGCAGTGGCTACTTTACCATATGGTTCCGTCATACCTCTAGACTCACCGTTCAGTATTCACAATTGTCACAACCGAAAATGCCACGCGCCCGGAGGTGAGATGAAACCATCAAGAGATGCGGGTATCATCAATTCGAGGTAAACCTGTAGATATGGTCTCAGCGCCATCTCAGTCCGATATATCTAAATACAAATCTCTTCCGAGCCAAGGGCACGGCAACTTCTATAGGGGGTCTATAAGGAAAAAGGTTGCTTGGCATCTCTGGGGAAGGTATACCGCGGTCAGGAAGGGGTGAAAAAGCTCAACGGCCGTGGCGGACGCTGACGGAATTACCATAATCAGAACTGTACATTCCAAGATCGTCCAATGGTCGAATAAAGAGAGAGATAAGGCCGACAATCTACATAGATGCTGTCAGTTCTACCGTTAGATGGGGATGGAGAAGCTTCACCGTACAATATAATCTTCCGTATCTTAAATTGTCAAAGCTTGAACGGTGCTAATAAAGGTTCCCCCCGGCCGGGTCTGCTTGAATTAAAATAAACGCTGGTGGAGCAAGTTGTGATCAACTGATGGGAGCATCATCATCGAGGGAAGGCAAGCCAATTGGGGACTCCTTTGAAGCCCCATTTCGTCGAGTTCTGGGAATGTGTTTAGGGGTCGTTTTGTGTAGGGATGCGTTCAGATATCCCGTCCACAGCGGGTTCTGGAAGTTTGATTTACAGCGTGTCAAATTGCACATCGACGTTTAAAGTTTGGTTTTAGGTTTCGCTGTGGGAGATGTCATGGGCATCTTGTGAGATTTTGGCACATGTTGCGCGATGTGTGGGGTCACCGGGACCTGGTGGAATGTCTCATCGGGGTATACTGATGGTGTTGATGCTTCCAAAGTGTTGATGCGTATTGTACCCGACAGGCGTGTGATGCATCTTGCATGTTCCTATGATGCAGGAACAATCGTCAGTGAAACAAAATTGGGGAGGACTGCTATTCAAGGCAACAGAGCTGTTGTCGAGAAAATTCTAGACAGGGGCAACCTCCATCCTACACGAAGTGAATATTGTCAATAGCAAGGGCCGCTGAAGAGTCCTACAAACACGGAGGGCAACGTCCCCATCAGATGCGCCACCCTCTCCGACATGGGTAGTTGGAAGAAGGGGCAAAAGGCCGAGCGGAACGCGTGGTTAGGTTGTCGCTGCGGATAAGTAAATGGTCACGGCCGGATAAGGTAAAGTTACCCTACTGTCGTCATGACTGTAACACGAGTATATCAGGGTTATTTAGGCATAAGTCGTTGGGGTTTCCACCGACGGTGTCGGGTCATTTAGCGCCCGAAGTGGACGGGAACTTTGTTACTGGAAGTATCTGGAGGAGTAGCGGCGGCTGGGCAACTGGGGCGATATGATCTGGGATTACGAGACGGTGGCGGAATTGGGCTGTTCCGTTGACCCGTCTTCGTCTTCGAGACGGAGATTCTCAGGTTTGTTCTGTTGTCATATACATGTGTTCCAGTAGATGCGATTGATGAAACCGGAAAATTTCACACAAGATGATATATGAATGACAAGGGATGTAGTGGGTGTAGTGACGAAACAAGATCCGATTTGATATGGTCTACTTCTACTCGATTTCTACAAAGGTGAGCGCGGATGGCATGGATCGAAGTAGAAAGAGTGGCAGAGGGAGAGAAGGGAGGATGCGCCGGTAAGCGAGAGAGTATGGAGTGATGGGAGTGCGGTCGTGAGGGGTGTAGGTAGGGAGGCCGAGGAGTGGTGGAAGCGACGAGAATGCGGAGAGGACGGGGGCGTACAGCATCCGGGACAAACAAGCGCAAACAGCTATTTTTGGCCGAGTATGTTTTTGAAAATTCCCGATGAGGTCGAATCGAAGACGTCGGACGATCGATCGTTCAAATACAAGAAGCCTCTCTCTTCTCATCCAACATCCCATCCCAATGCCTTCCTGGCAATCTCTTCCTACTGAGCTCAAGCTCACCATCATCTCTGCTCTTCACCCAGACGACGTCGATGCTCTCGCAAAGACAAATCAAGCCTCCTACCAGGCCTGCGTCCCAGCTCGCTTCAGGGTACGCCAGCCACTCACTGTCTTGACTCTTTTGTCTTGACCTCTTTCTAGTCTATCAAACTTAATGACTTTAATGCCCTTCAACGCTTTCTTGAAAACGTCCCTCGCAGCTACTACGCGAGCATAGAGTCCCTCGAGCTCTCAACCCATGATGACGATCTTTTTGCTCCAACCCACGTCTCTCTCCGAGAGCGCTCAGACGCCGCCATCACTCTCCTCTCCGCTTGCCCCCGTCTTGTCTCCCTCGTCCTCCGCGTCTGTGGCTCGCTCGACAGCAGCGTCGTTGCCCCCTTCCAATTCCTCTCCAACCTCAAACAACTCTCCATTTCCAATGTTGGTAGTGAGGACTTGGCTCCTTTGTAAGTTTTTTCCCGCCCTCCTCCGGTGTCTCGGTATTCACCCATTTTACCCCCATCTAGGAGCGAGCGCCTCGTGGTCGCCATTGCCGCTTCCTGCCCGAACCTTCAAGACCTTTCTCTTGACCGCATCACCCGCTCCGAGCTTCACGCACCGGACCTTCAAGGCGTGCCATACATTCCTCTAGTCCGTGGCGATGAGGATGTTCCGGATCATCCTCTCCTCGGATCAGACCTTCGCCTCCCCTCCTTACTCCGGATCCCCACTCTCCGGAAACTCACTATCCGAGATACCCATCTCGGAGACGAACACTGGTCCACCACACCCATCGCTTGTCGGCTCCAAGTCCTCGATCTCGGAAGCTGCTACCACGAGAATGAAGACTTTAACCGGTCCTGTACAGAGAGAATTATGGCTGCTGTCGGACCTACCGTCGATGAATTTTCTCTTACGACAGCTGTGTCCAACGATACCCTTTTCGCCAAGTCTTCCGAGACCCCACTCCAGAAATTACGCAAGTTGCATATTGGACCCTACTTCCCCGTCGACAGTGTCGTGGAAACCATTTCCAACCTCGCAGGATCTCCTATCGAGTCGTTGTCTATGCAATGTTTTGAGGACGAAGTTGTTGATGTGTGCAGCGCTTTGGAGGGTTTCCTTACTCTAAAATTGGAACGTGGCTCCGAGTTTTACAAGAACCTCACGAACATTAAGGTCTCGGTCGCTGCTACAGAATATCCCGCGACTGAAGAGGAGGTGGACGAAAGGACGAAAGCTGCGAAGAAATTGCAGGATTTCTGTAGGCAACTGAGGCTCTCTAGCGTTGTTGACAGCTATGGTGTTCCACAACGACCTCTCGCGACTTCGAGGAGAGCCAGTATGTCATTTGCAGTCGAAGCAGGCGTCGGTGCTGGCAAAGGCGCAGCTGCTTCTGCATCAACTCCTCGACCTAGCAGCAAGCCGAGGTCGATGACGCTTTCTTAGACATTACTTTATTCTTGATTCCTTTTGGTCTTCAGTCGACTTATTGGGCTTGGTGGACTAATTACATATCTCTTCGTTTTGCTCATAAGTTATTCTTTTTGTCACTCTTCTTTTTACGTCGACTTTTACGTCATGAATTATGGATGATTCGCACATTGTAAAATATATCATTCTTCTTTCAGCTAGACTTGAACGTTGCATGAGAAAGAGACCATTCTCGAATTGACCAATGAACTGTGAGCATCCAGTCGGGATCTGGTCTTCGGATCGGTGAATCGACAAGTATTGGTGAGTGCTCTTGGACATTGGGCGTTGAGCACCAGTGGAACCGGAGCCCTTTCAAAGCCCGAGCTTTCGTGCTGTCGTGCTGCCGGTTTCAACGATCAGATAGCCGAAATACGGGATCAATCATGTGGGTGCAACCATAAGCATCATTCTTTGCTCCGAGCAACTCCTCGCGCGCGATTCACGTCTTATTGTATAAGATCTGATTGGATCCTTTGGTTACTGCACATGTTAGTTAATTCTTGATGACGCACAGGGGGGGCTAACAAAAGCATGAGGGACACAAATGCGCAGCGCCTTCTCTATGTATCTCCTCTTCGAATCGTGATGGCATGCTTTCGATCTTAGGGGTGATCATGCCATGCACGGATGCTCTTGCTCTACTGATGATGCTCCTATGGACGAACTTCTCGGCCTGCAGCTCTCCCCGTGTTCCAGTTTAAGGCCGCAGAAGAGTCCGCGGCGCGCATTGCCTTGAGGCCCTTCTTCTGAAGCTTCGTAAGAGGTTGAAACAGCATAGCAAGTTACAAGTTACCGAAAGAAGACAAAGAACACCTGGATTTTGGTTTAGCTTGACTTCGAAGGGGCTGTGGTTAATGAGAACGAACGTTTGATTATCGCATTAGAATCATTGAGCTAGATCCCTTAACGGCTTCGGCCCCAAACGACCAACGTTTCCAACCATCGAAATCACAGCCACGAGATCACTTTTTGATCTCTATTTTTATTCCAAAGATCCGGTTGCTGTCGCCCCCCCCCCATCTTCTTGTCAGATCGTCCTTGTGTGGGTGTGCATGTCAAGATTGGAGCACGTGGAGATGTTGGGGGGGCTCTGAAATCTCTAGTCATGGATTTTCTCGTCATCACTTTGTCAGAGTGTGTCAGTGGGTGGGAATGGCTAACGAACGTGCGAAGCGGTGGTGGAATCTTTTCATCTATCTCAGTGGAAGCTGGTGAACATTAATGATTGACACTCTGGTAATCCACGCTACCCGAGACCAGCGGCACTTGGGCTCCTGTGATTCCCCACCCCTAATACAGTATGCCTTCCTTATGCGCGGCCATGGAAGATGAGCTTCCACGGAGATGCCGAAGTCGACGTTTCATCTGTGCTGAGCTTCAATGCGCTCACCGAAGTCATAGAAGTCGTTGATCGACAGAAGTGCTGAAAGATTTCTTGTAAACTCTAACAAGCTCTCTTGGAAACATGTCATGATTTCCACAAGCTGGCTTAGATATGCAGCATCAGTACCGTTATGATGTTAAGTCATCTCCGTCGTCGCTTCCAGCGTTGACACCTCCGAGCGCTCGTTGTCTATCATAACGGCGTTCTCGGTGGGAGGGTGTCGGCCAATGTCATTATAATCGCGGTACAATGTCATTTGTTCATGGGATTAGGCAATCCGTGGGAGTAAAACTGTTAGTTATAGTAATGCCAAAAATGTCGGTCCCGTGCTAATGGTATTCCATTGATACATACTGTTGAAGATGGATGCCCTCATGTAATTATGGTAACAGGAGAATTTTTCACTGGATGCTGTGGCTCTGACCCTGGTCATATCGGACACCGAAAAAAGAACGCTACTGACCAACCGTGCGCACCAACGGGAGATGAGTGAACGGGAAAAAAGGCACGGGGTCTCGGAAGGGAACAAAATCGGTTCCGTTTTTACTGGAAACTAGTGTTCCGTTGCACTGAGAACTGTGGCTTCCTTATTCCAGCGCTTCGGTAGCGAGTGCGCAAGGTACGTTAGCAGGTAGCTGGTACACTAGGTGAGCTTACCCTTGCCAAATTTGTACCCTAAGGATACGAATAACAAGGGAATTTCTGGTAACCTCTCCAGGGTACCTTCACCATCCGATCGGGTGTTAACAGAGGTGTATCTTCCTCAGAGTCTAAAATAGAATTAAAACGCTAGGGAGAGATGTAGTATCTTGTGGTACCACTGATTAGTATGAATACATAAATGACGCGCCAACTTTGAATGATTTACATTAAAGGGGCTGAGAAGTTGATCCACTAGGTAAGATGACATTAAGGAGTCGGTCCGTTGGATCTGGTTAATTCACTCACGTAACATTTCAACATCGTTAATTTCAAGAAGACACCGCTAGGCTCTAGCGTCTCCCTTCTATGATTCACGGAGCTATGTTTTATATTGAGAGTCCTTCTCGTTTAATTAATAAATAAGCGAGATGTCTGAGCCTCCACGCCAAGTACGGAGTCTCGTGGACGAATTGAGTCCGGGGACTTTTTGGAGTGCCGAGGAGATTCCCCAGGTGCTGGTGATGTAGATGATTGGCGAGGGGGCTGGACTCCATAATTGTGATATATTTGAGCCCTTTTTGCAGTAATTAGAACCTAAGCGATCTAACGTGAGTGTTAGGCGAAGTCACTGTATCAAACTTTTATAGAGGGATTTGTCCGTTTAATTTTGTCTCATCCGCGGAATTGGGCTGTTACGAGGACTGTTTCATTGTTACGTTTCTCGATATCTTGGACCCCGGTTTGTATTTTGGAGTAATTTTGAGAGTTGGTTGTGGATGAAGCCGGAGTTATTCGTTTTGTCTTCCCTACAAAGGAGATTAAATGGGGCAAGAAGCTTTTGTTACCTGGTGTGAGCACGAAGGTGGATGTTAGATATCTCTTGATAGGGGCGTGGACAGCGTCGCTGTATTCTACCAAGGGTTGATGGAACAGAATGTCCTATACTTCCGACATTCACGGTACCGATGTATCACGGAGACTATTGCTATGACACATCGATGGTTCAGTAAACAAATCGAATGAAATATTCTAAATTCTAGCTTTGCTGTTGTCTGTAATGGTGCACCATGGCAAACAATGGCAAATTGACCGAGGTCTCTGAGGTGAGGGTCAGGGCACACTTGTGCTTTACTACTTGATTATCTGTCATCGAGTCAACAAGCCGGGGCCACTGTGCTTCTTTGGGACCGTTTATCTGGGCAAAAATTGGTTGACCAGGGATGCCTAAGTCACAAAAAGACCCAGAGGAGATGACTCCCCTATTCTAGTCTTTGATGCAGTTGTGTGGGCATGTCCATTCACTGAAACCGTTCTCTCACTGTCGGAGACCTCCCAAGCCGTCTCCTAGCCTAACAACTGTTCCAAAGATGAAGATGCTAGGGAAGAGCATGCTACATGTGATGCTGCCTTGGGGGCGTTTCGAGCAGTGGCGTAATGAAAATGGCCAAGAGCCTTCCACCTTTACACTCTCTGCCTTGTTTCTACTCATACCTTACCATTAGACCTTCTCCCGCTCCTGGTTCCCGATCCCACCACCGAACCGTGCATCCTTAGCATGGACCACCCCCCGCATATCGCGTAAAGCTTCGAGCGCGTTGATCAAAACCATGGCTCATGACTAAAGGCCGGGTTTCTGTGGAATTCTATCAGCGTTCTGTGTCCGAAACACGTTAACTGATCGTTGATCTGCTACTTCAGTGCCTAACCCCCACTTCCTGACAAGCCTTTGAAAGGGCGGATTTCTCTCCCTCTCTTGAAGCAGCCATAGTGGGTTCGGAGCTCTAGAACTTGTAGATTGCGGAAAGATGGCCAGGGACTCATTGTCGAGCTCTTAAAAAGGATCACGGAAGTAACCTTTCAACCCAAACGGCTTGGTGGCTAAAACCCCAGGTGAATGAAGTTGCCAAATCCATTGATATACGCCGTTCAGTGTTCTTATCTCGGACAATATCTCCATAGGCCGCAACATCACAAACGTAGATCTCCCTTTGAGTCGTCATTCTGGATTTCAGCCCTTGCTTTAGTCAGTGAAATCTTTTGCCTTGCTCAAAAGTTCCCTCGCTGTATGTCATGAGACCGCAAAGGCCACCTGCCTCATACGGCAGTGCACCTTCCTGTTCCCGAGAAGTGAACCTGGTTGTGGCCCCACGCCGACGGCGACATGCTTCTGTGAGGACGGATGTCCGCTTACTCGTGAAAACGGCAAGCGAATGCTCATCCATCACTAATGATCATCACAACACTCGCATTGGCATGCTCATCAAGGTGGACAACGAGGGCTGTCTTAGGTATATATCTTTCATTGTTATGTCTTAAGTACCTCATTTGGTTCGGCTATGAACCGTGTACTACATTTACTATTCCACCTTTCATATCGGTAGATGCTTTCCCTCCTGGCTGGTCTTGGTAGCATACGACGCACGGACTCGTTTCGACACTATAAAGTACAGCATAGCAGTAGTAGGGGGCACCTTCTTCTTGGGCAATCCGGCAAACCAATACCTGTAGCTTCGACGCTCTCACTAATCTATTCTGTGGTTCATTCCTCTCTTTCTCTCCCCATTTCCTCCTTTCGATCTCTCTCTTGGGCATGCTTCTGAACCGCGGTCTTGGGACGAGGCTGAGGGAACAGTATCTCTGGGCTGTTGGGTTGCTTTCGGGGTCTTGCTACCTGAAAACGGTCGACGGACACGATTGTGCTTGCGCTTCTTTTCTTTGAAACGTTCTGTGGTAGAACGTTTGTTGTCTCTACACTTCTCGCTTCATCAAGACCACCCTAGGACGGTGGCATGCGTATATAAAAATACTACTCAAACACCTAGTAGAGACTTGGTGTTATGCTCATGAACTTAAAAAAATGCAAATGCACTGACCTTGTCCACCCACCATCAGTGCAAAATTTGCAACAGATCACTAATCAACGCCTGATCATCGTTTCTATGTTCGTTTTTACACCTATCCCAACCACTCTAATAGGTTGCGTCGATGGTTTACTTTGGAGTGCGTACTATTTTCGCTTCCGGCACCGGCACCTAAGAGCATTGATTAAAACACCCATTATGGCACCTAATTATTATCAATATAGTCGTTTATATTTGGCTTGCTGTTATCATCGCTTCACGACGAGAGATTGGTAGGGAGATATGCAAGGGCAATGATGTTCCTTCCCGCCATCCTGGGCACCATCCTCCTGAACACACTTCCACAACAAAACCAGGATCGGCTTGCTATTCTCTTACTGGCTGACAAATATGTTCCGTCACCATCGCCTTGCAGAATGAACGCTGATTCTATCTTCCTATCCTCAGTCACCGCAATCTCGCCCTTCGTTATCCTTTTGGACTGGACTGGCTCAATAACTGCTGGCTGGCCATACAAAGTGTGTGTGCCTTGATTATCTCTCTCAATGGGATCCAGATCATTGACTGGGTACAGGAACTACCGTCAATGCAATTCTCTTCGTCGCTTACGGGGTTGGTAACGCTGCTGGTCCCTTCACATGGAAGAAGGAACACCAACCTAGATAAAATACTCGCTTCTCTTTCATCCTTCAATCAATTACTCACTGGCATCACCCCGCGTAGAAACCGCGTACCGTGGATCATCAACACCGTCGTCTTTGGTGGTTGCACGCTGGCTCTTCTCACTCTACGGTTCTACCTTGCTTTGCAGAATAAGATGAGGGAAAAGGAAGGCCATGATGATGATACCTATGACGACGTATATCTTACCCATACTGACGAGAAGGGAAACACAGTAGAGAAGAAAGTTGGCAAGGTACGTTTGCTGATTCCCCTTTACTTCCTCACGTCAAAATGACCGACTTGTTGACTGGCCTTCCCTGATATCACGGACATCCAGAATCGCGAATTTTGCTATGTGCTATAACCATAGCGTAAATATCTAACACTTAGTATATCCATTCAGAACATGTAGCAAGCTAGTTTACTCACTTCGTGCTTCTGTTGGGAAGGTCGCCCGTATATTATTTGTTTGGTATTCGACTGGCTTGGGTTTTGTGTGTATTTCAAGTTGCCCGTTATCCGTATCCCTGTTATCAGTAGCGGATCAAGAGGGTGGCCTTGACTAAATTCGCTCACTCTGAAGCATGGTGAAGAGGCAACCCAGCAGATTTGTGAAAGGGAACTGGTAGTTCACACAGGGATTTCCATCTCAATGTCCATCCAACTCACCGCGCCTGATTCGAATATCTGATAACTTGTTGAGCAGCGGAACAAAGACCAATTCCCCCGATGTAATCATTCTTCAGGAGGAATGACCCACAAAGAAAGCGTTTCGTGTTCATCATTTCGGCAGTCGACCTCTCAAGCCTCATGCCAGAATAACTCAAATCCAGTATATGTATATTGCACACACAGTCTGAGGCCTACATCAATCGAAGACGAGAAAAAGAAAACTTTACCATCGGAGCACGACCCGGACGAATTGGCCCGAAGACAAAACAAGTATATGCCTCCAAGCCTAGACGTTGATGTTGACGGGAGCGCAGTTCAAGACGTTGATCAAGCTCGGCTATACGCATATAAGAGTCAATGATCTGTAAATGGATTCCGAAAGCAGGGAACTGCACGTACGAAGTTGTTCCCCTCGCAGCAAACGGGTTGAGCAGCACAGTTGTTGCCATCAATAGCCCAGATGGAGATGGGGGTGCAGTCAATACCGATGAGCGGGAGAAGATTGACCGGGATATCGAGGACCCCATCAGCGGCAGCGTCGCTGTGGTCCGCCTGCTGAACCTGGTTGCCTGAGGGTGAGGTATGAGCGAAATGGTCTTCAGAGATTGGTATTGAAAGGCTCACAGCAAGAGAGTGTGCCGATATTGCACGCGCCAACGGGATCGTTGGGAGCGGGAGCGGCCTGCAGGAAAATATTATGAATGAAGAGTGTTATACGTCAAGTCCCATACCATCAACTCACCGCGACGATGGCAGGGAGAGCAACGAGTGCAACGACAAAGGCGCGAGAGAACATGTTGAGGTGGCTTGGGAAAGGCGTGGAAAGAGGGAGTGAACGAGAGTTGAAGGAGGTAGGAGGAAAGAGTACTGGGGAAGCCTAGCCTCTCTGGACGCCTTTATATACCACTGCTGTACTATTCCGGTTGTCCACTTTGAGATCGAGATCGAAGGCCATGTCGGAAGTCCATGGATCTCTTCCAAATGAGTGGCTCGTAGAGCTTCGGAGAGCCAATGGAGAGTGAGGAGGGGAGCGGCCGAAGCATCGTGTTCCGACGATAGACAAGTTGGGTGGAGAAGGACAAGTCTTCCATCGACGGCTTCAAGTCCCGTTTTAGGATGGCGGACCATGGCAATAGAAATGGGAATCACAATATCCCTTTTGATGCAATCAAAATTCCTCTGCGGGACCGGCGTCCGAGTCAACCTTAAGGCGGCATCGAGACATGGAACCATGACAGGAAAAGCTCGAGTAGCACCATTAATAGCTACCGATCCCTTTCCACGATTGGTGTACGAACTGACATGTCCTTGCTCCACCATTGACAGCTATTCCTCATGGAATATGGAATGTTCCTTCTCTCAGATGATCACCATCCAGTGCAGGTTTCAGATATCTACGTGGGTCGATACTCCAGTCGAGTGCCCCGAGCAGGCGTAATCTCGACTATTTGGGCAAAGAGAAGGGTCTTTCGAATGCCAACGGTTCAATGCAACAAGGTCAACAAGGCGGGTGCCGAAAGCAAGAAATGGAAGCATGGACAGTGAGCTGTCCGTTTGAGATTATAGGATCCGGCAATCCTGTGGAGGGTGCCATGAACCATGATCTAACAGTCTCATGCGCTACATCCATAGAAGCCTTCATGAGCCCTGTGACCTGATTAACAACGTTTTATGTAGATCTGGGGTGAATGTTGTCTAATATATGCGTGGGGAAAGTATAGGAAACTCACCGTCTTTGACCGAAATTCCAGGAACATGCCCAACTCTGCATGGCAACTTTTTCTCTCCCATCAGGTCAGAAGTCACCCATAAGGCAATATCTGACTAATGTGAGCATGAAGATAGCAGCGTAGAAAATTTACCGACTGTCTGGTCACTAGAAATGTGAATAAATAATACACTGTAAACTATCCCAACCGTTTGTCGGTCCCGTCATTCCTACTCTGCTAAAAGGGGTAATCAGGCTGATCCGTTGATTCTACGGATCATTGTTCTTGTGCCTCACTACGGCTGATGCCTCTTCACGCTGATTAGATGAACTGATTCCACTAGTGTCCAACAGACTTTCCAGCTGCATCACCGTCTAACTGCGGTCGGTAAAGAAAGGCAGTCGTATACTCCGCGAAGGGCGAGTTAACCTCACCGTCTCTCACCTCCTACCATCCACGCCACTTGCGATATGACCCTTTTACATTCATCCAGAGTCGCATAATTAGCTGATGATAAGCTCGTTTTATGAAAAATGGGAGTTAAAGCGGAAAAGCGTCCGCTGCTTCTCACCTCCACTCAATATATTTCTCTCCGTTTCTTTCTCGTCGTCCATCTGCCTTTTCGCTCATGCCAATATTGCAAACACCTTCTCCAAAATATCCTCCAATCTCTTCGATGTCCTGTCTGATGGATCAGCATATGCATTGTGGACTCTCTAGCCTAAAGGCTCTCATTGGAGCAAATAAGCGCTCGCATAAGTGGGGCGAGGCACGATCAGTTTAAAAAGGGTCCTGGTGGCACCCGCCTCGCACAGGCTCCGTCGTGGCAGCCTCGGCACCCTCTTTTAGCTTGTTGCCAGGAGATGTTTGTTTGTTTGACCAGGTGATGGACGGCGGGTCATTGACAAGTGGTACTACAGTGTGCAATTCCAGAGATACAGTGAGGGGAGAAGAAGCACTCTGGGTCTCACCCTCACCTCAGTCGTTGAAGTCTTAACCTTACTCGAGGACCCAATTGCCCAGCCCCTTTGTGGCGTATCCTGACAATTCCAACTACGCCATACAACACGACGCCCTCCTTAGGGGTCCTAAGACAGAATGTAAACAGGGATGTCCCATTGTCGCTTGGAATTTATAAAGATGTACACTAATGTATAGGAGTAAGACGATTACAGAGCATTCCGTAGGACGCGAGCGTAATGTAGATATAGTCGGTATGGAGGTGGGGGGCATATCATGGACACATGAGTGCCTGTTTGATATCTTGAATGGTAGGAGTGATATCACCACACTGAGAAAACAGGGCACGCAGCAGGTGCCATAACTCCTCCGTCATCCCTTCTGGCTTCGTTAGCTTGTGGTGACCATGGTGAGTAATCATAATGACGGCTTTATGGCTTGTCGTCCACGGCTCCCTGCCCTGATAAACCTTTAAACTCGGTCAGCAAACAAATCCGTTCGATAGTGGCGTCGCAGTAGATATAACTCACCATCCATACGGTGACCCCTATGGCGAAGACATCATCACGTTGCGTAACATTGTGCGCTGGGATCCTTCCACTATACTGCTCGACAGCAGACGTTGTCTTGCAGCACATTGTTTTTGGGAGTTCTATAGCACTCCGAGCTTCAATGGACATCTTGGAAATGAGGTGTTCAACGACAAGGCTGTATTGACCCACGTCCGTCAGAACTGCGGAAGAATCGTCGCGAATCATAATGTTCCGCTGTATCGAGGTCCAATAAGACACAAATCAAAGAATACAAGGGGGCACTGACTGGGTGGATGTTGCCATGACAGACACCGTGTGCATGGAGACCCTCCGTGGCTTCACATATCTGAGCCAACTGAGAGAGACCAGAAATTAAGGTCGTTAGTACCAGAACTCCGCAGTATGAAGGTAGAGTTTGTCCCACCCATTCCGACTTTTGCTTCGTTGTAGCATTCCGCTGTTCGAGTATATTGCCTCGGCGGTAACAAGGGGACACAATCGCCACTGCCGGATCTATTATTCCGTCGACGTTCGCAAAATGTGCCTGATCAATATAGGGGCATGTTGGTGGAATACTGTCCCACATATCCCTTAACATTTGCCGGCATGCCTAGCGCAGGAAACCGGTCAGTGGTCCACTCTGTCGGGTCCTAAGGCTTCGTTAAGACATTACCTTGTCTAGCCCCTTCCTCGGCCTCGTCGATTCATAGTTGCCAGGGACCCTCAAGAGCCTGACATTCCACGATTTGTAAATGTAGCGTTCCGATAGGTTGTACGGCGTTACAATTTTTGGTTGAGAGTCAGGGGAGATGGTGACATTGGAAGGGGGAGTGATTGCCATGGTCGTTCGGGGAATTTGGTTTGTAGGGCCTTTCGTGAACTGTTTTATAAGACAGGACGGAGCGAGAAGAGGTGTGTGCCCCTTCGGATCTCAGAGCGTTTGTCTTGGTGGGAGTTGTTGTAGTTATTTTTGCACCGGCGGCTTCTACACGAACAATTACTGGCAAGGATGTGCATCTAATGCCTTGAGCTTATTTGTTCCCTTCAACATGTCTCCACCATGTTCGGTACGATCTCCCTTCTTGAAATGAAAAACATCTGACGATGCTGATTCTCCTGAAATGTGCCAAGACTAATCGGCGGACAATGCACAGGGGCGCTAGGCGCTGAGCGGGGGCATCACGGCTGCTGTCAACGCTTGAACAGCATTCTATAAAAAACAATCGGCTCGGCTTATCACTTGTTACTATTCTCAATCCAACTTCATTCGAAAGTCTCTGGTGTCTGAAAAGCATTTTAACACCATGAATCTCTCGCTCAACTGTACGTGTGTGAAAGACGGAGGTGTCCGCCGAGGATAACCGCGTATTAGCACGAGGCAAACCTGGGACGGATGGCGATACCATTCACGTCTCATTAAGGGTCCCCTTTCCCGACTGGCCGGGAAGACAAACCTTTAGCTTGCACCCATATAATTCCGATGTGGAATCGCAGCATACTTGGAAAGGTCCCCAAATTTCAGCGGTGCAGGGCCCATAAAATGTGCTTTCTCTCATAAACACAATAGTGCCATTAGGCTAACCCATAACTGCTCCATCAAGACTGTCGTAAGTTATCTAAAGGTGACAATGAGATATATATATATATATATTTAAGCATTCTGTAGAAACGTTGGGGTTATGCTCATAAACTCGAAACATTCACCCAATTACCGCGTCAACCGAGGATCATCAGGGCTTCTAGTCCTCTTCTCCCTCTACGCCACCCACGTCACGTTGACCGGGCGAATCGACCCCACCCGCGCCCAACAAACCATCCAGTTCCCTCACACGTTGCTCCCAACGCTCCACGTCGGCAAGCTTTTCTTCGAGGCTCTTAATCTCCCTATTAATTTCCAATCTCTCTTCCGCAGTACCCACGCGCGACAATGTCCACTTCGCAGACCCAGATGAATCAAGGTTGAGTGTGAGTAATTGTTTATGATACTTCGTCAATGACGGACTATAGATTACCGAGGTGAAAAGGCGGTTAGGTGGAAACGTTGGATGTTCAAGGAGGGCAAACATACCGCAAAGAAATGGTAATCAGGGTGACCCCGATCGCTTTGAGAGACTCGTACATCCTACCCTCCACGTCACTTGAAACAGCGCTTGTACATTCATCTAGGATCGCATATTTGGGCCGATGATAAAAGACGCGCGCAAGGCTCATCTAGAGGTTATTTCAAGATGAATAACCGGATCCGTGGCACAAAATGGAGAAATAGAAGGTGACACAAGAAGTCGAGGCAAAATTAATGGGGGCAAAATTGATGGGGGCAAAACTAATGGGGGGAAAGGACACATACCCGCTGCTTCTCACCGCCGCTCAACACATCTCTCCACTCCTTTCTCGTCGTCCATCCGCCCTCTCGCTCAGGCAAATATCTCAGGAACACTTTCTCCAAAATATCCTCAAGCTCCTCCAATGTCCGCTCCGACCTCACAAACTCGGCGTATGTATGAGGATAAATAATCTGATCTAAAAGACTTCCCTCGACCATGTATGCACGTTGTGGCACCACAAACACAGAGGGATGTTGGTGCGAATGAGCATCGGGAGGAGTGCGGACTGATGCAAAAGGTCCAGAAGGCGCCCATAGTCCAGCAAGAACTCTTGCAATGGCAGTTTTGCCAACCCCGTTTGAGCCTGTTATCATTAAATGTTCGGTTGGCCGGACGATGAAAGAGAGATCTTTGACGAGGGGTGCTGCGTCGGCTATGAAGCAGAAAATTAATTAGCCACATGTTGCAGGTCATTTGCAGGGTAGGGTAAGTGTGACACCAATCACACCCTGTATGTGAGGACAAGATTGACTTACTACTTGCAGGAATTGACACATCCACATTCCGGATCTCGAATGAGCCATCAGAGCTGACTTCTCCCTCGGGTGTCTTCGGCAAGTTGTGTAGCGTCGAGATAAGGGTATAGAGCCTCGTCGTCAGACCAGCTAGTTCCAGCAGGTCCTTGTACGCATACATCAAGCGTCCACCAGCATCAGCCAGCGATAACAATAACCGTCGGTTAGATATATATGCTATAAAGAACAAAGAAATCGACATATCAGCATCACGTTCCGGAATGAGATGCAACGGAAGAGGTACCCACTTTCAGTTCGACCAGCTACAGCATCATTCGCCTTGTTCCTTCTTTCCTCCGGAGAGTCGGTCTGAATGCCGAGGGAACGTTTTGTACGCGTGAACAAGAGGGGCACAGCAATCAGACCATAACCAGCCGCGGACCAAAGATACTTGATAACGTAGTCTTCTGTCCACTCGTATGCAATTCGGATCTAAGACACGGAGTTAGTATATCGCTTGTTCGAATCATTAATTAATTAAAAGAAAGGGCAGTTACAACTGCCTGGAAGCAAGGCCGTCAACACGGAGATGATCCCAGACAGTGCATTCAAGACGGTATTTGCTGGAACTCTTCGGGGGAACGGTCTATATCACGAGCTGGACTATGCCAGCCGGTCAAGGGATACTTGCGTCCGAGATGTCTTGGACGAAAAAAGGGCAACCTAGAAAATGAAATGTACCTTGTAAATTGAGTTCACGTGCTTGATAAGCCGCATGTAAGCCCGAGTCAAGATATCCTTTTCTCGTCCACCACCGTCGTAGAATCTAAAGCGTAACAAAACACCAACTTAGCGACGAAGTAAACAACCAAAGGCACGTGAAACCACAACTTACGCCACTTCTTCACTCTCTCTTCCAACACGGCCAACACCACGGCGATACTCACCCTCCAAGCGTGCCTCGACCGCTGCTAGACGTCCAAACGCAGGTGTTACGGCCCTACAGATACCATGTTTAGTACAAACTTAACCAGAACAAGGAGAGAAGGAGAGAAAACAGAATGGGGTAAGTGCGGAAAAGAACTAGGTCAACAACGCACCGTAAAATTCGGACTGTGGCGTAATAGTTCAAGAATAGAAGCAGCGTGCCGCGCACGCCCAGGGATCTAGACAGTTGCGACGTGAAGAGAATGATGTCCAAGGACGGTTTGAGTAGGTTCCCGCTGTGAAGTGACAAAAATAAGTCAGTCGAGGACCCATAATCAGTGCAGCTCTAACCCGAGATGAAGTGGAAAAGGGGAAAGGGGGAAAGACACTTACTACAGTCCGCTGAGGCTTCCTGCCCATGCATCGACGTCCGCAGTGATGTATTGATCCACGCCTTCGAGTTTGCCTCCGAGGCCGATTTGATAGTAGCGCGCTTCGGGATAGGAAGAGAAGTAGAGGTTATGTATGTAGCGTGTTAGACGGGTGCGGAGACGTAAGTGCAGGACAGATTGGAGGTGACGGATCTAAGCGTTTAGGTTAATACGCGGTGGGGGATGTCAAAGAGGAAAGGGGAAAATCAAATGGGTGACGGGATGGGGGAATGAGCCAATCGGGCACAGGAGCCTCGAAATCGTGGTTGCGGGATGATAGCTGTGGATCTTCGATTTTACGCACCATGGAGTTGGTGTAAGTACTTGGAATGGCCAGTAGAAACCAGAGGGCGAGGCCCTTAAGGAATCCTTTGCCATCGGCTTTGACCTGGAATGATTTCAGCTCGTTGCGGTGTTTCGGGAAAGCACGAGCTTACCAGATCTCGCACGATCCGACCATCGAGGCGAGCAACCATAACGCTCAACACAGTCCTCAACACTAAGAACCCTGAGTGCATGAGGACGATACCAAGTTCCTTGTTACGCCATAGCGTCTCAGGTGGAAAGACAATGCGGAGTAGGATGGCACGAAGTTGTCGGACGAACGCAAGGTCAAGGTTTGGTTTAGTCTGGGTGCCAGTTGAGAGTAAAGGAAAGGCGTGTTTGTCCACAGAATGCGTGGATGCTGGCGGGAGAGGGATCTGTCAACCACCAGTCAGACTTAGAATCCTTGGAGGTATCAACAGCTGGTATGACAAATATGTTGTCTACCAGAGGAATGGGAGGACTAGTGCGACGCGCTGATTGCCTAATGTCGCACGTCAACCTGAGTGCTAAGACGGCTTGGTGGCAACGCGATCACTACTCCGGCCCACGGCAACTGGGAGGTTGGCGATCCTGCGACGGCGACTTGAAATTGGAACCGAGGGCTCACCTTCCGCACACCACCCTCGTATGGAACAAGGAGCCAGAGACGCCCTTGTTCATCCTCTTCATAGATTTGTTGTAGGGTTTGTTTCAATTGGTCATCAGGGAATCCCTTCCCTTTACCCTTGTCCCCACGAGAATTATTTAAGGCTCTGGAGAGCACATCGTGCAGAATCCTTCCAGGGAGTGCGCGAAGCAGAAGAACAGTTCCAATCACCAGAAGTACGGTACGTTTTGACGGAGGATGTTGAGTGAATATATGCGGTAGTGGTTTAGAGAAGACCGCCATAGCCTGGGGGTGACTGCACCTTTCAGTGGCAGTAGCACCTTGTTTTCTGTGAATATTCACGGAGTATGTTTGGTGGTCAGTGGACCGTGGTATAGCTCCGTCAATGCCTTGCATGTGATATCTTATCCACTGTGTTATCTCCCATGTCTCACAGATATTGCGTTGCCGCACAATTCAGGGGCGCTATAGTGTAGTGGTTATCACTCGGGATTTTGAACTCAAATCAGTTTCCCGAAACCCAGGTTCGAACCCTGGTAGCGCCTGAGGAATACCTTTTTGGCTTTTTCAACCAGACTAAAGTGGGGTATCATGTGACGGAAACAAAATCAGGTTTCATTTGTTTGGAAATGAGACTAGTGTTTGATCTTTGCTTTGACTGTTCCCATCTCCTCGTTTCTTCCTGCCCCGAGATTGTCGTCGACGTTGCAGGCGCACTCTCAGACGGCGTCCAGCGCGACCTCGCCTGGTGTGCACCCACCGAAGCTCGTAGCCTCCTACACCAAGATTTCTAGTACCGAATACGTAACAGAGACCAGCTGCAGCAGCCCACGGTGCTCTGGCGGCAAGGTATGTACACAGTCTGATCCTTTGAGCTACTAACAGACAAGGAATATGAATAGATGGACCCTACAAATCCTCCCTCACCCCCATCACCGATCACGTCCTCTCCCGGCCTCACTCAATCCATCTCCAATTCCTCCGACTCGCCTCCCCAGCCCATGACGCCACCGAGACAGTCCAGACAGCGTTATGTTGACTTGGGCAGAGTTCCTCTCCACCGTCGTGGAACATCCAATACATACGAACGTCTCGAGGATCTCCTCCGTGAAGCTGGGTACAAAGAAACCAGGATATTCACACCTGAGTCTGAGCGCTTGGAGTCTCGAAGAGATGGTGGCAGTGGTGACAGTCTCCAGTCTGGCGGGAAGAAACAAGGCGTAGGTGCTGCCGTTGTTGGATTTCTAACCGGATTGGTTACAGGGGGGACTGGGGCAGCAACTCAGCTGAGACAACACCAGCAAGGGTCCGATAATAATCCAGATCAACGTCCGCGGTTGTCCCGGGCCCAGTCTCCTTCGTCTCCACTTGCCAACAAGTACCCGCAACGCCGAGAAAGTTCGCGTAGTGCCGAATCCAGTGAACCGCAAACTCCATATATGACCTCTTCCATTGAAAACCTGAGCGACCCTACACCGAAAGCTCCTCGGCGTCAGCCACACCCTCGTCCAGCCTCACCATTTCAGCAAACGCAGCTGCCTTCCCGCCCTTCGACACCGACTGCATCAGTATATCCCACATATCACACTCCTCATCAAGGGTCATCGACGCCGCACCTCCCTCCTTCCGCACAGCACCACCGATTATCAGCTGCCCAGCGTCAACTCCAGAAGCAAGCCTCCACGTCCTCCTTCCGCACCCAAACTAGTATAGTGAACCCCCCATATAATCAAGGCACCTTTCCTAGCAAACACGACATCGCCACTAACAGCAACACAAATGTTATTAACCAGCCTCGTCCCTCACGTGCAGGTGCCTACCTCCGTCACATGGTCTCAGCATCCAGTCTTCATCCACCGCCACGCTCAAATTCTACTCCCGTCCGTACACAGGCACACGGGTTCGGGCAGCCGCAAAACCGACCGGTACATGACGATTCTGACGCAACAACCGATGCTGAGACATCTCAACCCCCTCTCCCACGTAAATGGCTGGACAGTGTCACCCGTGCAATCCTCCTCGGTGTAGCAACCACGCCCTTTTCTTCTTCCTCTGATGCGCCAAATCCATTACCACCGTCATCTTCTGCTACCGTCGAACCTCAAGCTCCAACCTATCCACGAACACTCCGCGCAACCCGTAGCTCCCTTTCCCAAACCACCCTCGCCCGTTCTTCCAAAGCAGCCTCCACTACAACTCGACGCTCCAGACTTTCTGATCAAACTAATATTGCACCGACGTTTCAAACTCTTGGCCCGCCAGCCCTCTTCACACGCCTCGAACGTGGTCGGGCGTCTTGTGCACAAGGTCAAGTTCTCAAGGCCCAAGTTGTCTGCCGAAGTGCACCAGGGAGCCGTGCTTCCTCCCTTGCACGGGAAAATAGTGGTATTGGCATCCCGCGAGACAAGATGATTGGTGGTGGGAAAAGCGGTGCGAGTGGAGGGAGATTAGCGCGTAGACAACATGGATCTTCAGGTGGACCAAGAGCAGGAGGAAACCGCGGGAAGATCAACCGTCGTAAAAAGGACGACAAGGAGAAGCTTGGCGTACCGAGTCTCGCTCGGACACACGTTGAGGGAGATGGGTGGCATGGGTCCACACTACCTCGTGTGAGGCCCACTAGCAAGGGCAAGGTTCGGTCAGGAAGCTGTTTTTCCGATGATAATGACGGTGGTTTTGCATATGAAGACGACTATTCCTCCGGGTATGACGACGACGAGGAGGACGATGATGAGGACGAAGGAGAACTAGATTTAGCGCGCATGCTCATTCCTCCAAAGCGTCAGCAATCAATCCGGAGTTTGCGGAAACACCTACATCAACTCACGCCCCCGCCTGCAACGGACGTGTCTTCCGCCAAGCTCAATCCCCCGCTATCGGGCCTCTACAACTCCTCATCCCATCCCGCGCTTCGCCAAAGTGGTCGATCGTCATCTGGTACTCAAGTACGGCTCAGTGGGATGCAAGAAGAGGATGGCGATGGAGATTGGGATCATCAGTGGCGAAGAGGTGGATATAGCGGTCGAAGAGGAAGTGAGGATGACGAGGCTGAGAATTTTGCTTGGTTACGAGATGGGAGGGGTGATAATGGTAGTCAAAGAAGCACGGCGAAGGTCAGACTTGGTTTGCCTGGGCCTTGGAAGGCGAGTGGGAATGGCCAGGGTTACCGATAACGTCCTGTTGTTTATGTTCCCGTGCGACGCAGTATTCCGCGATCCTTCTATCAGACATCCTCCGTTATTTGGAAACAATACGGAATCCAGTTGTTCTACTACTTTCGGTCTTGTACTCTGACTTTGGCCCATCTTCTCGGTTCTGAATAAGGTTATTGGCGCACTACTTAATATCCAGATACTCGTTGGTTGTACTTCTATTAGTTCTACTATCGCCTAATTAAAAGTCCTTCCAGAAGGTCTAAGTCACATTCCGAACGAGCGTGTGTATCTATGCAAGGCGAAGTATAGCACATGATTACAGCTATGCGGCACACTTTTATTACCGACCATGAAAACAAAGAAAGCCGAAAAGAGCGAGAAACGTATGCGATAGCGAGGGAACGAGCGACTCTACAATATGTAATGAATAACAAAATGGAAGGAAGGTTTCGTCAAGTGTGGATATTGGCGAGACGTTGAGCTAGCGCCTGCACTAACTCGGTCTCCACTCCGAATTCCTTGGCAAGTTCTCCAAAGCGTTCGCGAGTTGGGTCTTTAGTGTCATTACCAGGGTGGGTTAGCCCTGTGGGAGGTGCTGGGTTTCCTGAGCAAGCAGATTCCGGGGGAGCAATGGCAGGCGTTGGAAGAGGAATAGATTTGGAAGAGGCGAACGAAATGAGCTTTTTGACTTGCTGGCTAGTGAAAGCTAAAGAGGAATTAGCCAGCGTCATGTCAATCGAGGTAAGCTTTCAGACCTTGGCAATGGAGCGTAGTCTGAACGAGTTCCACCACAAGATCCATACTATAGCCATGGTCATTCCTTGACCTCGCGTTTGCGTCAGCCTTCAGAACTTCAAGGCGAGCGAGGAGTGTTTCCACAGCAGCTAATCATAATCATTTAGTCATACCGCAAAAATCATAAGGGGCATAGTATATAAAAGAATGACGAACCATATGCAACATCGAACAACATGTCTCTGATACTGGAGGACCAGAAGACTCGACTGTCCACATCCGACGGGAATTTGCTCAGGATACTAATGAGCAAATAAAAAGGTAAAGAAGGCACTTTCAGGAAGTGGGACTATTCGAAACATCGGTGAGCCCTAGTTGATTGGAATAACTGGGATGGTTGATGCTTACATCAGGTTCACGAATCAGATACAGGAGTCCAGTGATTTCATTTTCAGTGAGGAGACCACCCTCCAAGGCGCCAATAATGTGCTCCCCTTGCAATCCCGCGAGTGACGGTCTAGACCCATCAAAGGTACCCCTCCAGCGAGGGAACAGCTGCGCAAAATCAGCAATTGTACATCTCGCGAATGAGAATGGAATACTGACATCCGCCATGAGCTCTTCTTGGCTGCTACGCGTGATAGTGACGCCCCGAGCACGACGCCCTCTGCCTAGGACACTCCCTCTCTCCTTCTTCCTACCATCTGGTCCTATAGCCTCCCCGCGCAAGATAGCACCGGCAATCCGTTGATCTTTGATTTCGATGTAAGCGTGACTGAGAGTCTTGCCTTTGGTATCAAGCAAGACATGGACGCGTTCAACCGGTTGTTGTAACCAAGTAACGACCTGTGACGGAGTGATATCCTGCGGAGGTAATGAGCAATAGTTTCGGATCAAATTAGACAACATACCCATGGCACGTTGTCTATTCTGAGAACCACGACGCTATCCTTAGAGACCTGTTGGTACACGTTTTCAGAAGAGTGTGCGTTGATGTCGAAACTGGCGCAGTTCTCCGGCTTAGGGGTGCTTGCCCGAATCTCATTCGGCGAGAAATCAATTCCGAAGTCGAAACCAGCTTCGAGGTCACCGAAACTGTCACCCTCTGCATGGACAGCATTACTCGCCACAACATCCGAGCCTGGTGGAGAAGAGAAACTGGGATCAAAGGATGAGCCCTTCATTCCGTCCTTCTGTGCATCTGTTCCGAGTTGAGTGCCATGTAAATTTGAAAACTTAGATATCATACGCGTTATAGAGGGCGGTGTCTTGTTCTTGGGATTGACAACGAGTTTGAAATCCTCAACGCCACGTTTGCACACAGCACACTCCATATCCTTCTCCCCGACAATATTAAGGGCGCTCGTCAGGCAGGCCGAACATAGCGGATGGTCACAGGGTTTTAGAACGGCGAGGCTCGAAGGATTTTGGCAGAGACAAACAGAGCAATCATTGGAAGGTTCTGGAATGTTCAAGCTCGGAGCGGCAGGGAGAATCATAGAATTGGCTTTTCTTGACGGGGGCAGAGGGGTTGGTTTGTGGATGACGGGAAGCGATATATCGGTGGATGGAATAGGAACCTGCGTAGCCTTGATGTAGGGGGCCGAGGCAATTGTGGGCTGAATCGTCCTAGAGGTGTCCCTACGGCCTTGGGCCTGGACATCGTAGCTGCGAGTATTCTGCTGCTGCTGGAAAGAATGGAAGTGATGTTCCACGCTATCGGCGATGTTCGAGGGGTTAGCATACCCAATCTGGATTCCGGGATTCTGGAAAGGATCGGAGGTGTATTGCGGGAAAGAAGGGTAGGTGTAGTTGAAGTATCCGAAAGTATTCGCCTGATGAGTTTGCAGGTTGAGTGAGAATGATTCATCTTCGTAAGGGATGTCGTGATTGGTATCTTGTTCATATTCATGTTCATCAATATCGAAAAGTTCCATGGACATGTCGTTCGAAAAGCCAAGGTTGAAACTGGTATGCAAATTTTGCGGCGTCCGGACCTAGAAAATTTTAACATATAATCAAGTTTGAAGCATATTATGACGTACAACACCGAAAGCCTCACGTCTGCGAGTATGCGCAGGATCGGTAAGGCTTCCTTTTAGCTTCAGCTGCTTTGCGAGATTGCGATTCGGTGGAGGGGTAGACAACAAACTCATGGGTTGGTTTTGGGATCGACGCGTGCGGAGTGGAGACACAGGTGCCTGAGAACGGGTGGAATTTCGGCGTAGAGTTGGAGACAATGGCTGTTGTTGTGACTGGGTGCGAGGCCGAAAAGGTGTATGGTCCAATGAATGTTCCGGTGGCTTGGAAAGGAACGGTGGAAGCAGCGCTGGGAAGTGGATAAGTACATATACATACAACGAAAGATTCCAACGTCAGGCCCACCATCGGATGGCAAGATGTTGGAGTCGTTTCCGGAGTCGGAAAGACTGAACTCGGTCGCTATATGCGGTTTGGTAAACATCAGTTGAGGTAGAAAAGGACGTCAGTTACCTTCATCGTCGCCATAGTGCTCTTCGTCTATATTTTGGTCCGTAGAAGTGACTCTGATGCCGTTTTCGTTAGCTCGGGACCTCCAGTTGTCTGCAACGTCTGCAATGCTTTTCTCTTGACTGCCATTAGAAGCTCTTGATATTTCGGGGGATCCGGAGGCAAATGAGATGCGTTTCTTGATGTATAAGCTGAGGTTATCGGGTGTGGTCAAGGTCGACGAGTTATTGGAATCGCTCGAACGGAGACTCAAAGGGGTGTACGGAGTTGACGGTGTAATTGGGGACCTATAAAAAGACTGTGTATGGCGATGTTGCTGAGGGGCTCTCTGTGGCGTAGCCGGGTAGTGTTTGGATGTACGAGATACCGCGGGCGACGTTGGGACGGAATACGAGTGGAATGCAGGCTGAAGGGGGGACATGGCGGTAAACGACAACCAGCAACACCTGTTGTCACACTCGAACTGTGATAACCAACATCAACGCGATGTGTCACGTCACATGTGCACTCGCGTCTTCATCATGTGCACAATTTAACGCACTCGAATGCTTTTGGAGAGGAACAATGTGGGCACGAATTCGTTATGTTATGCCGTCCATCCTAAAAAGTGCACAATCACCAGCAGGCAGAAGTGACAATCAGGTTATCGCGCCGCTTTGCGTGAGCCGAGTGCAAGTCAGGGTCCAATTAACCCGATCTCCATCAACTAATTTCTGGGGTTGTTTTGCTTTCTCAGTTGAGCAAAATCTCACGGCACAATTATAACTAACCCCCCGCGAATCTTCATAGTTCCCAGCGTAACGAGTTCCTATTGAAACAGGAGAACATTATGTCACGATATCGCTGCCGTGGCTGGAGCGGCGGCCGTCAGAACCGAAAGGTGCTTCTATGTGGCTAGACAATCAGTGGAGGAATGGAAGTACTATATGATGGAACACCCAGCACATCGACCACTCAAGCGCTTACATGCCGGTGCCATGGGAGATTGCTGTGCTCTCAGGTGGACCCCTTGAGTCACCGTACCCACCAAGGCACCCCAATAATGGGCCCCAATTCAGGTTAACGGCGTACGTCAACAGTCGACGACTCTCTGTGTAGAATAAACCCCTATCCCAAAATTATGGCGGATCAAAGTCGTGCACTGTATCGAGAACGGTTGTTATCCACTTACCCAGAATTGGCATCTCTCTTGATGCCGCCTTCTACTTTACAGCATCGACATTGTTTCTAATTCAGTACGATATCACGGTGCAAAACAGAGGCCGTAACATACCGATATATAAATCCACAAATCACGGCCTGAAAGATTCAACGCCCTCAAGTTTCTCCGTCTTTCTCTGCTACTGCATGCCTTATCCTCAACGGTGGGTAAGTTAACAACACTCTTCGTTAATCCATCCCGCTTACTGTTTTCAATTCTCCCACCGCTGTTCTTCCTATATGTTCATTGACGTCCATTTTGCTTCCAGATAGGAAAGGCAGTAAGGTGAGGTTCTCCCCACTCCCGCACTTCTCTAACCTTTTCTAGCGGCGAGAGGACAAAGGTAGGCTACTATCCAGTTATGAGGGAATCGAACCACAAGACCAACCAGCCCCTCAAAAGACACAAGTACGAGTGATGAACGACAGTAGGATCAACTGAACCCCTTCGTAACGGGGGTACTCTATATCACATGCCACAGAGCTGAGGCAGCCCCAAGCAGACACCGCAAACATTGGACTTACGAGCCAACGTGATGACCCTCCAAGCTGTGACCGCATTGACTCCAAGAGTTTGCATGCAGTGTAAACCAAGGGATCCGCTCTTGAAGTTAATGCGATGAGCAGTAACCACACTGGCTTGTAGGTCCAGTGTACAAGCGAGTGTTGAGTGCTAGGTGTGGCGGCTACCCCAAGTCTGTGACATGTAGTATGGAGTCCTGGGGAAGGGCCATCGCCAAAAAGATGGTCCTCGTGCTCCCTTGTCGTTGGGCCCCAGGCTGAAGTCCCATCCGAGTCTGGGTGGGGTGGACTAAAGCACGTTAACCAATACCCCTCAAGGCAAGTAATACCAGTGTGGTAACTATCAAGAGCGGCACTTCGGCGGCCGCTCTCTATTCCTCCGGGGAAGAACTTATGCGATAGAAAACTGATGCAACGGAGCGTGGCACACATACGTGAGACCTTAGAGTGGGTTGCGATGTCACGGAAGCTATTGTAGGACACAGCAAGGGAACGTCTTATAATCAGTGGCAACCAAACCATGCTCAGATACTTAACATGTCGACTGTTTATCTCTCGTTCCGCCCCTGTTGTCTCTTCGACGTAAAAAACAAAAAGGTCTGACGACGTTTTCTCTAGAGGTTTGGGCGAAGAACAAAGGTCGCTATTTTTAGCACACAATTGAGAAGGGTTGTTATCCCGAGCAGTTTCATGCCGTGTTCGAGGTTGCCGTAGGCTGCTCGCCCCTCTTTCAATGCTGAACCAACTTGGCCAACTCCATTCTTACTCTCACTGTGGAGGTACCAGTATTCGGCCCCAACATACAATCTCCAACTCTTCACCATCATTGCAATGCACAAGCTAAGTTATGCTAACTAAGAGTCTAGGGTTTCGGACGCGCAAATCCTCCCTCGTCCCACCAACTCCAGCAAAACACAACTTGATCCCCTTCGATATCTTCATCCTTATGCGCAACACTCCAAGCACAAACCCGTAAACATAACTCAGCAGCTCAATGGGAACCAGATTCACCGCGCCAAGTCCTACCTTGAACTCTCCCGAAAATCTGGTGCTCCGAGAGAAAGAGGACATCGTGCCGGCAGGAATCCCGTCCGCCCAAGCCCTTTCCCAGTGCCTGGCAGATTTTACCATGGGCGGACAATGGATGGACAATTTACGTGGTACTCAGAGCCAAATTCTCGGAATGGATTTAACCACATGGCGCGCACTACTCCTTGTACTGTTGGATCCCGGTTCGGACAAACATTTGTATGGTGCTCTACACTCTGTAAATTCATAATAAATGACTAAAAAATAATAAATCGAGTATGCGTGCATCACTGTACTGAACTATGAGGCTGCTGGAGAGAGCGTCAATAACACTCTTTGTCACTCTAGCTGAGGAATGTCGTGTCGGGGATTGAATACTATTGGTGGGATCTGGGGACCCACATCATTTTTTTTTCTGACAATAGTCTGGCTCTGCTTCGACGTTGTGTGTTGAGCTCTTCCTTCTCTACCTATGGCGCGGACCAAGGGAGGCTCTTCCCGGGGTCCTTGTCGTGCCTACAAGGTCCCAGAATACGAGAACCATATTATGGCTATACTGCATCTGAACCGTCTTCAACAGTCGGGACAAGCACAAGCTCGGCCTGACCATGGTCCTCCCACTGTTCCGGTACACATATTACCCTATGCACCAGCTTCTTATCTGTCTTTTCCACCTAATCCTTGTGACCTTCCAGGGACTGTTTATGCTCATTCGAGTTTGCTATCCCATAATTCATCAGCATAATATCCCCGTGATCCATATGCCAGTTCATCTAATTACAACCAGTATATAGACTCACATCTTCATTACTGACTACATCAAGCCAGAATACCTAGTACCTTCCCAACATAATCATCTATATACATAAAATGTTGGAGCACAAGCACACATCGAGTTTTGGACAATGAACAAATACATTTAGTTACAGACTCATTATGACATAGACAGAATGATCAGATGTTATGACATAGTAGATAGACATTTCATCTTCTCCTAGATAGCCTCCTATAATATGTACAGTAGAAGTGCACTTGCCTCTGCCCTCGCACCATTAATGAGCAACTGAGGTAAACCGCCCATCATTACTCTCAATTCTCTTTACTTATCACTTGTAGTCATAACTGTTTAGGTACATAATATAGCCCTCGTACCGTTAACGAGCAACTGAGTTACAACTGTTTACACTTGAGTCAACTGAGCTTGAAAAAGACCAGGCGGGAAAGACGTGGGGTGACCATCCGAACTGGGGTGCGTCAATAGTACTCCTGATAAGCAAAGCCTCGACAAGTGGCTGGCGGTCAGCAGGTGGTTGGACTGCCGCAGCGCGGTACTATGAAACTATTGAAAAAGTATTTAATTCAATGGGCGGTATAATCCTAGCACGTATGTGAATGACATTTATTCTGTCAATATCAAGTGAGTGGTATGTGAGATTAGGAGTAATCTACACCGCAAACAACCCAGAATAAATACATGTACAGTATACTATCCTACTCAATAACGCGCAGACAATCAGGGGACTATCTATAATTAGGATTTCAGCATATCAAGGTCGAATATCACCACATAGGTGGGTGTAAGGATCGAGCGGGAGGGCGGACGATCATCTAAAAGGGCCACTCCCGGTTTTCCCTCGCCTCCCTTCTTCCTCCATTCCACTCCCGCCTACCATCTCTACCACCGCTCCTCTCACCGCCATTCCAGCTCCATTTCCTCCCTTCGTCCCTCTCACCACCATTCCAACTCCTATTTCTCCCCTCGTTCCTCTCACCGCCATTCCAACTCCAACTCCTCCCCTCACTCCTCTCACCGCCATTCCAGCTCCTACTCCTCCCCTCATTCCTCTCACCATCCCTCTCCCTCCCCCTCCCTCTTCCAAACTCCTCCCTCCCCCTCTGCTGCCCTCTAGAAGCCCACGCATTCCTCCTAGGCTCCCTAAACCCTCCCTTCCTAACCCTATCCATGTTCCCCTCATTCCCCATCCCCATCCGCTCCAAAAACGACTTCGAAACAACTGGTGCCTGCGCCATCCCACACGCCTCCACACACCACTGCTTACACTCTTCCAACACCTCCATCTTACGCACTTTCATCTCCTGTGTCTTGCCCAAATAATACCCAAGCAACGACATAAACGTCTCCCTCACGCCCTCCTCATCCATCCTCGTTATCACCTCACTCACAGTCCGTGGAATATCCTCCAGCATAGGAGCCACACTGGTTTTAAACAACGATCCGCGTTTCGCATTTGGAGTTTGACCCCCACCGAAAGCTTTCGGATCCGCATCGTGTGCTTTGGCAAGTTCGAGTGTTTGCGCAGTAAGGTCATCTACCGTAAGTGGCTTAAGTGGAACTTCCGTCATCTGCCACGACACGAATCCGCGTTCCCAAGGTAAGAGAATCAAATCACCACGACCTTGAGTACCCGCGCGACCAGTCCGTCCAACACGATGAACGTACTGTTCCGCACTAGACGGAATCCCAACTTGAATGACACGAGTGACGCCAGGGTAATCCACACCTCTAGCAGACACATCAGACGTAATGAGCACACTCGCACCCGATTTATCGTTCCTGAAGTAGTTCGACGCCTTCGTCCGGGATTCCATAGACTTCTTGGAGTGGATCTCGTAGATACTCGTATTCCTCCCAGCAGGTAACGTATCCCTCGCAATTGCCCTCAACAATTCGGCAAACATTTGCGTCATCTTAGTCGTAGGGAGGAAAACAATACTCTTGGATTTACCGGGATTCGCAAGTTGGTCGTGTGCGAGTACACGGAGGATGTGTGGGATCTGGTGTGAAGCAGATGGGAGGACAGTGTGATATTGTGGAATGTGGGCGTGTACGGGAGAAGTATCTTCAGAGACACAGTTGATATATTTGTGTTGTTTCGCGAGGGATGCACGTGCAACATCGCGGATCGCGCGGGAGACGGTAGCAGAGAAGAGGAACGTCTGACGTTCTGGAGCTTTTGGCATGAACTGCTGGATACCGAGGATGTCGGGTTGGAAACCCATGTCAAGAAGCGTGTCGGCCTCATCCAGGATGAGCTATTACATGGGATGAGTTACTGACGGCTTGAAAATGAAAGTGAGGATGCGTACGGTTTGAGTATGAGCAACACTATCCGCAACTTCCTTCGACGACTCCAACATATCCCTCATCCGACCGGGAGTAGCCACGATAATATCATGCCTACCCCTCTGGAAGTTCCTTAACTGCCGCGGCTTGCTCTCGCCGCCCACAAACAATTGCACCTCAAAGCCCTCAATATGCTTCGTCAACTTGATGGCTTCCTGCGCAATCTGCGTGGCAAGCTCCCTCGTAGGACTGATGACAACAACGCCCGTATGGGTTCTCGCAAACCTTTTCTGGGAAGACTCTGTGAGCAACTCGCTAGGCTTGAGTCCCGTATCCCTGGTACTCTTGGCGGCGTATGCCTGGATAGCCTTCAAGCGCGCCTCCACTGCTGGAATCAGGAATGCGAGTGTCTTGCCAGTACCAGTTTTTGCTCGGACGAGAAGATCTCTCGGGACGCTGGGTGAGTTTTCGGGGTTGTAGGGTTCAGCTATTTCCGGAAGGAGTGGCAACACTTGTGCTTGGACGGGAGACATGGTAGTGAGCTTGAAAGGTCCCCTCGTAAGGGCACGGAGAATCCTCTTGTCGAGGACACCATTCAGCGACTCGAACTCGGGCAGCTTCTCCTCGCCTTCCACGCCCTCAACTTCCAATGGCGTGGTGGCCGTTTCAGTTTCCGCGACGCGCACGGACGCGACGGATGATTGCTGTCTGGTAATTAGGGGTATAGACCTGAGCAGAACTGTAATCATAGATGTCAAACAAAGTGTTCGGGGTGAGTAAAAAGCAAGACTGACCATTATTGCTGGGTTTTGCAGCGAGGAGGACAAAGGAGCGACCAAGGACGGGACCAGAGCCAACTCTAGGACGGATTAAAGCGGTGCGTGCGACCCGCGCCCAGATTGAAGAAGACATAGTGAGCTGGTCAGTGAATCCCAGAAGACAACTCAAGCTCGCCTACGAACTGAGTGTTTGGTGAAGGAGGTGTTGCTAAAAATTTAGTATTTAAGGACACGTCCGCACGTGACACTTCAGTCTTGGACCTGAACCCTGCATAAGTGGTCATGACATCCAGACTCTTACATCTGCACGAAACAGGCCAAGCATCGTCGCAGGCCTCTCAAAGCCAGACCACGATAAAGCCGTCAAAACCCGAGTCCGTAACACTACCTGACAAACGTGGTAGGTCATGGTACCACCATTTGACGCAGTGCCATGGCACAGTACCCTGCGGCCGAACGCAGGTACGGGTGCAACAAATTCATGATGTTCCACACACTTTTCATTGGGGAAAATCATCATATACATACGTCAAGGGTGGAAAAGAAAAACAGCACTAGCGTGATTCGATACATAAGATACAAAGAGAAAGCGACAGGGGCGATTCACATTCCTACTCAAGCTCGCGCCATGGTTTATCAACCCCAGCATCTGGATCCTCATCGACACATTCCACAGTCACACTCCCGATACGACGTATGAAATCCTTCATATCGAGGAGCGCGGTATCCCGAGCAGCCATATCGTATCTGCTGGCCTCGTCAACTGGCGCTGACGGGTCCCATGCAATATCAGGTCCTTTCCATCTCTTGTTATTGTAAAAATAGTTCAGGAATGATCTCCAAAGAAGATCGAGACCCAAGGCCAAACCCGCCACCGCTGGACCTTTGCTCGCCGAGGCTGTTCAAATGGGCTCCTGAGATGAAGGGCATCATTACGCCATCCCTTTCCTCGCTTCCCGTAGGCTCAGATGGATGGACAATCCATCAAGACTACGTGAGCGTTACACCCTTACGATTCGGATCGCCAATGACGATGAGTAACGCCTTCGCTCTGGCGACAGAAACTTAAAGGATGTGAGGATGGCGAAGCAATCCAGCTAAACATGTTCTAACCATTAAAACGCCTTGGACTTGCGACAAAATCCAAGGGTGTGACGTATATCATACGAGACGAACCCTTTGCAGCTACGAACAGTCGAAATGACGATGACATTTCGTTCCTGTGTTTTACAATGTCAAACTCATCATTAAAGAAAACACCCTGACTGACTTGTCCTTGAAACTGTTCAACAGATCCAACCTTGACTTCGCCCGATCCAGCACCAAGAAGTCTGCGGCTTCTTTGACATTGTGCGTGATAAGGTGTGATCACCATTCACATCTTAGGATTCCCAGCATCCATTGAAACGTACGCGAGGATCTTACGTCTAGGCGTTCCCGCTCAGAGGAGAGATCTGATACGGCTGATAACCAGAGTAGGAAGGTGCTGGATATCGCGGCCACCGTGGATAGCTGCAAGTCACGAGAAAGGGAAGTGGAAAGGATACCACGAGGATGAAATTTTGGCGAGGTGTAGGTGGATATGACTAAAACATCACATAGTTCGTACAGTGAGAATAACCCAGCTTTACCACTAAGCATGCGGAGTCGGGGGACAGACCTAAGAGCAGAAGACAGGGAGCTAACGATCCAAAGTACAGGGATGTAGTTAAGGGAGCAATTATGGATTGGAGATTGAACGTGTAAAGTACAATAACTATGAGAACAACTTGTTGACGGATGTATTCCCTTCCTGGTTTTTCTTCAACACCTACATCGACATGGATGAGTTGACGGATCATATGAAACGAACCCAAGAATGAAACGAACCTTAGCAACGGCAAATTCGAAGTCCTCCTGCGTGACGTGTTGCCTCCGCTCTCGTAGAGCATACATGCCTGCAGGCGACGTCTACACCAACCCAGCTTACAGAATAAGAAGGACTCGCCTGCTTCCGTGCAAATACCACGGACTTCAGCTCCCGAACACTGTCCCATCTTCTCTGCCAATGCGCGAAGGTTGATCCCGCGTTGGAGTGACATCTATTTGCATTTTTAGCCTATACCCACTGTCTTCTGGAGGAGCCAACACACCTTTCGAGAGTGGATACGGAGAATTGATACACGCGCCTCGGGGCCAGGAGGAGGAAACTCGATCTTACGATCAATACGACCCGGCCTCAGAAGTGCAGAATCAAGGATATCTGGCACAGAAACATTAAGCAGGACGTCTGGCAAAGAAGGGCAAAACGGCACACCAATACGGTTTGTAGCCATGATAACCTTAATGTTCTTCGTTGATTCAAAACCATCAAGCTGGTTCAGGAGCTCCAGCATTGTTCGCTGCACCTCCGAGTCACCTCCGCCACTTCCACTCTCTCCACGTGAACTTCCAATCGAATCGATTTCATCCATGAAAATGATACTCGGTGCATGTTCTCGTGCCATAACGAAGAGCTCCCGAACCATACGACTTCCCTCGCCGATGTATTTCTGTACGAGCTCGCTTCCGCTGACACGGATGAACTTGCAATCCGTATGGTGTGCGACAGCACGGGCAAGAAGGGTCTTTCCAGTTCCAGGGGGCCCATAGAGCAGGACACCCTTTGGCTGTGCAATACCGAGAGCCTCGAAAAGCTCCGGGTGTTTGACGGGGAGTTCGATGACTTCCTTGATCTCCTTTATCTGCTTGTCCAAACCGCCAACCATTTCGTATGTACTATCTGGCACCTTCTCAACCATCATGAGTGACACGAGAGGGTCGACCTTGTTTGGCAGAATTTTGTGGATGGTATATGAGTCCGAACGAAGCGCAACTCGGAGAGTGGGTTTCAGAGCATTGACCTCGATGTCCGAGTCAATATCCACAACTAGAAAAGCCAGTCAAATGATCAGCCATGCAACCTCCGACAGAGTCCATTAGTCGATCATACGCACTGTATTTGCCCTCGGGCTGCACCTTGACGAGCACCTTGTTCTTCCCCATCACTTTCACAACCTCTCCGACATAACTCCCAGGCTCTTGTAGTAGTTGTAGTTCCTCCCTTAGGAGCCTCACTGCCGCCAGGAGAAGGGTTAACCCTAATAGTCCACGCCTCGAAAGATAAAAAAGCGTACCCCGAGCATTCAGTGCATTCCGCTGCGCCTCCAAACGTCGCAAGTTCTGCGTTTTCTGGTTTATGAGGAGTTCTGCGGCTTCTATTTTCGCCTGGTAGTACTGCTTGACGCCAGCAGGTGCAATTGGGGCTCTCACTGCAACGGTGGCCATGGGTGTGGATATGGGGATGGTGTCAATTAGTTTTCCATTAGCATGACGCGTCTTGTACGTGATGTGACAGGCGTGACGGATGATGTGAAGCTCACACTCTACAACTCGATTCTGCTTAGAGGAAAAAAAAGGCCCGGAACTCCTCTTTCAAGTCATTTGATTCCGCAAGGTCCGGTTACTTCCCGGAGCCTGTACAATCCCCGGCTGTGATAGTAGGCGAACCCTTGGGAAATGGGTGTGCCATGATGCGGCGGGGCATCACTAGCTGTCGCCGAGGCCTGAAAGAAACTCGCCCCCAAGCATCTGCCATTTGTCCATGAGCTCACAAAATGACTGAACTTTCTGTACGGTTACGTTGGTGTGCAACTGTGTATCGATCTACGGAACGCAATGGGGCACCATGTACACGCAAGCATGCTCCGTAATTTGCACAAGTAGGCTGAACACATACGAGGAAGAGATCGCAAACACTGCTGAGATCCCTCAACTATCGCCCCAGGGTCGTTCAAAACTCGGCAATGCGGGTCGCTAATGATCGATCTTGAAAATGCTGGATGGCTTCTACCAAGCGCTCAATAGCACTGTAGGGCACTGTAGGATCAGCAGTGAGAAATCTGCTACGATTGCAAGAGGTGAGGAGGGCGATATGCACGTGGAGAAACTTCTGTCCCTCTCTTTGACCTTCGATCGCCTTCAATACGTCTTCTTCCTCCTTGTATATGAGCAATAGGATGGTGTTGGACCTTTTCTCGAGGGCTATTTAGCTCCCCCTTATTTGTGGATACACCCCACCATGGGGAACTCAATAATGGAAATGGGTTGTGCACATCGAAGATTTTGTAAATTATCAAGAATTCTGCGGTTGCAATTATAAGGGTGGGCAAAGGCCGGAGCATTCCTTGAGACCTTGAGACCTTCTCCTACAGCCACCAATCCACGAAGACCTGTGCTTCCTACTGCCTTTACTTTCTCGAGCGATGTTTGCTGGCTTTGTTTTCGAGATGACAGTCAGATATTTCCTATTAGAGGCGGATATAGGGGAGTTCTAGTGCTTGAACTTGGAAAGCGCGCATCGAGCTCAAGTTGGTGGCAAATCGGCCGAATCGGCGATTTCGGAGGGTTCCAATCATTCCCACACTTCCGCATGCAGGAAAAGGAGTCACAATTACAGGACAGCCTATGTAACTGGGCCAAAAATGTCAGACGAACAATCCCCATCGTCATTCTCGCTGGACGAAACCTCTGACCCTCCATCCCCATTCTCCGAATCCCAAACCCCACCCTCCTCTTCAGACGAAGGTCCAGCAACACCTCCGAATCTACACCAAAACACCATAGATCCCTCAGCCAAATGGCTCGTACAAAAATTCGGCGGGACAAGCGTCGGCAAATTTGCAGTTCAGATCGCAGAGGACATCGTTGCGTGCGCCCACCCTTCACCTCAAAAAAAAAGCCAAAAGTTTGGAAATTAACCCGTGTTTTGGACTTTTTGCTTTAGAAATTACATCGACCAACACAAAGTCGCTATCGTGTGTTCTGCACGATCAGGTTCTACAAAAGCGTTGGGCACAACCAATCTCCTCCTTCGAGCTTCAGCGGAAGCTCTCAGACGCCCCACGAATCCAAATGGTAACAAGCCGCCTCCCGAGACGCCAGGTACGGGCACCATCACGCCTATCTCAAGAGGTCTTTTCGGCGCCATGGGTGTTTACTCTGAAGGCTCGCAATCTCCACCTCTGAGCCCTCACAGTCGATCCTCATCGTCTGGCCCGTTTGCCGGACTCGGCTTTACACCGATCAACTCCAAAGGCGAGAAAGGTACTCCTGCAAATGTACCAGACTTCGTAAACACCGTGGACCTGTTGCGCCAAGAACACATCACCGCTGCCAGGGAATGTGTCACCAGACATCCCGAGGTTTTGCAAGAGCTGGAAGAGGAGATACATAGAGATTGTGATTGGTTGACGAGTTTTTTGTACGCTCTCAAGGTACGTCTCCCTCTCTTCCACGTTTCCTTGACTCTGATGCGTTTCGACGAATAGGTCATTGACGAGATTTCTCCACGTTCAAGAGACACGATAGTTGGCCTCGGAGAAAAGCTGGCATGCAAGTTGATGACGGCTATTCTTCGGGATAGGGTACGCGCTTCTCTACTTCATCTTATCACATCAACCAAAAGTGTAACACTTGCATCGTTTTCAGGATATAGATGCTGAATATGTGTCGCTAGAAGACGTCGTCCCGGCTGTTGATGACGCTGATGGCACCCTTGAACAGACGCTGGATCAAGAATTCTTTGATAGACTCACGGTTGCATTAGGCGAACGTGTTAAACAGTGCGCACCGCGTGTGCCTGTCGTTACCGGTACGTTGTCAACGTACCGACAGATTGACAACCCCCCCTTTCTGATGACAGTTTTTCGGTGATTCCGCTGGGCCTAGGCTATTTTGGTCCTGTGCCCGGGTCGCTCTTACGGCAGGTCGGGAGAGGCTACACAGATTTGTGTTCAGCCTTACTCGCTGTGGGCCTCGAAGCGTCCGAACTACAAATCTGGAAAGAAGTGGATGGGATATTCACCGCCGATCCAAGAAAAGTGTGCACCGCGCGTTTGATTCCCATCATTTCGCCGGATGAGGCGGCGGAATTGACATATTACGGCAGTGAAGTCGTGCATCCATTCACGATGGAACAGGTCATTCGCAGGCGTATACCCATTCGCATCAAAAATGTTGAAAACCCAAGAGGTGGTGGGACAGTCATTCATCCGGATCCAGACGCGGATGCACCGCAGTTGCATCAGGATTCAGCCAACCCGCCGAGCATACCCGAACCTGTGTCGCCGATGACGTTGCTTGCGCTTGAGGGCGAGGCGGACTCGCCGCACCGGAAGAGACTGCCTACGGCCGTGACGATTAAAGAGAACATTGTGGTGTTGAACGTACATTCGAATCGGAAGAGTGTATCGCACGGGTTCCTTGCAGGGATATTTTCGACGTTGGACAGGTTTGGAGTTGTTGTGGATTTGATTACGACGAGTGAGGTGCACGTGAGTATGGCGATTGAGGATGGGCTGGGGAAGAAGTTGTTGGATAGGTTGGTCCGAGAGTTGAAGAAGAATGGAACCGTGCGTATATTTTTTTTTTGGTTACTCTTTACCTTTGTCGCCTCAACGTCCCTTTTCTCCTTTTGGGGTGGCACGCATGCTGATTTAGCTATCTCGGTTGGCAGGTGTCAGTACATAAGGACATGACAATCTTATCGCTTGTAGGGAAGCACATGCGGAATATGGTGGGTATCGCCGGGAGGATGTTCACGACTCTTGCGCAGGGCAACGTGAACATCGAAATGATCAGCCAAGGCGCTAGCGAGATCAACATCTCGTGTGTGATTGAGTCGCGGGACGCAGTCAAGGCACTCAATCTCATCCATCAGAGCTGCCTGCAAATCAAGCCAGAAGGTTCACTGGGACGTGGTGAGTTCTGGGTACGAGTGGTAGCTGTTGTTGCAAGGATGCTAAGGATTATGTTACAGTTGGCCCGTGGTTGTTCTGATGAATTGATAGTGATTGGCATGTACGTGGATATAATTACCCGGGGTGCAGTATGTTGGATAGATTTGAAGATATGTATTATGGATGGAGATATCGTAGTTTACGTTATTGGGATGATGGTACCTCGGTGGGAGAGTGGTACACGTGTGGGAGGAGTCCATTAATACCCACCCTTGGCCAGGTTCCCAAGCCCACACGCCCGGACTGTCCACGCTTGATAGTCTTCGCCTGCTATCACTTGGCTCTTTTTTCTCTCTCCCATCCCACACACACATGCAATGCCTGTCCCCCTCGACCCCTTCGACGATATCCTTAGACCGCCGCCGGACGAGACTCCCGAAGAACGGGCGCTGCGTCTGGCAAAGGAGGAAGAGGCCCGCCAAGTGAGTGCGGCCATTGATGCAAGTATCAAAGCCGAGCGCAATGCGAGAAGGAAGAAAAGGATTGTCAGGCTACTGTTGCTGGGCCAGAGCGAGTCTGGTGAGTCCTTGCTGATGGCTCCTTGGCTATTTACGCTCACCATGGGCAGGCAAGTCGACGACCTTGAGACGTAAGTTGATGCATTATATTATTTATTTATCGAGTTACTGAAGAAAAGGCTGTGCAGAATTCCAGAGACTTTATACTCCCACTGCATTCCGCGAAGAACGCATCCTCTGGCGCGCCGTCATCCAACTCAATGTTGTTCGGTCCATACGCACCATACTCGACACTCTGTCAACACCCACCAGTGCCCATACTTCCCCGCAGACATCACCCTACTCGTCCCCTCGTTCTCGTGCACGCAGTCTCTCCCGTAACCCACCCCTACCCGAACTACCTGGTGCCCTCGATGTCATGGGCTTCCCTGATCCTTCCCCCTCATCTTTATCTCCCCCTCGAGACGCTCAGGCTCACGCTCGTGGTATTGACTCTGACGGAGAAGGTGAATCCGATGTGGATTATAACCACCAAACCGGCACCAATTCCGGTCCGGATACCGGGTCGAGGTCGCATCCCTCCTCATCGACATTAGCAACTAATTACAGGAATCAGAACCCCAATCCGCATCTGACACATTATGCTAACGGGAGCAACGGCCACTCCCCACCCTTTCCTCCACAACAACAACAACGACAACATTACTACTCGCACCATCACACCGGCCATATTGAAGCCCTAAAGTCCCGGCTGGCACCTATCAGACATATCGAGCAGATGCTCATCAGTAAACTCGTCCCGCCCAATGAAGAGGAGGCTACACATCTGGGGAATGGGAGTATTGGCGGAAACGGGATACATTACATGAGTAGTTCGTATGGCCATGGGCATGGTGGTAATGTAGGGAGAAGTAGTGGTACTGGGGAGGTGTTTGTGAGACCGACAAGTGGGTGGAGAGGTGCCCTCGCTCGTGCGAGGGTGAGTTATCCGAGTTTCTTGAGAGAAGCAAGTCAGAATGGGAGTGGGAGTGGGAGTGGGAATAGTAGTGAGAGTATTGGGAGTGACGCAGATAGGTCGGATGAGGCACAGGAGACATTGAACGCCCTCTGTGGAGATATGATCCAGCTGTGGCAGGATCCTTTCGTGCGGGAAGTACTGAGAAGAAGGAAGATCAGGTTGGAGGAGTGTAGCGGGTTTTTCTTGAACGATTTGCCGAGGGTCACGTCGCTCAAGTATATGCCTTCTGACGGTGTGTGATACATGTCGTATGCCCTTGCCGAGGCTGAGATTATGTCACCTTGACAGACGATGTCCTCAAAGCTCGACTTAAAACTGTTGGTGTCGCCGAGTATAGGTTCGAGATGGAGGTGCCGATGAGTAGAGATACGGGTACAGAATGGAGGATCGTTGATGTCGGTGGAAGTCGGAGTCAGGTGAATAGATGCACGTCGCTCCTCTTCCCTTCCACAATGCTGACCAAACCACCGGATCCGTGATATCAGCGACGTGAGTCCCAACACCCCAATCCGCACACATAATGCTAACACCCTGCAGCAACATGGGCACCCTTCTTTGACGATGGTTAGCTTTTCACCTGTCCTGCTTTTCAACCTGACTTATCACTCCTCGCAGTTGACGCGATAATATTCCTAGCCCCAATCTCTGGCTTCGACCAAGTCCTAGCCGAAGACCGCACTGTGAACCGCCTGGAAGACTCTGTCCTCCTCTGGAAAGCCGTCTGCTCCAACAAACTCCTTGCGAACGTCGACCTCGTGTTGTTCCTCAACAAGTGTGACATTCTCGATGCCAAACTGAAGAGTGGCATTCAGCTGGCAAAGTACGTCAGGAGCTACGGGGATAGGGAGAACGATCTGGACACTGTTAGTAAATGTGAGTGTTATCGTTTCCCCCGGTTCATTCAGTGGATAACGCGGGTGTTGGATAGATATGAGGAGCAAGTTTAGCGCCATTCACAGAGAACATTCTCCGAATCCGAGAAAGTTTTACGCGTTCTGTACCTCAGTGACGGATACGGCTACCACAGCGGGTATCATTGCTAGCGGTCAGTCTTTCTTCTCGCTCATCGAATGTAAGCCTCCTTGTGTTAACTTGGCATTCTCATTCGCAGTGAGAGATATGGTGATACGCCAACACCTGAAGCAGTCCAAGCTTCTATGACATTGGCGCGCGTCTGCTACCTCGGCCTTTTGCTCGATTGTTTTGTGATTATACGTTGCTTTGTTTTATGTTTTACGGGATACCTCACGACACCAATTCTTGACCAACCCCCCCTGGTTTTCACAATCTCATTCCCATCGGATTTGTCCTCAATTTTTTTTGTTTTGGTTTATGACTGATTGATTTTTATAATGATCTTTTATGATCTCTGCCACTCCTCATTTGCTTCGTTCTCTTCATTTAGTCTATATATCATTTGGAGTGCAGTGGTAGGGTCACAGTGAGACGAGGGTAAGACAAAATAAGCTTACGATTTATGAACAATGGTTTACATTTAGACACCACACTTTGGCTGTTCCTAAAACGCAATCCATTCTGATTTGAAAAGGAGATCATCGAAACATTAGCGCCAGGAACCCAAAAACCTCAAGGGCCCTCAATCAACATCGTCAGGCACTGGATCCTGATATCACGCCGAACCCGACGACAGAGGAAGTAAGGATTACGTCCCCTGCCTGATAGGAGTAAACACCACACCAATCATCGATGATCAGCCACGATGTGTTGGGAGGGTGGCGATAGAGGATAAAGATAGGTTTCTTAAATTCTGACTCGCAAGGTCTTCCGACCTTCGCCCATGCCTCGTTTTCTACTCTGCACGGTTGTCAGGCACACGCATATTTACGTACTTACACATGCATCTTCGTGTACGACGATTTGGAGAATGTGTGCCGTGAGGGAGGAACGATCAGGCATGGCTGGTTCCTGCTGACCTTTTTGTATGCGGCAAAGAGTATCAATGGGTTTGATGGGGATACCCGAGTGTGTGGGCGTGTGATTTATCGTGTGTAGGTAATGGACCGACAAAGGCAGATTAGTTGCGGTCATGACGCTATTGCGATTATCAAACAAACTCGGGAGTGTATTCTCCATTTAGATTGTCTGCTACCCAAGAAGGGTACAACCATACTCACAGTCTCGAACACGCACCATTATCCCGGTGTCCCGGAGCCTTGGATGCGCAAGTTGGAGCGATGCGTCACTCTAAAGATACGTGATTTTTTGCGCTGGTGCACATTTGGAGAATTGGACGTGCCGTGGTGTTGCTCAGTTACTGCCAGTGGGAAAAGGGGTGCTTGTGATAAAGGGTTCATTTCCCTATCACTAATCACTTATCGTCCCTCAGAGCGAGAATGTGAATTCTCCAAGGAATTCACGACCTCGAGGCGAGGCAAGACCAGTCTTCTCTGCGGAAGCTGTTAAGATGGGAATTTCCCTCCGCATTTCTCCATAGAGCCTTTATTGTGTGAACGTCCCCCTTCAACAGCACTAACTACATCTCTGTGGGAAGTTCCTGGGTGTGGGTGGAGCGGAGCGGACCTGATTCTAATTCCAGGTGCCTGCATACCCGGATACCCCTGCATCTTTGCCTCGAGGCAAATTGCTGGATATTACGTGATTGTATATTTCTGGCACGCACCATGGATTGCCGTGTGCCGCCCACTGCCTGCAGGCGCTCAAGTGACTCTAGCCCGCAGGTGATGTTGTGGCGATTCCAGTTTTGAAGGCTGGAGATAGGTCCTGGTTTTGGGCAAGCCTAATGGATACAGGAGGGCTTAGGGGTGATGATATCCGACCTGTCAAATCCCTTTCTTTGGTGTGCATCATATTGTGGCTGACCAGTAACCCTGAGGTGGGTGATTTCAGGATGTTGAGTGGAGTCGAAATTTCTGATAATTCGCGAAGAGCTCGGGGGAATCGACGACAGCCGGGGTTAACGATGAAAGCGGAGCCAATGGTTTGTGGTCTCGCTTCCGTCGGAGTCGACTTTGCCCAAAAGTCCCAAGAAAGCTCACTTAACGGCGTCTTTTTAAGTTGTATCGTGCATGACAAGCATCTTGTGGCGCCCAATTACCTATATGTGCAATCGGGCATCATGGCATGCAGCTCGGGGACCCGAAGTATTCTCTAATGACTTTTTAATCGCCCAGCCCGCCCGTGGTGTCGAATTTATTCGAACATCAGGTGCGCCAGCAAAAACCTGATAATGTCCATGTCACTATTGTCGTCGGCAGGATCAAAAGGTGTATTTGAGATTTGTCAAACTTAGCACCTTCGGGAAATGTCCCATTCTTCGGTGAAGGCTATAATGAGCGTCTAATGCGCATCGCAGAATGGTATTTTTGTCTCGTATGTGCCTGAGGGTTCGGAGCTTGGGCACAGAAATATCTGAAGTTCCTGTGGAGAGTGTTGGCCGGAAGTCTTCCGACTTTCTGGGAGCGATCCAGCGTCGCCTGCCCTTTGGGTAATGCTGAATAGAATTGTCCCTCTGCAATGATCTGCCAGGTGCTCGTATGATGCGGTCTGAATACGGGAAAGAGAGTCTTCAAAATCATATCCACGAAATTTAGCGATTATAGGGAACCGAACTACCGGCGTGGGAATATTTCCAGTTGAGCCCTGTTGGACTTTGTCTGGACGAGTCCTTTGTCCATCGTGCTCAAAGATGTCAGCAGTCACTCTCGACAAGCTCCCCGCAGAGATTCTGGAAGGAATATTTGCAGAACTTGAATACGATAGGGATACGCTTGATACCCTCGGACTCACATGTCATGTTCTCCTCGCCCTCACCCGACCTCATCGTTTCCCAATCATCACCCTCCACAACTACAATTTTGAAAACTTCATGGATCTAACCTACGCCTCGCCCTGGAACACCATTCTTCCTCACGTAAAACAACTGGTTCTAGGAACCACTATGTTCCCACTATCGCACTGCTATCCTGGCAAAAGGATCACTGACAGAGAGCTCCTTGACCAGGACCTCACTACGTGGGCTGCCCAGTTTGACGTTCTGCAATCTCTTGATTTACGTGGAGCTTTTTGGCCCGCACTTCCACAATGTTTCAAAAATGCCTTGCTCAGCTTACGAGTCGAGCATCTACGCGTCTGTCTTGTTGAGAACTCACTGACAGTCACGGACTTCCGGACAATCGTGTTCCCCACGATACGTCCCAAGAGCCTCTCAATCTCTGGGCCGCTTTGGAGGCGGAAGCTAGCCCCGTTCTATCCCACTTATTTTCCCGAGACCCCACCATTCTACATTCATTATCTACAACTAGATGACGCGAAACCGATCCAGGAAATTATTGACTGGCTACGGCACCATGACCCTCCACCGCCCATCATTCATCTATATATCGAACTTCCCGGATGGCAGGACTCCCCCTTAGGGCACTTAATCATTGAAATTTTGCATCTTATCTCTCCCGTCCATCTACAACTGAAACTTCCCACAGTTGTGACAGGTCAGCTCCTCCCTTTATACATGGTATTGCTGTTGACTTGGGGCTCTAGAAAGCTTCGAACTCCCCGTAGAAACATTTACGCGTTTACGGTCGATTCAAATCTCCTCGCTCTACAACGACAAGTTCCGTACACCACTGGTATTATCGGACTCGGGCGTAATTGGCGATCTTGCAGTGGCAGCCAGCATCCTTCAGCAATTTTCTGCTTTGCAAGACAGGATAGAAAACGTCCAGCTTGACTCGGTGTGCAACCACCTGAATATCTTCTTTGGGAACATTCCGGAGATCCTGCAGACGTCCTACCTGAGTTTAAAGACGCTTACTCTCACTTTGCGTTCGGGGAAGGCTATGAAGAAGAAGCAGTTGGAGGAATGGGTGGACCAGAGCCCGTTTGCGCCGCTCAGGTCAAGGGGTGTCGAGCTGAAGATAGAGACTGTATGAGTCGACCCAACTTCCCTCACGCTGTGACCTGTGCAGGCATTCGACGTTGATACGTGAGGCCTGCTTCAACGCGATACATGAAACTCTTAGTTGTTGTCACCGCAATCTTACCAATCATTGTATCAGAGTTGCCGATATCTTGGGGAAAAAAACGCTTACTTTACCATGCCATGGCACAACATTCCTTCGGACAATCAAGACACGTTCAATATGCTATACTTATTCCTTCCCTACCTCTAACACCTTGATCCAAATTCCTTTATGGCCCGTCTGCGAGTGCATGCTTTCTATTACCTGTTATTAAAAGCTGACATGTTCAGCCACCCGGAAAGAAACGATTGGATGGATATTATCGCTGCATATTATTCCAGAGGCTGCTCGTCGCACTCGTCTAAGGATGTCTAGGCGGACAAGATAAACAAAAGAGACGCTCTTCAATATCCCTCACATGCTTTTGTCAAATTTCAAAGGGCATACACAATTTGCAACTCTCGGACCCTACTGCTCTCCTACCGTATGTGTCCTGAAGCAGCTTCACGTATTGGCCGTCATATCATACTCTTCAAAGTATCATCATACAAGGACACCATTCTATCATCATCACTATGACTACCGAAACCGGTATAATGTCACAGAAAAGAAGAGAGATGTTCTGTGGTGACGATGACTCTTTGTAAATCCCCGGATGAGGGCACACCTCAAAAACGAGTCGAAACATCCAGATCAGAGCGTTGCAGACTGCCCTGCTGGCAAAAAAGCTTAACATGGCGGAAAGCTAATATTTCGCTTGGTTCTGGTCAGTTATCTGGGTATTTGGAACACTCTGAAGTGTTCTTTTGCCCGGTACACGACCATGGTGTGACACTTATCCTTTTGAGTCCTCGACTAAACTCACCGCAACAGGTCCCAATCTTCTGGCATTTCTTCTTTGTGTGGGGAATAATTTGAGTGCCCTCTCTAGGAAGATTGTTTCTCTCAGTGCCCTGGTCTGTTTGATTCTTTGAAACACCCAGCCTCGGCAGATCGATGGTGGAACATTACACTGATCATGATTAGACAGATTGGCGCCCTACTTGGCAAACCAATGAAAAGAAGCGCTTGGGAACGTGCCAAAGACCATAACCCGTTCCTTCCGTTTCTCGCAGATCTGACCCATGTTCCACTCCTGGTCTCACAAGAATACAATTTCATGCATTGACCCTCCGTACCCAAAGCCCATGCTCACCGCTCTACCCCTGGAGCTCATTGAGGAGATTCTGAAGCTCTTAGATCTCCAAACGATACTCAGATTACGTCGAGTATGCAAGTCCTATTCAACCATAAAATCCATCCTTTTCAGTGATCTTCTAAAGACTTGTAGGCTCCTGCGTGCCGCATCGAAATCGCGACAATTATGGCATGAACTCATTGGGGAGTTGCAAGTGCAACCTGGAATTTCACCGACTGAAGAACCTCTTCACGATTACACTGTTGAAGAACTGGAACATTGGGTGTTGCGACGGCACAGAGTTCGCGCAGCATGGGCATCTCCTCATGGACCAGTCTTCTGGAGACGCTCCTTCAACGCGTATTTAGTTTGTCCCCTTGTTCTTCCTGGCGGCAGGTGGCTCCTGTCCAAAGGTGACTATGGAAGGCTCCTTTTCGCGGATCTCGACGCCATGCAGCCCACGATGAAGGTCCTGTGTGACTATATCGACCAAGGGGAAATCTCCGGTGATCCGACTTGTTTCACAACCTGGGTAGACCCGACGGAAGCTCGTTTGACATTCCGAGTTGCGATATCGAGATTCAACGATGCCACAAGACGAGACGGTAATTCTCGATCCTCATCATTGCCCCTAAGCTATCTCATCGGAAAGTAGGCAAAATCATGCCCACGCGGATATACATCTTTCAAGTTCGTCTTGTTGGCCATGGTCAACAGGCAACTCTCGTTGCGGAACCCTTCCAAATCTTGGAGGTAGCCGTTCCCGGCTTCTTGCATGACGACGCACTCGACGATCATTATCTCATCCAAATCAGGGGCAACGGACATTATTACAAGAATGCTGTCATACATGTATTTCGCTATAGTAGTGCAGCAGCTGGGTATCCCTGGCCCATCACTGCTAAGATGGATATGGAAGGTGCAGTATGTCATGCCCCCTCTTGTGCGTAAATAATCACTTTATGCCGATCTTCAGCGCGATATCCATATCATCCCTCACGACAGAATAGTCGTCACTCGCGGAACTGGCATCGCAATTTATGCACTCCCCAAACTGCCGGATGTCGGGTCGCACAGCCAACTCACTGCGCTACATATTCTCGACTTTGTGCTGTGTCCTGGTCGTCCTCTCCATGCTATTCATTCGCCTTTCCATCATGGACCGAGGTTCACATCTGCCGTATATCTCGATGTGAATTCCCTCGCAATTGTCCAAGTACCCAATGACCCGTTGCAAGAGCCCCATATATTCAGGTTGACAACGGATTTTTGGCCCGGCAATACCACAGCGATTGGCCATCGCCATGCTAATATCATTCGTCCCCGAAGATACTTCAATAATTGCCGGGGTTGCCTCGATACTCTGACCTACTCCTTGGATTCTGAATCGGGGGACGAACCTATAACCAGACTCGTACTCACGCGCAGATCTTCTGGTTTTCCGCTATGTCACCCAAGAATTACTTACACACGCGGATTTGACGAAGGGACGGGCCGGCTGGTCTGTGTTGCCTCGGGTGATCAGGTTGAAGTATATGATACAGTCTATTAGGTAGGAGAACAATGCTAGCGCCTCTTTGACGGTTGATTCAAGTGTCCTAGGTGGTCGCTGCATCAGTGACGTCGTTCGCTAGACCGATAAAATAGTTGATTGCTCGTGTCCTGTGCTGTTATCGCAGAGACATCTCGGCACCTTCTACATTCCCGTCCGACATCGGAGGGTCCGATTGCCATTGTAAGCGCGCCTATTTAACTAGATCGGTTGACGCGAACTGTGCACCCTTTCTGGGCCCTAATGCCTAGGTCCCAGCCCTATGTCGTTCCACTTGCTTCTCGTTACATACACGTTATTTATTATTTTTTTCCGGCTCGATTTTGACCCCAGGTTTGTGAATAACCCGCATGATCTACTAGACTTGCATCTCCCTTATCTCCGCAGACCCCTGACTCATATCTTTCGCATGCGCGGGCCTCTGAACCCAAATAGTCGGTGGAGGTTGTAAGAATATAACAAGTATCTTGGGTTACCTTTCTTTCAGGTTTTCACGATTTCAACGAGGCCAACGTAGTGCTCATTAACACAACATGTCATACTCTCCGTTGACCCACAGGAAAAAAATGCCAGAGTACAAATCAGTAAACAAGACAACAACATATGCCCTGACGAAACCCATTTCGCCTTCTGCCAACATCGCACTCCCTCGGCCACTCACTCATACTCCCTTATAATTGGCCGCTCAATTGCACCAGCAACTCCATCTTCTTCACCCTCCTCCCCGTCTACATTCAACGAATCCACATCCAAATCTTCATCCTCATATTTCCTCGCAATCATTGCCCTCAACCTCGTTATGGTCTCTTCGCTATCCCTTATTGCTTGCATCCTCCTCTCTGCATCGTACGACGGCAGGCTTGCGTCAACAGGAACATTGGGGTCCCAGTCAATCTTCTTACCCTTCCACCCTCCACGGAGGTAAATATAGTTCATGAAGCTACGCCAGAGTGGATCAAGGGAGAGAAGGATCGGGTTGCCGATGATGATGAGCATGGCTTGAGCACGGGTGACAGCAACTTGAAAGCGTATTGTTAGGAGCTCGTTGATCGAGGTACAGGAAAGAGCATACCATTAAACCGACGTTTGTCAGCAACAAAGCCCAGAGACCTGCGCATGTCGGAGACAATGTAGTCTTTGTTACTCCTGACAGTGGACATGATTATGACGCGCCGTTCCTACGAAGATTCAGGGTCAGACTACATGAACTAAATAACGGAGGAAGCCACCCTCACCTGCCCCTGGAATTGCTCGACGCTACCAACGGTAATGCCCTGGAGTTTTGGATTACGGTCAAGCAAACTCCTGATTTTACACCTCTGAGCAAAGTATGGCGTAATGACACCAATATGCTCGGCACCTGGATAACATCGGACCGCTCAGCACCGCGCCTTCTGTTTGTTTGGGGGGAATACGTACGGATACCGTTCTTACGGTTGTCAACCAACGATTCACAGTACTTCTTAACCAAACTCGCTTCATCGATGTTAAAGAACGAAGGTGACGTCTTCTCCCTCTCATCCTTCCCCACAACACCATGGAAAATAATGGGGAAGCCTTTCTTCGGTAGCTCATCCGCATTTTCGAGACAACGAACCATCGGTGCGTCTCCACAAGGCTGTAACTCCGATCTGTAGAACTGTTCATTCGGGAATCGCAAGATGTCGGGATGCGAACGGAAGTTCTTGACGAGCTTGACGATACTGCAGACACAGAGCTATCAATAAACATTCATAAAAAGAGAAGTTCAAAAACACAAACGTGACGCCCGAGCCACCAGGCCCACTGTACCCCTCCTCCACATTATAAATATCCATTGCCATCAACCTCGCAAGGTAACTCTGCCTTAATCCCAGCATCCTTGCGGTAGCCGAATGCACAATCGGCCCAAGTTGCTGATTGTCACCCGCGAGCACAACATTCGTATCCTTGCCCCCAATGCTCTTGATTGGCACAACCACCTCCGGCTCCTTCCCCTGTCCGGCCTCATCAATGAAAATGTGGCTGAAGTGTCCGCGCTTGAGGCCTAAACTCGCAGGTATACCGCCGGAAAGACACGTGGACACGACAACACGATATTTAGCCAGTTCTTCGGGGGATGGGATAGCAAAAACTGTGTTTTCATTGAGCAGCGAGAAGCGCTTCAGTGTCTTTGGTAGCTCCTGGGCGTTGCGTGTAATAGAGTTGAGGCGGAAGACGACCGAGGGACCAAGATTCTCGAGTTTCTGGACGAGCAGATCTGCGGCAGAGTTACTAGGTGCACAGGCCAGGATGCGGCTGTTAGGGTTCGCGCTGAGTATCTGTTGCATCGCCTCGACTAGAGTGACGGTCTTTCCAGTTCCAGGCCTGAACAGCACATATCAGTTCTGTGCAACCAAGGAAGAAAAATGTGCTTACGGTCCAAACACAATGAATGGAACGCTCCCAGGAGTCATATTCAAAATCGCAGCAACGGCCCCCAGTTGTTCATCATCATCCGCCAAGAGCCGGTTGAACAACACTAAATTCTGCCTTTGAGCTGCTGTCGGTCTTTGAGCATTTCGTATATGCTCAGGACCGGGGAACAACAGCCGCTTCGGGTCGAAACTGTTCTTAAGGATATGATACATCCGACGATACGAAATCCGATTGAAGACAAATTGCACATCGAATTTCGTACCTCGGTAGGTGTTGAAATCGTCGCGGAAGCGTAGGCTGACACGGTCAAGGAAGACCCTGTGTACACGGCCTTCATACCAGGTTCGCTCTTGGCCATCATCGCCTTCGCCTGAGCGACTTATGAGAATGTAGTCGCCTACTAGGACAGATGGTCGGCCTTCAGCGAGGCCTTTAACCTCCAAGCTAAAAAACATATGAGTGGACCCGCTGAAGGGCGGATAACATGGGCTCACTTGTATCGCGGATAATCAGGTTTGATTTCTGCCTCAGTCAACGCGTAGGCCATGAGGTCTTGTCTGAAGAACACACCTTCTCAGTACACACTCACGGAACCCGACCGAGAGGGAACCTACCTCATTTGTTCTTCCTCGACATATAACAAATACTGGAACCACGTGCCGTACGACTGGGTGTTAAATACCTGCGGCATTAACCTCCTGACGTTCTGCACCGCGTTCCCTGCTTGCTTTCCAAACGCCGCCTCTATGACATACGGTGGAACCTCATACTTGGGTAATCTTTCACTCCAATTCGTCTTTGTCCACTCAGGTGGCCTTGTGCTGGGTACAATTTTACCAGTGAGGTTCATCGTAGGACCCCTATTACGAGTATATGGCGCCTCGGGACGGAGACGGTCATGGAGTTCTGGGTCTCCGATTGCAGCAACAAGCTTGCGGGTGATCAAGAATGTGGCGCGTGGATAGAGTTGAACAAAGACGAGTTCAAGGGTATCCTCATATCTCCCCACGTCGGATGCGACGAAACGGACGCGAACCGTACGCCGGGAATTGGGATGAACCATTTTAGACTTGCCCTTTAAGCGCGCTGTGAAGCTAGAGATGAACAACGGATCACCTCATCAATGGGTACTTCTCCTAACATAAAAACGGGATCACTCACAATTTGTCCTGTTCCTCCACACCGTTTTCGCCAACGCGACAAGTCTGCAATGCGACAATCTTTGTTGTGGTGTTTACTATCTGCACCTCGACTTCCACAATTGTATCAGGTTGCACCACAGCAAAGTCCACGCCGTTCTTCCAGCTGACCTCGATACCGCCTTTATCTTGTTCGTTCTGGGATATCGTTCCTCGAATCTCACGCATACGTTGTTGTTGCGCGTGGTAACCCATGTGTATGTCATATTGCGATGCGAGGATGAATTTCCTGCAGGTAGGGCATCGTTTCGTATCTTGCGCGGCGCTACCGAGACCTTGCGTGTTCGGCGGAGGCTGTTATGGTCATTTGAGTTGGGAAGTAAAACAACAGAAGCAAGAGAGGAATCCCGAAGGACAACAGGGACAAAAATGTCAACTAGGCTACATTCGAACAGGGGAAATTTTTATAAACTCACAGGGACCGCACTCTCTGCTAACCTCTCCGTCTCTCTCCTAGCCTGCAGCTCGGCCAGAAGTCGTCGGTGCCTCCTTCCTCTCTTGTGGGCCCTTAGATTTTCCAGCTGAATAGCCAGACCACACGAACATCCCACGATGTCATGTCTAAATTTACACCTCTCCCCCCAGGGACATTCGCCAACGATGATATATCGACAATATGTCGGTGGCAGAGGCATCTTCTAGTGCTGAATGGGCAAGAAAAAAAGGTCAAAGAGGATGGGACTCTGGTAGAGCGGTGAGGTGCCAAGAATATACGATTAGGTGTGTTGTGATCCACACAGCCAAACAGGAATCACGCCAAGTCTTTCGCCGTATCACGACCTTTTATACCAAAGCCGTCACCCTGGTGGCAAATGGTGAAAAAACGCGTCAATTACGTTGGATGGATATGACTCCAATTTAAGCTGTCTGATTTTCCAACTCCGCGAACATAAGGCCTGAACACAAAATGCAATCTAAAATCAGGGTCGTCAAAACAAATGCAGCATCACGTGCTAATCGGTCTTATTGAGCAACACTTCAGGATGCTATATGCATATACCATGCCGTCCTATTCGTGATTAACATACATTTCTTGAAAGGCTCTTCTGTTCACTGTCTATAGAAGTCGATCTTGAATTAGAGACTTGGAGGTGATGCCGAAGCATTTTACGTCCCTTCAATATTAACACCTCTTGACAAGCCTAATTGCTACGGCCATGAAGATTTACGGTATTGCATTCGTTGCCTAATAAGGCCGCCCGTGGCAGACACGCTCGTAAGAGATTGAACACAACTAAGATGGACATGGCGCAGTACTACAATATAATACGACATAGTTCGTGGGAGAATTGAACAAAAAAAAGCAATAGTTAATACAGCAGCTCAGAGCAAGAGCAACACCATCGTCCGAGCCGCTTTCCCGTCCACTTACTCAGCCTCCCTGATAATCGGCCTCTCGATCGTACCAGCAACTCCATCCTCATCACCCTCCTCCCCGTCCACATACAATGTATCAACATCCAAATCTTCATCACCATACTTCCTCACAATCATAGCCCTCAACCTCGTTATCGTTTCTTCGCTATCCTTTATCGCTTGCAACCTCCTCTCCCCATCATACAATGGGAAGTCCACATCGACAGGAGTATTGGGGTCCCAGTCAATCTTTGCGCCTTTCCATCCTCCGCCGAGGTGGACATAGTTCATGAAGCTACGCCAGAGTGGATCTAGGGAGAGGACGTAAGGGTTTCCAACGACAATGAGCATAGCTTGAGAACGGGTGACAGCAACTTGAAAGCGTGTTATTAGGGACTTGGTGATCGAACTATAAGAGAAAGCATACCATGGAACCGACGCTTGTCAGCGATGAAGTTCAAAAACCTACGTATGTCGGTGACCACGTAGTTTTGGTTACTTCTAACAGTGGTCATGATGATAACACGTCGTTCCTACGAGGATTCCTGTCAAGTTATATGTAACGAGCAATAAGGAATGGCACCCTCACCTGTCCCTGGAAGTGCTCGACACTACCAACGGTGATTCCCTCGAACTTTCGATCGCGATTAAGCAACTGCTTGATTTTACACACCTGTCCATGGTACGGCGCAATGACACCAATGTACTTCGGACCTAAGTAGCGTCGGATCAATCAGCACACGCTCTTCTTCGTGATTAAGAATGAGTGCATACGGATACCATACTTGCGATTATGAATTAACGATTCGCAATACTTTTTGACTAAAATCACTTCATCGACATTGAAAAATGAAGGTGATTTCTTCTCCCTCTCGTCCTTCCCCACAACACCATGGAAAATAATGGGGAAGCCTTTCTTCGGGAGTTCGTCTGCATTCTCGAGACTACGGACTATTGGTGCGTCCCCGCAAGGTTGTAACTCCGAATTGTAGAACCGATCATTCGGGAATTTCAGGATGTCGGGATGCGAGCGGAAGTTCTTGATGAGCTTGACGATACTGCGCATGGGTGCTTGTTAGTAGACAGTTGTGAAAAGAAGAATTCCAGACACAAACGTGATACCACGACCACCAGGTCCGCTGTATCCCTCCTCTACATTATATATATTCATGACCATCAACCTCGCAAGATAACTCCGCCCCAATCCCAACGTTCTTGCCGTAGGCGAATGCACAGTTGGCCCAAGTTGATGGTTATCACCTGCAAGGATAACATTTGTGTCCTTCCCCGCGATGCTCTTGATCGGCACCATCACCTCTGGCTCCCTCCCCTGTCCAGCCTCATCAATGAAAATGTGACTAAAGTACCCGCGCTTGAAACCCAAGCTCGCAGGGATACCACCAGAAAAACATGTGGATACGACAACACGGTACTTGGCCAGATCTTCGGGACTTGGAACAGCAAAGACCCTGTTTCCATTGGGAAGTGAGAGGTGCTTGACTGTTGGTGAGACCTCCTCCGCGTTGCGAGTCATTTAGTTGAGGCGGAAGGCGATGGAGCGGCCAAGGTCCACAAGCTTGAGAGCAAGCAGGTCTGCGGCGGAATTGCTAGGTGCGCAGGCTAGGATCCGGTTGTTGGGGTTTGGAGCGAGGATTTGCTGGATTGCTTCGACGAGAGTGACAGTCTTGCCGGTCCCAGGTCTATACAGCACACCTGAGTTTTATGCGACATGAGGAAACACATACTTACGGCCCAAAGACAACGAATGGAACGCTTCCAGGTGCCATGTTCAAGATGGCAGCAACAGCGCCCAACTGTTCATCGTCGTCCCTCAAAAGGCGATTGAATAACACCAAGCTATTCTTCTGGGCTGCTGTTGGCCTTTGAGCATCTCGTATATGCTCACGACTAGGGAATAACAGCCTCTTTGGGTCGAAGCTGTTATTCAAGACATGATACATTCGACGATATGGCACGCGATCGAACACAAATTGTACATCAAATGTCATACCTCGGTAGGTATTGAAGTCATCGCCGAAACGTAGGTGGACATGGTCGAGGTAGACTCTATGAACGCAACCTTCGTGCCAGTTTCGTTCTTGGCCATCTGTCCCCTCGTCCGCGCGACTTATGAGGATGTAGTCACCAACGAGGACGGACGGGCGATTTTCGGCAAGACTGCTGATCTTCAAGCTAGGGAGCAACTCAGGGGGCTCGCGCGAATGACGAACAACGTAGACCTACTCATATCCTGGATAATTACTCTGAAGTTCTACCCCTTGCAAAGCGTATGCCATTAGATCTTGTCTAAAGACCAACCATTTCAGCACATCCAGTGACAGAACATTGTTGAAGGGGATGACCTACCTCATCTGTTCTTCTTCAACATACAGTATATACTGGAACCACATGCCATACGACGGGATATTGAACACCTTGGGCTTCAGTCTCCTGATATTGTGCACGGCGTTTCCGGCCTTCTTTCCAAAGGCCGCTTCTATGACATACGACGGGACTTGATACTTAGGTAACCTTTCACGCCAGCTTGCCACTGTCCATTGAGGCGGTCTCGCACTGGGTACGATTCTACCAGTAAGGTTGATCGTAGGACCAGTATTACCGGTATATGGTGCTTCGGGCCCAAGATGGTCATGTAGATCTGGGTCTCCGACTGTCGCGAGGACCTTACGAGTGATGAGGAAAGCATTTTTTGGGTCGGGCTGCACGAAGACGAGCTCAAGTGTGTCCTCGTACCTCCCTACTTCAGACGCAACGAAGCGGATCCGAATCGTACGAGGGGAGATAGGATGGACGTGCTTAGACCTGCCCTTCAGGCGAGCAGTGAAGCTACAAGCAAGGGGGAGCATCATCTCATCGACTGACATTTCCTGTAAGTTAAGGGTAGGAAACTTACAACTTGTCCTGTTCCCGTACGTCCGGTTTACCAATGCGGCAGGTCTGCAATAGGATAGCTTTTGCTCTGGTATTCACAACCCGCACCTCGACTTCTACAATCGTATCCAGGGTTACAACCAAGAAGTAGACGCCATTCTTCCAGTTCACCTCAATACCGCCTTTGTCCTGTTCATTCCCGCGCATTGTCTCTTGGATTTCGCGCATACGTTGCAGCTGCGCGTGATCATCCATGTGCAGGTCATATTGTGATGCCAGGATGAATTTCCTTCACATAGGACATCATTTGGTGTCTCGTACGTCATCCCCTATGCCTCGCATGTTCGGCGGAAGCTGTTGCAATCATTCCCCGGTCATTAAAGACGAAGAGAAAGGTGAAGAAAAATGACAGAAGGAGCATAGAAAAGATAGAGAAGCGGAGAAGTCGATCAATTCAGACCGGGGGGACCAAGGGTCAAGGAAAAAAGAAAAAAAGGGAGAAAAATACGAACACCTACAGGAATAGAACCCTCCCCAAGACCACCATACTTCTTCCCAGCTTGCAGCTCAGCTAACAGTTGCCGATGTCGCCTTCCTCTCTTATGGCCCGTCAAATGTTCTAGCGGGATAACCAGCCCACATGAACATCCTACGGTATCGTGCCTAAACTTGCACCTCTCCCCCTGAGGACATTCGCCGATGAGGATGTTCCGACAAAACGGAGGTGCCTGAGGCATAGTGTGGTGTATATTGGGTAGTGGTCAGTAAGGAGCTAACTTAGAGATGAGGAAAGAGACCAAGGGAGAGGGGACAACCTACGTTTGGGTGAGTCACCGCATTCACAACCAAACATGCTACTACAAGAATCGTGCTATGAAAGCAATACAATGTGTAACGATTCAGTCACTCGAAAATACGCACGAGTACTGTATATTGATAAACCTGAAAGCAATACAATGTGTAACGACTACATGCGACGTTGATACGAGTCCAAAGTATTTTTAAAGGTAACACTACTCACTTCAGTCACTCGAAAATACGCACGAGTACTGAAGCGCGCGAAGTACATATTTTTCTGCTTGTATAGTAAACAGTGTAGGCCGTCGTCAGGATGGAAAAATGAGGGAACAATCAAGGAAAATATAAAATGAAATCCGCGTATCCTTTTTTCCATGTCCGTCAGCTCGCATGACCAACGCCTCTCGTCGCGAGCAATATGCTAGACCTTCAACAAATCACAAATGCCCATGCAGAAGAAAGAACCACATCAACAGCTGGGCATGAGTATATCTGCTTGATGATTGATATGATGGATTCTAATTTAAGCCGTCTGATTTCCAACTCCGCGAATGTGAGACCCCAAGAAATAAGTAACTATTTATACACTACAAGGTACTACACAGTAGGGTTATCAAACCTATTTGAGGCATCCTATATGTGTCGCTATCCCGCCAATCACTCGATCAACCTGAACCAGCAATCGAACCTCCTCTCTCCCACGCAACACGTCCTGCATCTGAAATCGCTCTAAATAACTTCTTCCCATTATATCCACTCCTAGAGATGTAATACAAAACCATTGAAAACCTCTATTTCCATAAAAGTTGTCCCGCAAGTTTTATACGAAGTACAGAACCCAGTCTTCGACCATATCACCGAACCTATTGTCGCAAGTCGCCCTTCAGGATTCAAGGACTTTAGTGTCGACGGGCACAGATTGGGAGTGGGGCGAAACGAAGAATGATCCTGTCAAGCGGACTTACCTGGCAGGTTTCTGAATCTGAGGACGAAAGAACGAAGGGGAGGGTGAAACGATAAAATAAAAATGTACGATTGTGTTGAGCCGGTGTGGAACATCGGGTGGGGTTTCGGTTCTACGAACAATGCAAGGAAATCGAGATGCAAGAATTGAAGATGCCGAACATGAGCACCCGAAATAGCGTGAGCAATTCTTTGGAGGGGGGCTGCCACCGCAGGTAGCAGAGGGGTCACCTACGCCCCACGCGCATCAAGGCTGGCGGTAAATTGCCGAGTCATAACTGATCTGCCACCTGGGCGAGGGTTTCACCTTCAAGACCGAATATAACGCATCATACCTAAAGGGCAGAATCCCGCTTTCTTTGGTTTCAATTACATGGTCCCTAGACATCACAAAGCAGACGTCTCTCTCTTCAACCACTCCAATGCCCGCTTATCATGTTGCAATAGCGGCGACACCTTCTCCCAGACCTCAGCATGATAATCATTGACCCATTTCTTCTCCTCGTCGTTCAACAGGCTGGTGTCGATCAGTTTCTTATGTATAGGACAGCTGCACGAGCAAAGTCAATTGCGAAAACCTAACAGTATAGGGAAGGATAACGCACAGCGTAACATGCTCAAATCCAAGGTACCCCTTATCTCCGAAATTATTCGGTGTCTTGACCTCTCGGACTAGGACGATATTCTCAAGGCGAATGCCGTACTTGCCATCTTCGTAGTATCCAGGCTCATTGGATACAGTCATACCAGCCTTGAGCGGAGCACTGTTATAAGCTGGAGCAGATTGTCAATAATTTTTCTCATCTAACATAGAAGCTATGACACACAGATTCGTACACCAATACCGTGTGGTCCCTCGTGAACGTTCAGGTAATGACCGACACCGTGGCCAGTTCCATGGCTACATAACAAATCAGGACTGCATGGCTGAGCTAAGAGAAATTCGCCTTACCGATAGTCGAGTCCGTCCTTCCACAGATACCTCCTTGCCCAGGAATCTCTGTACCGGTCCTCAGTATTCCAATATTTTGTGATCAAGTGAGGTTCAAGCATACATCACAAAGCCAGTAGTTCCGGTAGGGAAAATTGCAGTATCAATCGCGATATGACCTTGGAGCACCCTGGTGAATGATCGTTTCTCCGTTTCTGTAGGAGTACCGAAGTGCTATTAGGTCCGACCTGCGTTAGCCGAGGTTTCGGGCCAATGAAGGAACTACCTACCCAGGTGCGCGTTACATCAGTTGTGCCATCCACGAATTGCGCTATGCAGGTTGGGGAAGGTTAGGATAACGGAGCGGGGTTAGGATAATGATAATGGAAGACTGACCTCCAGAGTCGCAGAGATAAATCTGAGGATATCATCAGCCTTCGTTCCCGTCAAACCTAGGAAACAGCTCACCTGGTCCTTCTTAATAATTGCGCAATCATCTGGATCCGGCGAATAATGGATAATAGCTTGACGTTGACAGGTTTAGAAACCCTCTTGAGCCTTTGGAATCAGGTTTCGCTCACCTCCATTGGGTCCAGTAGATGAGATCGTGGTGAAAGAAAGGCCCCTGAAGAGGTCCAATTCCCTTCCAATTCCATCAATCTCCATGCAACAATAAACCAGCAAGAGGTGATCACTAACGAACGGAACTTCTCCAATTGATCAGCACCCTGACTTTCATTCAACACCACACCCTTCTCCAGTTGTTCCTCCAACCACGCAAAGTACCTCGCGAGCGCAACACCATCCCTAATATGGGACTGCCTGAATCCTTCCAACTCCGTTGCGTTCTTGATCGCCTTGAGGTCATTGACGGGAGATCGAGCAATAAGATAACGATCTTTGCCAATAGCCTCGGCAACAGCGAGCGAGGCTTTATCACCGATCCAGATTTGCTGTATTACGGTTTAGGGATAGCACTGAGAAGAGGAGGAGAAGCATACATTTTCCTTATCAAGCTGTAGTTCGTTTGCCAAGTCCTTCAGATGGGGTAAGAACGCCTCGTATGGCTGGATGTCGGTAACTCCATCAAGGCACTTGTGTGCGCTTTCGTCGAGCTGGTTCGCGTTCACAAACAGGCTGACTTTGTTCTCGGTCACGATCGCATACGAGAAGAACACTTCATCGAACCTCAGGATTCGTCACCACATAGGAAGGACGAGGGGCGACGCACCTGGGTTATAATCGATATCAGATCCGCGAAGATTGAACAACCAAGCAACCTCGTCCAACATCGTAACAACAACTGCCTTGGCCTTCTTTTTCTTCATTTCCTCCCGAACCTTTGCAATTTTGTCTGCAGATGATTGACCTATACAACGTGTGTTGTCGGTTCTCTGAAACGAAAATAACAAAAGAACGTACCAGAGTACTTCTCATCGAGATGGATCACAGGATTATGCGGCCGCGCAGGTCGATCAGTCCAAATCTCGTCAACAAGGTTCCTCTGAACCGAAACAAGTTTTGAGCCTAACGGTTGAAGTTCTTTGTTCAACGACTTCGCGTCCTCTGTCATGCTTAGTGTTCACCGGTGCCAAGCTGTCAGAAGGAGGGCGGGTTGACGCACGAGCAGAGATAAGTGTCGCATCAATTCCAATCTTGCTGTCCTTGGGCAGTTTCTGCCATCGGAACATTCGTCAAGATGGTATGGAGGCAATCTCCAAAGTCAGACTCACCTTGTATAGAAATTCCTGCCACGTTGGGACGTCTACAACTCCTAAGCAACGGAGTTATACGCATATATGAACCAGACACACCAGGCAGGCCTTGCTTCATCAACTTCCAGTTCCTAGTCAGGCCCAACTCCAATCAACACCGGTCTAAACCAGTAGAATTTGCGAAAGGAGACATACGAGTCAAGCTGCTTCTCCGCCTGCAAAAAGTACCTTCCATCCGTGAAGAGATATGCGTCAGTGAGTGTGACAATCGCACACCCTATCCAATTTCACTATCAGTACACACTACACCAGCGTTGCAAAATCCATGATAAGCACATACCAGCGGAGCCATTGAACCCAGAGATATACGCTCGCCTCTGATCGCATTCCGCCAGATACTCGCTCGAATCTACCCCCCCAGCATGATCGACATCAGCTTCCTCCGGGACAAATACCAGAACACGCACGTTGGTCTTCACTCGGCACGACAAACGCATCAACACCAACATCGCCCTGCCTCATCAACCTCCTGATATTTTGCAACCGCAGTGTCGTATCGACCGTATGTGTTCCCTTAGCGCCCATATTCAAGTCGTTACTCTGTGATGTGGAACTCGTGGGAGTGGTGTTCGCGGTTGATCCTGTCCGTGTAGTAGCGAGATTCCTCCTTGTTATGCCAAAAACGCGAGCCTTCGTGGATTGCGGTAATCGCGAAGCAGGGACACCAGTGGGAAGGCAAGTACTGGCAGTACGAGCACGCAATGCGGATTGTCTGATACTTGTCCAAACAAGGGCAGTATGTCTCCACATGGCAAGTGACCAAGTCAAAAAGTTATTCCTCCGGAACTACGCCTCGTGGTTCCTGTTCACCTGTTCATCCACTCGCGCGACACACAATGTGGGTGTGGCCTGCACTTTTCCAGTAGTAGCACAAGGTCAAGGTGGGAGTTTAGGGAGAAAGAATGATAAAGCAATATTTTTCGTTCCGTGAGTTGACTTACGGCACGATTCAGTCAATGTCCCTGACGACCCTGCATCCATACTCCATACCCACAAGGAAAAGCGACGTGTATTTGGCGCGTACAAACCAGAATACCGACCGATATATAGCCAAAGGCGATTAAGGTATCAAAGTTGCCATAAAAAAAAAGTAGGGAATAGGGTTACGACTGTTATGCTACTACCGGTTATTTGGAATCATCAGGAGGACAGTGACGAGGGGTGATTGATACAAGATGCGATGATACGGAAACGAGACAGAATGTGAGGTGCGAGCAAATTGAAAACAGAGAAACACACAATGGCTGTACGGAATGGGGTGAGGGAGGCGAGTCCGGGAAAGCATCAGGAGAGGGGTGTATGTTACAAACAGAGGCGATGGGTATGGATGAACAGATGGTCTGAGACGGTCAGAACAAAGTGGCGAATTTTGATGGTGGACGTGAAAGTAATAGGAGAAACAATTGCCAATTGTTACCCTTAGCGAACGGAAGCTTCCTAACAAAGTCTTCCGTTCCTAGTCTTGTTCTCAAACTGGAGTGGAGGGCGGTATCTCTTGCGTCTATGTCGGAATCTTGAGGTGGGGGCAATAGTTGAACGTTGAATGTCGAACGCCGATCAATTGATTGGGATCTCTTGCATATCTTGCGCTTCCACAGGTGGTCCAAGATGGATTTTGAGCGTCAGAATCCCCCTTCTCAACCAAGCTTGGACATGTTCACGCTATACATTCCCGAAACAAAAAGAGGGAAAATACATCAAAATCTCACTCACTCACAGGAATCCAGGATGGAAGACGGGGAAGACGTGAAATGAGGGCTAGAATAAGCACGCACTTTTAAATCACTAGGGACAGGGAACGACTTGGAAAACTCCCCAAATTTCCTCTCTCGGATACAAGACCCAGGAAATTGTCTCACAACCTCGGCACTTGGGGCAGGGAGTGCGGGATTCAAAACTCCCCACACTGTGAGCTGCCTCACGCGGTTATGGCGAGCAGTGGAAAGCGACAATTTCACGTCCTTCTTTTCTACACCGGGAAGTTCGAGCGCGGCAAGCAGAACCCCAGTCTCAGGATCGTAGTGGGTATCTGCCCTAAGAGTGTACGTCTTTCGCGTCGGTTGCTGCATGAAGGATGGCGGATTGTCGGGTATGCGGGGCGAAGCATGTAGCAGAGTAGACTGCTGTAAATGTGCGGCCGGCGAACTAGATACGGACATGAAATGATCAGTGCCCGGTAGCACACCACACAACAACCGAAAACGTACCTCGCAACCGAGCCTAAGCCCATCACACGGCCAGACGTGCTTGCAGGCGAGGGCATAGCAGAGGGCAGGGCCGACGAAACCACCGAAGTAACTGGCACCTGCGCGACCCCAGGAGCCAGATTGTGATGAACGAACCTCAACGGACCCGGTCCCGATACCTGCGCCTCTCTCATACTCATCGGCCCAGACCGACTCGGTCCAGCGGCAGCAGGGACAGTAGACGGACCTCGCCCAGACGCCGCGCTCTGCGGTCGCCCATAAGGATGGAGCGACTGCACATACTGCCGTGTCGAGCGTGCAGAACGCACGACCATAGCACTCGAGCTTGGTCCACTGGCTGTTGACGCTGATGCTGGCGCCCCAGGGGGTTTCGCCGCACCACTGGCACTGCTGCTGCTAGCCTGGTGGTCAATAAAACCGATCACGCCAGTAAAGTCATCTCTCGGTGTTTCTAACCTTCCTTCTGCAGATCTAGGATCGTGGTGTACGTGGTGAAGGTGAATTGGCGTGTCGTCGATGGTTCCAGACTCAAGAGAGCCCGGGGGTTGACTTGACTCCACGGATTGCGAATGAGCATCTTCTAGTTGGATAAGTTGAAAAGCCGATGGAGGTTGAGCGGGCGAATGCTGTTGTTCTTCTTGGGTTTGCTGGAGTTGCTGTTGCTGTTGTGGTGGTTGTTGGTGCTGGAGTTGTTGCTGCTGTTCTTGTTCACGCTCAACGGTTTCCCATTGGGGGAAACCATCAATGGGCGTCGATGGTGTAGAATAACTTTCACCAGAAGTAAATTGTCCGTATGAGTACGACATGGCGGTTGAGGAAAACCAGGGAACACGGGAGGTATTCCTTATATACTTCCCCCGTCAAATTGAGTCACTTTTCCCGAGTAACGCCCCCCGGATTGGACAAGAATAGCGAACAATGGGCAGGAGGCGGCTAGACCCCGGAACACAGCCCCAATCATCCATCAGATGCGCCTCGGCAGGCGGGCCGAAGCGGCGACCCTGGGAACGCGCCACCGCCACGTGATGCGCCTATCCATATTTGGAAAGGTCTCCCGCCCTCCCGACTGCTCCACTGCCATCTTTGAGTCGAATCATTCCACTCACCGCATAGCACCGCCTGTCTTCCTCCACTCTTACGTTGGGTTACGTGTAGTATGAATACCCCACCGCATTGTGATTCATAAGATAGAATCATTATATTGTCGATACCCATTATGATGATACAGTAAGTTACAAGTCAATTGGAACAAAAACAATGGCTATCACCTTGAATAATTAAATCCCGGCTCTAATTCTCAGAGTCAAAAAACCCAATCCTAAACCCGCCGACCCGAAATCCTCTAACACGATTTGTGGACGGAGCTTCAGTCGCGGTTGAGGCAATGGATTGGCTCCCAGCGCGACTCCTAGGCACCAACGAGCCTGTTTCAGCGACTCGTCCACCACGCTCGACACTCACACGGTGACTCGTGGAACCACTGGCGTTACCACTCCGAATATTCCCCGTTTCAGCAGCGCGACTGGTGCTTCCCCTCCCGGCAAAAGAGTCCCGCCGACTTGAAGGTTCAATAGACGAATGAGGGTGTTGATTAAGTGTCGAGGTTGTGGGTGACCCAACGGACGAGGCCAGTGAGGGTGGTGGTACAGAAGGGTATGTGAGAGTTTGAGCGGCGACCATTGCGTTGTGAATTGTCCAGGATTCCGTGGAACTGGGACTTGTGATATTTGTATTGGTGCTGATATAACTGGCAGGGTTCGTTGATGTGACAGGTGAAAAGGGAAATGGAGACGGCGAGTCTGCGGATGAGGGCGAATGTGAAAGCGGAGTATTACTTTCGGACAGCGTATTGTGCACAGGCCGATATATTTGCGATACTGGGCGCGGTATGGGGACGCCGTTCGTCACTGGGCGAGAAGGTGGCCCAGCAGATGGATGGTGGATAACTGAAGTCGGCGAGGAAGCCCTAGACAAAGAGCCAGACCTACGGTGTGTAGGCTGCGACAAAGGGTCGGAAGAATGACCGATTAGATCGTCCACGGACAAGCCCAGCTGTATGGAAGAGTCAATAACGCATCATAACACCCATTAATCAGAGAAAGAAGCACCCACCCGCCGCCTAAGGTCAATAAGTTCCTCGCGGTAAATATCATTCAAACGAGTCACTCGAATGTAGTTCCGCTCTGCGGTAACAATTCTATTTCTCAGCTGCTCGTTCTCCTGCCTGAGCGCCTCTAACATGGTTTCAAAGCTTGGATCGACAGGGTCCGAAGGAGAGCGGAATCCAAACCTCGCCTCCGGAGACGCGCTCACACTCATTATGCCATTGCCCCCAGAGCTGCCGCTTTCCTGCTGTTGCTGTTGCTGTGCTAGCCTCAGTGCCGTGAGTTCCCGCGTGAGCCGATTGACATGGGATTCTGACTCGGCTTCCAACGTATTCTCAAGGCCAATCTTCTCCTCACGCAGCTACGAAAGACCAGCCTCAGTACGACAAACGTACAATTGTGAGACTTACTGACCTTCTCCAGCTTGCGAGACAGGAGATTTATGATACGCTCTTCTTCCGCCTCATACGCATTGATGAGTTCCTCTTGACGACTAGCTGAGCTGGTCGAGAGACGGTGAAGAGGAGGTGAAACGGACATCGGTGAGAGCGATGAGTGGCGCGGTGTTAATGAGGGCAAAAAAAGAAGGATGTGGTGCTGTTCTGGCCACTAACCAGTTGGGCCAGGAGATTTTTTACGTGGAATGAGACAAGTGTGGCCATTTGTTGATTAACCCAGTATAGCGATCCAGATACCCGAAATCCCGGCGGACGCCAGGACAACCGTGTGGCCCTGTCCCTGCCCCCTCAGCGGCTGTTTAGACCCCTCACATCATTCCACTCCTCACCACACACTGTAAACTGCAACGGGCTAATTTCCGTGCGTTTATCTCGATTTTTTCAGGATTTTTCAGGATGTACACTATTAATATGCTTCTTTCCATGGTAGTCGGACTCTCTCACAGTTCACTGAACAAAGATTAGCAAAGTGACATCGGAGATGATGTACCCCATACTAAATAGTACACTGATGACCACGCTCCATTCGATTGAGCCAAAGCAAATGTCATGAGTTACGTGAACGCAATGTTGCCGCCTCCAACTCACATGCCGCCATGAAAACAACACCGACAAGACCCTTCATTGTCAAACCGTACCAACAACTTTGATGTTTCATCAAACATGCGGAAAGCCCCTTGGCGCAGGGCCTCCTCGACCCGCTCGCTTCGAAACTTTGAGCCTCCCCGAACGACTACGACCAGCTTCTTGTCTTGGGCAAACTGACCACCACCAGACCATCCATAATCGAGTCCTTGTCTAAGCCAACCTTTCTCAAGTATTTCAGGGGTTCTTCCCCAATCGAACTCCTGAAACAACGCGACGTCCGGAATCCCAAAGTACGCAAACATATGCCGAACCTGTGGGTCAATCTCAACGGTCAACGTCACATTCTGCACGTGTGGTCCACCCGAGCAATTCACTATCTTCTCCAGAAGCATATCAAGGTTTCCCCGTTGGTCCCCCTGATTCAATGAACCGACTCGGAAACCCTCGATATGGACTGACCGAAGATTATCGCAAGGGCTTAGGTCCAGGGACTCCAGTACCTCCGCTCCTGCCTAACAATCAGCAACCGGCTCCGGGTAAGTTTTGATAGTTTTGACCACTCACCACCATGTCCCGGGAACGCGATATGGAGGTGCTCAACATTTGACCCAACAACCTCAACAAACCCCTTCAAAAATTGCACATCGCACGCACTCCCACCATCCCAAAATCCACTCCGATTACACCCAATCCTCAGATTCGTCACACGCGGCACAGGAGTCTGCCCCATCAACCACCGTACAACCCCAAACTGACCCCAAGTCCCAATATCCAACAATGGAATCCTCATCCTCCCAGCATTCTTCGCCTTGCACCTAAACGACCCCCGTGACAAAGCCGGCTGTACCACTTCCAAAGATCCTGCCTTCGACGCCGATCGAAACACCGATAATTCCTCAAGTTCCGGCAGCCCACACACCCACTCCACCACCAACTCCGAAATCGCCCTATTCTCAATCTCCACCTCTCGTACACCCTCCAATCCCTCAAGGAACCTCCAAAACGCACAACCACTCGGAGGTACACCTTCCAATCGAACACACGTCACACCCCGCAAAATCCTCATCACCTCTCGCGAAACCACCGGTATCGGCAAACACGCCGAGACCGAAAACCCTCCATCACCGCGTTCCACAGACGCATACGACAAGAATGGTGACGAATACGGCGAAGCGCTTGATTGTGCAAAAGAACCAGAACGGCTATGACTCCTCTTCCATCTCCTCTTCCTCGTCTTCTTCCCGAGGCGTAAACACCGCAAGACAGGTGCAGCAGTCGATAATGGATTATCAATCGCCTTCAAAAACCCACCCAGCTCTCCATACTCCACGCTGACCGTCGAGAACATTCGATAACGACAGGACGGAAGGAATATCCGCCCCGCCAGACTGCATGCGGATATTGCCCACTGGTCATCCCCAAGCTCCCTGACGATAGCATCGATCGCTTCACGAGGAAGGTCGTATAATGTCATTTGATCTGTTTCGCAAAAGATGGATGTCAATTTTTGGTCATCTGTTCGTCGGAGGGCGGCTAACTACTCACCTAGAGTGCAAAAACTGTTGATATCGATCAGAACAAGGAGGTATTCCGAGTCGGGGAAGGTTTGGGAATTTATATGAAGTCTCCGTTGTCAGGGACGAAGGCGAATCCGTCACGTTTAATGTTTACTCATTCGAATTCGGCTGTGGGCCATCCTGTGCTATCATAAAATTGTTAGGAAAAATTCGCAGTCGTTCATCATGGCCGAGCATCACGAACAAAGTTATCACCATCTGGTTCCCCGCAGTCTGAAACTGATGTTCGAATCATGGCTTCCGTTCAAACCTCCCATCATCAGCTCTCAATTTGCCCAGATCTAGTATGCACGAGGGTACTTTGATCTGTTCCTCAGAAAACGGCAAGTCGCTTCAGAAAAAGGTATCATGAATGAGAAGCTATGTATGTATATCAACTAGTCCACAGCCACAAATCAAACGGAAAAGTACCGAAACTATCAGAAATCAGATCCCTCAATCTTAAAGACCTTGCCATATTCTAGGTAGCTCCTCATGATCTTCAAAATAGGTTCGGGAAGACCCATGCTCAACAGAGTGAACTTGATCTTCGCATGTCCGTGCAACCGCCCAAGCTTAAAAAAGCTGCGGGCTATATGTGTGGGGTACTGTGAATAGCTTTCAGAACTCCATCAAGACGGAAAAAAAAAATAACACGTACTGTCATTTCGGTGTATTCAGCATATTGATAGGCGGCAACCCGGATGGCGGTTTGTATCGTTCTCTGGATGTCACCTTCCTCAGCGTACATTTGCATGAGCTTCAACCACGGTTTAGCTGAGTAGCGGGGTGTATCCAGACAACGCTGATAAGCTTCCTTAGCCTCTTCTCGGTGATGTAAGCGCATCCCCAGGTCCCCAAGTATCTCCCATTCCAGCCCAGTTTTACGGTATGCCACATGTTGGGTTTTGAAATGAGCAACCTCTGCGCGGAAGATGGTCCAGACCCGAAGGTCCTGAAATATAGATCAGGCGGATGGCCCCACAGTTTTTGAAAGCAATTACTCACCTCATAAAGCACCATGAACAAATTGTCCAGCCAACGCTCACACAGCCGTTTATTGCTGAAGGAGAACGGTTCCTGGTTCGGAGAAGGGGATGGGTCCGACGAGTCCTTCTCTTCACTGGCCGCAGCTTGTACAGGCTTCTCTAAGCCCTGGATTTCCTGAGTTCCATTCTCCTGGGATTCACCGTTGTCGGAAGAATGAGCGACGAGGGTCTCCTCTCTTGTTGCGCGATCGGACTCCGTTGAGACCCTGATAGTAGGTATTGGTATCGGCCCGTCGTTTCCATCGGCAGCCGAAGGACCGTTGGGACTAGACGGCGACAGCATGCCTCGAGTCGATGCGTTATCATCTGCTGGAATACGAACAGTCCCATCCTCGTGAATGACAATCCTACCAACGCCACCATCCACATTTGTATCCTCACCATGTCCATTAACAGCGGCAGCCTTCTGGATATCAGCCTGCGCTTTCTGCATGCGGTACTCCTCTTCCATGACGAAAACACTGCTCCGTGTCTTGAGGAGCTCATCCCAGCCAATCTGGGAGACGAGTCGAGTGAGGAGTGCATATGCCCTAGCCCAGGTGCCGCGGAGACCAGGAGCCGGTAGACGTTGTAGTGCAGGATCCGCCTAAGGCATGGTTAACAGCTGGGTTGGGAAGGTGACGAGAGAGCTGACCTCATCGTCTTCTGTCTTCGTTTTCTCAGGCAGGATCTCTCCGATAGCGCGATGGAAGGGAAGATGGATTTTAGCAGGGGATATAGGGCGATGCATGTCTCGGCCATTGAAGGTGAACATGGGACAGGAGTTCAGAGTGAGAAGGGCCTAGATGCGCAAGTAAGAAGTGATGAATGTAGGACCGTTAGGTTGCACATACTGATTCATATTGACCAAGGTCAATATACAGTTCTGTTAACTTTTCCCAGGTCACAAACTCGCTAGGCGCACAGTTAACGGCTTGACGAGCCAATTTTAGCGCCCATTCTAATTTGCCTTTGGAACGCAAGAAATCGCATTGGACGTGAAGTAGGGTATGAGATTGAGGAGTTTGTCTCATTGCAGATGACATTATTTGCACGGCCTTGACCTCCTCATCTAGGAGTGGTTAACTGTCAGTAGATCGATGGCGCAGGGCGTAACTTACTCATTCCGATGTATGCCTTGGCCAACAGTGACGCAACCTCAGGTTCCCGTGCTGCAATCTTTTCGAAGAGATTGGCAGCGGGCTGATATCGTCCATTATCTCCGAAGTATTTCATGATACCGGCGGTAAGATGATTAGAGACAATGGATGCGACTTGGATCTCCGGATCGGAGCCAACCTGCCAGCCTGTGTAACACTATCAGAGGATGCATCCACTCGTCTTTATCATTGCTTGCCTTTGTCGAACAGCGCTTCAGCGGCCTGGAGGAACCGCAGTTCGCCTTCAGGGGTGGTTATGGGATCAAGCTTGCGGTAGGCGTCAAGATAGTAGTTGGGGTCATCGGAATAGAGGATGGCTCTTAAAAGGGCGGAGATGTATGTTTCCTGCCAGATATCTGGAGTTGCTTCGTGTCTACCAGGGGTTCTTAATTGATGAGTGAAACCAAGATGGTGTCATACACGCACCTCTCGCCGCGTAGGTCAATTACATACGCATGTACACCTCCAGGTATTTTGACATCAACACGAACATCAACACGCGAGAAGGCGTTGAAGCAGCTGTGCTTAGAGTCAGTCCTACGAGGAGATAGAGACCGCGTCACAACGCATACCAGTAACACCCGTTTCGAACTTTCCAAGCCGCCGGTTTAGAGAACCATGCGATATTGTCTTCGATGGCGTAGGTGAGGGAATTGATATATGCGGCTAATGATGCAGACGACGATGCGTCAACTCCAGAGACAAAGTGGAAGGAGCCAACCTGGACGGTGTATGAGGATATTACTACTCGTCAAGGAGGACAGATAGTACTTCTCGCTGTCCGCTTTTGCCAGTGCTCTTTACAACGTGGCATAAGTCTGGGGGACCAAGTTCACGAAATGTTGCTAGAGTGCGCGTGAGGTCGCGATGACGTTGTTAGGATGTAGATATACACGTACCAAGGCTTTCTGTCCGTGCGGTGAGTGATTCCCCGAGTTCTGACTGTAAGCTGGGTGAGAACAGACACCCCAGGTATAAATGATCCACATACCTCAAACAGCTCGGGGATGTCCTTGAATGTCGCCTCCGCCATCGGTGGCGACTGTCGACGGTCAGTTGTAGGTTTGTTTTGCCCGTTGTTTGCGCGGCTTGAAGTTTCACGCGCAACTCCAAACAAGTGATGAGAGTCGTGATGCGTTGTAGCCCCTGCAAGTTGTGAACAATAGATCAGTGTACTACTGCAACAACCCGGTTGAATCAGGAAAATCAATGATTGCGTTGATAACAGATGGTGAACCGCTGAGCAGAGCTCCTGCGCGGTGGGGGAAACGTTCTTGGGAGCGCGAGTCGCAAGGATTAGGTTGACATTTGTTCAGTCATTATTGACTGGTTGAATGGTCTAGTGGTTATGATTTCTGTCTCACACACAGGAGGTCCCCGGTTCGACCCCGGGTTCAACCAGCTTTTTGCTCACCCGTTGTTAAACAGTGCCTTGCACGTGCCCATCAGCCCGACCAAACTGGCAGTGCGATGCCACGAAAGCCGGGAAGAAATCAGCCAAGGGGGAATCTCCTTATTGCCGTTGACTGCACACTCGACGGGGACTGGGTCCTTTCATTTTTATTTCTTCTCCCTCTGTCTTCACACAATGGTTGAGGACAAGTACATCGGTCTGGCACTCGCAGTCTCTAGTTCACTAGCAATTGGCACCAGTTTCATCATCACCAAAAAGGTAGCTTCATCCATCTCTGGCATATACATCCCGCTCATCATTGCCACAATGAACAGGGTCTCAACGATGCAGCAGAAAGAAATGCGTACGGTGCTCAGGCATCCGATAATCTTTCGTACTTGAAGAATCCTATATGGTGGGCTGGCATGTCAACCTGTACGTCCCGTTCTCCTTCACTCTCCTATCAATCCTAACTCGATGTTTTCCATATTTGCGGGGTGTATCTCCAAATAGTGGTCCTGGGCGAAAGTGAGTTCCCTTTAATATTCGCCCAGCGCCTCCGTTGCTCAATAATGATCCGCAGTTGCCAACTTTGCCGCATACACATTCGCCCCTCCGATACTGGTAACACCGTTGGGAGCTCTCAGTGTCCTCATCGGGTACAGTCTCTATGGCTTGTCTATTTGACCCAAGCTCAACGTATCCTCCGTGTACCCAGTGCCGTGCTCGCTTCCTTCCTGCTGAACGAAGAGTTGGGTCATCTAGGTCGACTAGGCTGTACGTTATGCCTAATCGGGTCCCTAATCATCGTCATACATGCCCCGGAAGACAAACCTGTTGAAACCGTCGATGAAATCCTGCATTATGCCCTCCAACCAGGTGCACTACATCGCCTCTCATATCACCGAACCCGAACTTGACATCTTCACAATCGCAGGTTTCTTGATGTACTGTTTCACAGTCCTTGTATTCTCCCTCATCATGATATACGGTGTCGTCCCCCGTTACGGTCGCTCCAATCCCATCGTCTACATCTCCATCTGCTCTCTCGTTGGCTCCGTCTCCGTCATGGCCATCAAAGGCTTCGGTGTCGCAGTCAAACTCACCCTCGGTGGTAAAAACCAATTCACCCACCCAAGCACTTACGTATTCGGCATCGTCGTTGTTCTCTGTATCCTTGTGCAAATGAACTACTTCAACAAAGCCCTCGACACCTTCTCGACCAACGTGTAAGTCCTTTCCAGCACAACACCTCCACCCACATGATCCTGATCCCTGATCCCACTTCAAGCGTAAATCCGATGTACTACGTTGGCTTCTCCTCCGCCACCATCCTCGCTTCCCTCATCCTCTTCCAAGGCTTCAACACAACCGACGGCACCAACACAGTCTCCCTTCTCATGGGCTTCATCGTCACTTTCCTCGGTGTCCACCTCCTCAACATCTCCCGCGTTCCACAACCTCCACCATCACTCGATGCCAACGGTCACTCCGCCCTCGAAGGCGGCCTCATGAACCCACGTCTCAGCCTCCAGGGCCGAATGTCCCTAGACGGCTGGAGCACTGCCGATCGCAACGACCTCACTGGAGCTCCCAGAGCTGGAACCCACCATAGACGCAGCTCTTCCCTCTATAGAAACCAGCATCGCAGTGAGACGCTTTTCAACGCATATGACGGACCAGATGGGCTGGCCGGATCGGAGAGCATGGGACTGCATGACTTGAGAGAAGAGGACGAGTCGGATGATGATGATGCCGATGAACGGACGCATCTACGGAACGGAAATGGACACGGAAGACCAGGAAAGTCGACACCGAAATCGCCGGCCTCGCGAAGTCATAGTCATTCCCCTGCTTCCCTGGATCCGTCGCTGGGCGACGTGCGGTTAAACTCTAGATCATGATTATTGGGCAGTAGTCGTTTTCTTTGTATATGATCATGCCCCTCCCAAGTTTGGTCGCGTTCTTATCATACCCAATTATATTATAACATCCATAGTTAGTGGTGTATTGACGGTTGTGTCATTAAGCAAAAACCCGCGGTGGTTAGGTCAATTGTCACCTACGCATTCTCCAAAAACTTGGCAGGAGGACCAAAAGTCTGGTTGAACCCGGGGTCGAACCGGGGACCTCCTGTGTGTGAGACAGAAATCATAACCACTAGACCATTCAACCAGCTAATATTTCTTGAAACACAGAATACCCGGTCCTGTGAATCTGTCCTCTCAAGGATGGTACTAAGCTCTACCTAAGGGTTCACCATCTCTGATCTCCTGCCAGCTTATCATTGTCAACCTGGCTGTTGCAGTGGTGCATTGGATTGAGCAAGGTGTGATGCATAATGGCAAGTCTTTCTGAATATATTAAGGCACAGTACAGGGATCTGGGGTCTGACAGTTGATATCCTAAGGTAAAAATCCTCATGTGGTATCAAGTCATCTATTTCCATTGCAAACACATCTATGAGGCCCAAACATACCTATGCAGAGCTTTTAAAGCCAACCACAGTCCTCTAGGGTCCAATGCTGGTGTGTCAAAGCAAAGTCCATCCTTTCCCTTCCATGCCAAGCACTAAGGAAAGTTTTTTTCCTCTTCACTACAACCTTGAGACCTGCCTTCCTCAAGTATCTTCTGACAGTCTGAGATGAGGCTGATGTCTCATTCATCTCATTCACCCTATTCAGTGACTTAGTCACATCCTGGGCAGTATCAGCCTTGCCAGAGCCTGAGATAAAGGGCATGTCTTTATTAGCAGGAGTGAGTTTCTGAGGAAAGCCTCCATGGTTGTATGTTAAGGATGCGAACTCGGGACAGGGGCGGACCGCGAGCAGACAGGAGCGGATGGTTCGCGGACCAATGGTGAGAGAGGCCTTGGCTTCAACTTG
>JAEUWJ010000087.1:0-50008 GCA_018524395.1 Podaxis carcinomalis
TTAGCAGTAGGTTTGCTTGTAGCGGTATAGAAATGCAGAGTTCATCATCATCATCTATACATCACGTGATTGTGTGACAACGCCGTAATGTTTTGGGGATGAGTGGACATCGGTCACCTCCTTCCTCTTGAAAGCTTCTCTGATTGCTGGTTCTCGCGCTTTACATACATACTGCCAACCATGTGTCTTGGTCCTCATGTCCTATAACCTGGGATTCCCCTTACATATCTCAGGTCAAATACTCAACCTTGGATAACCCTCTTGAGAACTAGCCTCCAATAGTGAGGTGATACTCACTCACAACTCCCCTGCACTTGCCCCAAGATGTGGTCTAGGAGTTGGATCTCGATGGTGTAAACTTGTTCTCGGTCTTTGCCTTAACGGCAATTCGTTCCTCCACGATGTCAATTTTAGCCCGGAAGCATAAATCCCGAGCGCTGCAATCAGAGATCTAACAAAGGGTCCTGATGCCCACATCGAACAGCCTCGTCGGTATAACATGAAGTCCAAATTAGTGATTCGGCCTACCTGCACTTTTATGGTCCTTACGCTACCCTCCCCTCTCTCATAGTCCCGTTGACAAGGCAGCGGTCTCTTCTCTTACCATTTCCCTTCGGGAAGATATAAGGACACCCACCCAGACACAATTGGAAGGAGTAGCTCTTTTCCCGTTCGACATCGATACGCCAGACGACTTTCTCTTCCGCTTCACTCCTCGACCTTTTATATCCCCTGTAGCATTCTCACTTTCGTACACGATACTCATGGCAAGTGCCCAGCCTTCCTGAATGATTCAGAGCTATTTTATGACGTTTTACATTGTAGCCTTCGGTCTCCTCTAACGACCTTTTTCCGTCTCTCGGCTGGTCCGCGACGGTCGATGGCTCGGCTTCAATATCATGCTCTCAGGCAGTCCCGGTTGATGTCCACCGAGCAGATAGCGATTACAGCCTAGCCGAGTTGGAAGTAGAATTGGATCTCGTTCTTGACAGAACGACGCTTGATGTTGGATTCGATATCGAATGTCTTGGTGGACTCGATGACATGCTCCTTCTCTCCCCTTTCGATGCATTCGCCGCTGTGTGTTGGGACTCTGCTATCCAACTTCCTCCGAAGCCGCAGCCGAAGCCGCAGCCGAAACCTCCCGCGGGAGGGAAGTCTACGATACCCTTCCCTCGTCGTCGTAGGCCAGCTTCTCTATCCATTGTCCCGGAGACGTCCTCGGAGGAGTCGGGATATGAGTCGGATGCCGATGAGCTAAAGACCCTTAAAGATGAGAAAACCCCGCTTCCTTCTCCTCTCCCTTCCCCCCTCCCTTCCCCTCTTCCTTCACCCTATGACACGGGTTTTCATCTAAATCATCAGCCCACGGTAGAACCGATCACGCTGGTAAGCTGACCATTTTCCCCCGCCTTGACGTATGGCTAACGACCTATCCGATAGATTAAGTACAGTTGTCTCCCATACGAGATAAAGACCTCCTTTATCCTCTTCGAACCACATCACACCATCAACTACTATGCTGAGGATGGCGCCGGGTTCTCCCCTTTCAACGCAGAGCAACGAAAAGCGACGAAGGTTAATCGTATCGCCGCATTTTGCGCGAACCTGCCTACCCGTCTCCTCAGAACATCTTCATGATAGTATTACAGGACTCTTTCGCGCTCCATCTTGGACTCTTCCTCACAGGATAGAATAGCTGACGGCATTCAAAACCTACAAAATGATCATCGGGACAATAATCAGCCACTCCTTAGCACATAACATATATCGTCCGTTTTGATTTCGTTCAATGTATTCTCCATTTCTCGCTTTTGTATCAGATGTACCCCTACTCTTACGCTCCTTTGCAACAATAGTAATCCCCCCTTGTTGGGTGTCTTCCGCGTTCCCCAATTGCGTCCTAAATCAATTTTTCCAATACTTTATTGTAATCTTCATGCCCAAGTACATTCACGGTAACCAATGTTCCCACAGACCCTCCATCTTACCTCACCTTCCCCACGAGGGCAACATCATCAAGGCCTCCGGCATCACATACCGCAAATCTTCCAAGAAGTCGTGGGAGACACTCAAGTTGGTTGTCCCAAAATGCCTCCGCGGCTTCCCTGTCACCCTATAATTATCATATTGGGAACCCTGCCGACGCCACAAATCGTCCAATTCCATGGTGTCTATGTATATGTCATGGGACTATGTAGTAAGGTCTTCAGTAACGATGCCCCTATATGGTCCTGAGGCATCACTCTACCTCCGTGAAATGGGCGCCAAGGCACAACGAGATTCTCCATGGTGATTTAATTGAAAATTTATCACCCGAAGGCCACAGTCAAGTTCACCTGTCGATTCTGATTAAACGAGTTTATGGATACCGAGACCTTCTCGACAATCCAAGAACCAAGGTCGTGGTAGAAAATGAATGCAACTGCCAACCGTTCGACAGAATAGTTATTAAAGTCAATACCTAATGAAATCCGCCTTCGGCAAAATCAGCAGCCATGTCAGACAGCTTGGAAGTTGGGAAGATTGCTGGAAATCCAGGCATACTCACACGACAACATGGATTGGTGTGTCAGGTTCTTTCGGTCGGTTTTCCATGGGAAAGATTGTGTGACACTGGCTCTTGGGTGTACTGCGGTAATTGTCTTCTCAGAATTTCGTGTTTCATCAACGCATCATGATACCGAGAATATACGTTATGGGCTTAGCTCTACCCAACGGGGCTTGGAGTCCGTAAGAGATTTACGAGAGTACAAAGATAAGAAAAAGTAAGTGGTTGTTATGGCCATTGGGGTAGGGGGTGGCGTGCAGGACCACATTACATTTTTCAGTTAGCAATGTTATGGTGACGGTGTGTAGGCTGTACCCGTGCGGCTGTACATTCAGCTTTTTCACACTGTGGGGATCACGTTCAACTTAGACGTGGGAAGTAAGAGTCGAGCGTTGGTGCAAGGTAAGCTCTTCTTACTCAGTCTTCGTCACCGTTCTCATTCTGGTTCATAGCTGAGCCGGCCTCAGCCGAATGATGAACGCCAGCACCGCTCGAGTCATGCCATCCTTCTTTCCGTCGACGTAGGACCGAACTTGGAATTTGCCATAAATTAAACATATTCATATCGCATAATTAGACATGCTTGATTCCTCAAAACCGCTGGTACTGACATTAGGTCCCGCCCGCCCTCATAGAAGCCCAACGCTCAGATCGCTGACAAGCCTCGTGGCATCCGAACCAGTGACGCACTAAATACAACACGTACACAGCGCCAAAATCCCTTCAAGATTAATGTTACATCCTATAAGCGGGTCAAATCGCACCGCTGGAAAAATCCAGAGCTCGGCCAGCGGCTGATTGGGCACGAGTTTATCGCGGCAAAAACATCGATGATAGATGCGGAGAGGCCCATACTACTAATCTATCTTTGAATTATCTCACGTTCTCCGCCGATATGGAGGAGCTAGAGGAGACGGAGCTATGGACGTAGATGTTTATTACTTAGAGTCAGGGAAAAGGAAGGCCATGACATGGCCGCTCGAAATAACATTAAACATCTGATGTCGAGAAGTTGAGATTGACAGTGGGAGAGGTGCTAGTGAATGGAGGGCCTGATCCGTCCAGGCTAGCGTAACTATAATGCTTGTGAGGCTGGTAGGCAAACCACAGAAGAAGAGAACCAGGAGTAAGGCCACGGATTGCGCAGACGAGTTGGATTCGATTCACGAACGGGACCGCAAACTGGAAGTGCAACTACTCTAGAGTAGTACCACGTTCCCACTTTAATCTCCACCACCTTCGCCTCCACTCTTCTTATGCTTGCGCCGCCTTTTCTTCTTCGGTTTTCCGTTTTCTTCCCGCTGCTGGGGTTCCTGTACCTCTGATTCTGCAGGCTCGATCTCGTGTTTCCTCTTATGTCCACTCTCCTTCTCCTTCTCCTCCTCCGTTCTCTTTCCCTTGGCCGTCTTCGACTTCTCAGTGTTCGCGTTAAGCTCAGAGGAGTTTAGATCGTCCACCTGCATCATGGTATCCCCATCGTCAGCCGCGCCTTCTCCCTCATCGTTATCCTCGGCTGCAGCTGCAGCCCTGGCTCTCATACGCTCCTTCTTTCCCTTCCTCTTCTTCACCTTTGGCTCGGCTCCACCCCATGTGCGTTCACCAGCAGTACCTGTAGCACTAGCGCCACCGCTAACAGAATCTTTAACCAACCATCCGCCATTCTTCGCCCGCTCTGCAAGGGTAGCCTTGAGCTCTCTGAGTTTTTGTTGGCGCTTTGCATCCCACTTCCTAGGGTCATTTTTGTACGGCGCGTATTTCTTGATGCTCATGAATTCGTTTAGCTCTTTATCTGTCGCGAGTAAAATCTCGGCGGGGGTGAGGGAATAGGTTTGTGGTGCGACTGGGACGTATTTGAAGCGTGTTGGGAGGTCACCGACCTAAATAAATGAAATTCCAAGAACGTTGTGCTTAGCGGTGAAATGTTGCGTTGTGAACTAGAGTTGCGCGCGCACCATGTCGTTAAAATCGAGGTTATACACCTCCTCCATGTATTCATCCAACTTCCTCTTGCGCATCTCCTCAGTGCCGTCCCACTCTTCTTCCGCACCCAACTCCTTTTTCATGGCTTGGACATCGGCATCCATAGCATCTACATCAACACCTTCATCCTCCTGTTCCTCTCCGCCCTTCTTCTTTTTCTTCTTTTTCTTTTTCTTGTCTTTTTTGTTACTTGATACCGGGACGGCATCGTCGTCCGACATATGGATATCACCAATGTCAACATCATCTTTCCAGACAGGCTTCCCGTCCTCATCAACCTCGCCCGCATCGTCCCACTCCCCATCATCCTCGCCACCAAAAAGGCCTGCCATCTGCGCATCATGTTTCTCCGGATCCCAATCCCCTTCCAAATCCAGCTCCCTCAATGCCTCATCCATCTCCCCACCCTCATCCCCCTCCCAATCCTCCGCATTCCCCTTCCCCTTCCCCTTCCCATTCAAAAGCCCTCCCTCCCTCCCAACAATCTCCAACTTCCTCCGAATCTCCCTCATCTTCAACGCCTTCAGCCTCCTCACCTCCTCCCTCTTCTTCTCCATCTCTTCTTCCTTTCGTTTCTTCTTCCGCTCACGTGCTTCTTTACGTTTGGTATCTTCCCGGCGGACGAGGGAGGGTATTGCACGTGGATAGGAAGGGATGACAGAGCTGTTAGGTTCTTCAAAGCGGAAGTTGTAGGAGGTTTCAAAGGCGTCTACGAGGGATTCGAAGGAGGTGTCGGAGTCATTATTTTCGTCGTTGTCGTTGTCGCTGTCGTCGTTGCCGCGGTGTGGTTCAGCGTTCGAGGACTCGGAATCGGATTGAGAGGTGTTTTTGGGTTTGGATTTAGATTTGGAGTTTTTGGATTTGGAGGTGATTTCGTTGTAGGTTGGTACGCGGTCTTTGGATTTGTCGATCCACCCGCGGTTGAGGATGTAACTGAAGAGGATGGAATTGAGGTCAGATTTGCGTGAGAGGGGTAAGAATGCGTACTTTAGGAGGAATTCTTGGTCCTCTTCCTCTTTAGACTTCCGCGTCTTTTTGGTCGTCGGTGTAGTATTCTCCTCTTGCTTGTCATCTCCACTCTTCTTTTTCTTTTTCTTTCTCTTCTTCTCCTTCTCACCTTCCTCCTTTTCCCCCTCTTTGACTTGGACACCAGTATCAGTCTCACCAATGATATCCTTCAAATCCCCAACTTCGCGCTCCACGTACGCACGATACTCTTCCTCCTCCCGTTCTTGCTCATCTTTCGTTTTCTCTCTCAAAACAAGGAGATCATCATCATAGGCATCTCCAGAACCATCGACGGCTGTATGAAAAGCAGAAATGGTCTCTTTGCGTAGAGCTTGTTGTTCTTGGACGTGTGTGAGTGGTTCGGGAGAGGGTGACCGAGATGGATTAAGTTGAGCTTCAAGTGCCACTTGGCGTAGTGTTACGGGTTTGTGCTGTCGACTGCTGTCAGATGCTGAAGCACCTTACTGAGGGTAGACGACTCACCGAGTCTTTGTCCCTCTTTTTACTTTTGCCGGGGGCAGTGAATGCAGCAGCTTTCGCAGCGAGTTTTTCCTGTTCCTCTGAGAGTCACCATGGGTACTCTTTTCCCCTTCATAGGACCAGAACAAGGGGACGTACCTTCAAATATGTCTTTGCCAGATTCGTATATTGAAGGATCCTTTTTTCGTATCCGCGCGAGCGTGCGCAGGATAGCAGCGTCGACTGCAGGTGTCAGCTCTTCCCCATCTTCATCTTCCGATTCTGCAGACTCGGAGTCTGTTTCTTCGTCCTCCAGATCGGACTCGGATATATCTGAGCCCAACTTGGCCTTGACTACACAACGAGAATAATAATAACAGAATCAGAGTTTTTGAACTTGAGCATAGAGTTGAATAGGCACATACGTTTGTCGAGTTCCTCGCGTTCTTTTCTGTATTGAAATGCCTTTGCGTAATGTTCATTTATCGTGATTTTGTGTAGTTCTTCATTTTGGAACTCGTCCTCCGAGTCTGACAGCATTGAGAATTGTCATGTGTAGCTGCCAATGGAATTGAGAAAATCCCTTCTCGATCACGTGACGCATATCGGCTAATGGTCATGATTATATAATGTAATTATATGACAGTTCCTCATTGGCCAACCCAGATCAAGCTCTCTTCTCACCGAAACCCAGAAAACCGGTGGGGGCATGTCCGAGCCCCTGGCAGGTTCGTGGATTGTTGAGAATGTCAACGGGGTTGTGTGTAACAGACCAAACCGTATGCTCACTTCCTGCCTTTCCCTCCTTTACCAAGAGCTAACGTTCTTCCACCACTTGAACCAGATCATCTATTCGCCACCATCGCTCGGTGACAGGGACTATATCGGCTTCTGCTGACAATGATCATCGACGGCGACGCGACGGCAGAGGATTCTGCCAAATCTACATGTCTTAATCATATCACTGACGCACAAGCTTCCTCGACAATGATAAAGCCCCCGCCCCCATATACATATCCCCAACACTCTGCCCCAGTTCACCCTGTCCTTCCTACCTCATCCCAACATACGACGATGTCTCATCAACTCCCCAATGCAACAACTCAAACGGTAGCACCACCCTACCACTCACCTCAGTCAAGGCTCTATCCCCACTCTGTTCTCCGCGTAACCACAACCCGATACGATTTCCGTGACACCACCGGAAATGAACACTCGAGCCTCCTCCTCCCTTCCTCCCCTAACACCCAAACCTCACGCTCGCATTCAGATTGTTCTAGACCCACAAGCCGCGCCTTGAAGAGATTCCTTAGATCTTTGATTGTTGCGCTTGGAATCCTCTTCCTATGGCTCATCCTCGTACAATCTATGCGATTTTTTGTTTTTGGTGGTGAACTGCCATTCTGGGGACGACCCCCACCTCATGTACCACCACACCGTCGACCGCGTTGGGGTGGTGGTGGTGGTAGGGGTTTCGAGAGACATAGACCACATCCAATACCTGTGAGTTTGGTTGGCTCCCTCCCTCGAAAGTCGAGAATAAATTCTGATATGGGTTTCGTTCATTGACAGACGGTAGTGAAACCAAGTTTTGGCACGAGCAAACCATATTCAACGCGGTATCCTAGCACGCCTACGGTAACGGCTACGTCAGTGGGATTTCGACAACCAGTGATCACAGCCGACCGGTAAATGTCCATGCTGTGTTTGAACCTGAATAGGTCGTACCCCCACACGCTTACGAGCCTTTGTCCTCGGCTTCAGTCAGCCCAATCATGTCCGAATACTTGTACACTTAGCCACTTCGTCATCACCGTGTTCAGCGTGTTACATCCGGTCTTGCACATGCCCCACTTTCAAGTCCGGAACCCTAACATGCTCGTCGACCTTGGCTGTATCCTACTTCCACACCTCCTCCGACAACCAACCAGATGTTCCACGCCTCACACTGATCCCTACCCAATCCGAACCGTGACCTTCAATACACCCCCCCTTTTTTCTCTCATCGGCATATCGGAAGCCTCGATGATGTTGTACTATTTCATGTGATAGCCCATCAAGAATTACGCCCCCACTCTGATACCCGACTGGTGGCCACAGTTCAATCTTATCAGTTGTTGTGTAACGTGTTTCTATTGTAATGCTGTGGTGCTGTAAGCGCAGTGGTGATTGAGGGTGCTGATTTGGGTTGTACCTGCCTACTGGGTATGAGTTTTCATCCCCTTATCTGGGATCTTCTACGCACAGTTTGTAGGAACGCTTAAGTTTGTCGATGTCGTTACGTATGTGTATTTTACACCTCGTGTATATGTCTCTACAATTCGCGGAAGGCATAGTGTCAGGAAATTGCCAATTTTCAAACATGTGATCGTTTTCAAGCATGTGGACAGTATGTCGATGTCGTCTGGGTTGACGAAGGATTCAAAGCACGGCCCTTTTGTGAGTTCTTATACCACCGAGGTCTGGCAAGAGCAGTAGCAATTCCGAACAGCTCGCATGTCTTCCCCAAGTTTCCAATTTCCAACTGCGGCTGCGCACGAGGTGGCTTAACAGCACCCTATCCGGCTATATGTGCCAGGATGTATCACGCGGTTGACGCTTTTAAACTACATCAATAATCAGGGCGCCGGTGCACATGAGTCAATCGGTATATCTACATCCCCGTTGGGTGTCCTCCTCGCCTGTCCTCCTGCCTGCCCCTCCCTTCTTGTACCACCACTACCACCAATCTTATCCATCAAACCGTACATCCCAGTAGCCCACAGCCGATCATGATCATCCTCGACGACGAATCCATATCCCAATCCCCCTCAACAGAACGTTCCCTCCTCAAAAGCCCCACCTCACCCGTTACAGCTCGATACGACTCCAACCCGCCTTCAGTCAACACCAACACAGCAGCCACCAGCACACAACAACATTCATCACCACCCCCATATCAACCTCGTTCGCCCACTCACATTCTAGTGGATCCATCCCCACTCCCCGAGCGTATCGCAGGACTATTACTCGAAAGAGAAATCCAACGACGGACCCTTCACCGATTTATTAAAACGTTCTTGGTCGCATTGATCATTGTTCTGGTATGGGGTAGTATTGTGAGAGGAGTCGGTTTGACTGTTCATGCTGTATGTCTTTTTTTTTTTCTATCGAGTGGTCAGCTTTTTCATCTGGTGGTTCGTCTTTTTTTTTACAACGAATAGTTTTCGACAAGTGGAATGGATGCGCCTGAGTTGTCAGATTCGTCGTTATCTGGGAGAGAACTTGACTATTCGTTCTCGTTACCGTTCATTCGGTGGCCGCCGGTTTATTCAAGCTCAAATTCGGAGGTGGTAGTTCCTTGTCCGACTGTCACTCTCACCCTTACACCTACGCCAACTGCTGAACGGATTTTATCGATAGCATATCCGCCGCCTTCGCGTACTGTGACTTAAGAAGAGAGAGGTGATGTTTGATGTGTTTAAGGTTATATATTAGTAGTATCTGTTTACGTGCATATATCAAAGCTTTTATACCCATACCTGCTTCACATAGGACGGTATCCAATAATCAATCCCTCACAACAGGCCCACTCTTCCAACCACCCACCTTTCCCTTCCCTCCCACATTACCCGCACTCAGACCAACACCATCCCAAGCATACAACACCCTATCCCTAGCACTCTCCACACCAAACCTCGCACCATCCACCATCGCATCCGTCAAACTCACAAACCAATATTCCCTCCTCTTTTTCTTAACCTTGCCCTGTTCGTCCAACACGTCCTTTGCGCGTATAACCAGTTCCGTCTCGTTCCTTCCGTCTTGGATCGTTAACTGGCTTAGGGGGAGGGTTACTCCAGAAGGGTTGGACGCGGTGGATATGTGGATCATGCGTTTGAGTTTCCCGTTGCCGGTGGTTCCGGGGGCAGAAGAAGAGGAAGAGGTGGAAGTGAGAATATCACGAGGGGCACGAAAGAACTTGAGTTTCGTGACGTATGTCTGTCGGTACTTGAGTAACCAAGCAGAGGAAAGTGTCCAACCCATAACGTATATCCCACAAAACGCAACCCGCTGCCATGTCGGTCGACGTTCCCAGTAATACGCCTCTTCTTCCTTTTGTTCGTGGTTCTTTTGCGTAGTTGTACCAGAGCCTTTTAAATCTTCTGGTGATGTGGAGGTGGAGAGAGCAGTCTTGGCTTCAGCGTCCAATCTGTTCTTTTCTGCGATGGCTTCTAGATCTTTTACGAGTGTCGCCCAATGGTTCCACGTAATCTCAATTGCAGAGCCCCTAGCTAAGTATATAAACATATGTTTGGCGCTTGGATGTTGTTGAGGGTGGTGCTTACATGAGAAGAGCGTTGGCGATGATGATGGGCCATGCGAAGCGAACCCATGCGGGTGGTTTTTGGACGAAAGTTGGTGGGACTTCTGTTGTTGCTGCGCCTGTTAATGTAGAGTTGAGACGTTTTGAGGTTACGTTGATGGTATTGCGCGTGTGAGGGCGGAGGGTAGGGAGACGCAGGACGCGTCGAGGAAGGAATGACATTGGCTTCTTCTTTGCCTGGCGGAGGACTCGGAACGGAGGAATGCGTGTTTGGCTGTGGCGTTTGTGTCAAACAATAGTCGTGGGGCAAGACGAAAATAGCCAACTGATAGGGACTACGTGATCTGGTTTTGTGAGGACTACGAAGTCCTCTGTTGCTTTTCCGTTATTACCAAATATATGAGGGTCACCGCCTCATACAGATGTTCGAAGCTTCAATCAGTACTTAGAACAAAACAAAAACGACTACCAAAGTTTCGCATGCGACTCCTGTACTTTACATCTTTTACAACTTCTCCAACCTCATCAGGCAGTAACAAGATCAAGCTAATGCCGCGCACATGAACAAAATCGAAAGAGAATAGGGAAAGAAGAGTTGGGCATGAAGGGCTGGAACACGTGCGAAAGCATCGAGAAGACCCGACCGCCGACTGACCTCGCTCATCTGTACGATGTGCCACTCTTCCCCAAGGTTGTCGGCCGCTCCTTGATCGTTAAGTCCCTCTTCCTCGTCCGCCGCTTGTGTTTCATCCTCTGGAGTCGGAATCAGAACCTCTGCATCATCATCGGGTCCTGTCTCCGTCTCCAGATTATCACTCGGGCCAGGATCCTCGGGAGTTACTTCACCCGAAGTTGATACCTTATGAGATCGCACGGTAAGCTTAGGGAGATTGAAGTAACTGGAATTGATACAACACCGAATCTTCCTCACCACGTGCGGCCCGAAGCGCTCGAACTTTCTGAGGAGTCAAGTCGAAAGCAGTTGCCAATATATTGGTTTCTTCGTTCTGTCGGACATGAGAGGGGTTCGTTGAAGGTAGAGCGAGAATCATTCCACGCGCTGTGACGATGGAAAACAGTGTCTCATCATCAAGGACATGAAACAATTCGCGTTCTAATCCCCGTTCACGAGTGGCGAGTTCGAAGTAGATGGGTAGGAAATAATCTCGGGGAACGGTATACTCCTTGTATATCCTGATCTTCTCTACGGGTTCCATTTGGATGTTGTCAATGTGAGATATGGCAAATTGGCGGATGGTCGGGCAATCCCATCTTGTTGCCAGACGGAGAATCGTTACCCATTGATCGAGAGTGGTCGTATAGATGTTGTATCGTCTGATACCGAAATTAATTTTGTGAGATTAGCCTAGAAAGAGTGACAATCATACGGGTTATAAAATATCCACAGGAACCTAGCAAAGTCTTGTGGATCTTCATCTAGGACAAGCGGAACAGACTCGTGTGAACCAAGTCGCCTTCCGTAAACCCCCTGAGATCGTGAGTTGTCGATCAGGCTCTTCCAAAAGATAGAGTCACGACGGAGGAAATAAGAATGGACTCGGAAACGTATTCCTCCAACCTGTAATGGTCCGAGCGCTCATGAACAGCTTTCATTTAAGTGAGCGAACGCGGAGCTCACGAGAACATGGAGGTCTCCTCCAGTAATCCAATACGTCTCATGACGAGGATAAACCAAAGGGTCACTCCGATCCTGAGTGGTTTGGGACATGGTGATCAGAGTATGAGATAGTCGGGAAGGAAAGCGGACGATATATGAAGAATAGATAACAGCTCTTTCTTTAATCGTAGGATTGCTGTGAGAGCGCAAGCCCTCAACCCATTCATAGACATACCCTTCCCCTATTTTGTTCGCCTCATGGCCAGAAGAACATTTTCTGAATAGCACGACTTGAGTGGATTGTTCCAGGAAGTTCTGCCCAAACCCGGGTTTGGAAAACCAGGATAATGCTCGTGCTGCGCACACGTAACTGCCACTATCTTCAGTGCCAAGTTACAACTGTCTTCGGCACTGACAGGTGGAGCATGGTTGAGCTCGATGCAATTGAGAGATAGCGTTCCGGTCGTCTGACCTAGTTTCTGACCCATGAGTTTGATTACACCATGATTCACGTATCCTTGTTCGGCTACACGGGGAGATGTGGGGCGAGAGGCAAGATTCTGGTCGAAGGGATTGGGATGCAAGGCGAAAAACGGGCAACAGAGGACGGAAGTGCGATTCGTTGGGGGGCTCACGACCATAATTACGAGATCTCTGAGTACTGGACTGGTCAGACTGAACCAGAACGTCTTCGCCATATCCTTAGTCAAAACTATTCAAACCGCTGTAGCATTGTTATATGGCATTGGGGGTTTACAGGGGTCTAAGAGGCTAAGTGTTCAACGCGGCTCAAGATCGGACGTTCGTTCTCCGTGTTTGGGGGGATGCGGATCCAATTCTGCGTAACCCAGGGACCGTTATACATTGTTATTTATAAGGACAGCAGGTATTGCGAAACAGAGACTTGGTACACAAGGCAGGAACGAATGAGAGGATATCAATAAGATGGGGTCACTGACTGACCCGAACATCTACACGATATACCGCCCCCCGCGACGCCATCAATTATTTAGGAGGCGCTGCATAGGTTGCTTTCCGGGTGTCAGGGTATCCTTTTATCGAGGATGCCTGTGTACAGTAAGTTCAACGAAAGTAAGGAAATTAAAACTAGTACTCCAAATCCTCACCTGAAGCTTTGAGCGCTTCAAATTCTTCATCATTCAAATCAAAAGCCTTTTTCAAGACGAGATTTCTTTTTTTTTCTTCGTTCTGGTTGGTTTGGGAGGAACCCCCTGATCGTAGAGCTTGAAGGATTTCGCGCGCTGTGATGACGCGGAAAGCGACATCACGGTCGAGGGCGTGAAATTCTTCTCGCTCTAGTTTTCGCTCACGGATGGCGAGTTCGATATAGAGAGGTAAGAGGTATTTTCGGGGAAAATCGTACTCCTGATAAACCTTGATCTTCTCAACCGTCGTGGCTCCAGTCATGATCTTCTCGATGTGGGAAACAGCAAATTCACGTATATTGGGACATGTCCATTTCGTCGCCAGGCGGAGAATCGTAATCCATTCATCGCGAGTTGCCTCATAAACATCATATTCTCTAATACTGATATTAGCATTGCGAACTAATGGCGAATTGCGACGACGTACGGGTTATAGAAGACCCAAAGGAACCGAGAGAAATCTTCAGGGTCTACATCTATCGGGAAAGGGAGAGACTCCTCGGAACCAGGAGCCCTCTGGTTGTTGCCTGAATGTTCATGGATCTTATCATTCCAATACTTGGAGTCACGGGTTAAAAAAGAGGAATGGACGCGGAAGAGCCTCTTCTGATTAGCCTAAGGGTAGTCATGAACAACCACGGGCGATTGAGACGGTGGGTTCACTTGCCAGGATGTAGAGATCACCCCCGCGAAGCCAATATTGCTCGTCGTGAGGGGGAGGCATGATGTTGGGTGCAAGGTGGTTGATAAAGGGAGACAGGAGGTGAAATAGGAACAGGTGACGACCTACTGTTTTTAACAGCAGAATGGTGATCACTCCTGTGAGAAAATGCGCAGTTCAAACCATCCCAGGAAGGAACCCGAGCACAGGTGATTCGCCTCATGGCCAGAAGGATTCCTAAATTAGTACGCGCAAAGTGGGTTCTTCACTTACGGCCAGACTTGGAAGACAAGAACAACATTGGTGCTGCGCACAGTACGTAACGGCCCCTGTCTTAAGTGACAACTACTTACAATGACGAAGTTCTACTTTGATAGCGGGAGATAAGCGCGGGGGGCCAGAGCAGTGCTACGCACTTGGGATTCTGTGGCGCAACAGTAGCTGCATTTTAACCCGTTCTTGAGCAAGGTTTCATCTAATGACAACTTCCGAGTCTTTCACAAGCATTGTTCAATAGTTCCGGGTAATTCCGGCCCCAGAGCCCCTGCCCGCCACCTGGATATATAGAAACACGTCCGCATCTCTTCAATGCACCCGCATGAAAAGCATGTCCATGATTGTGATAGGTAACATGAAACGCAGCTATACGGGTGATTTTGTGGACGGTGCCACTGTGATGAAAGAAGACCCGTGAGAGAGACGCGAGGTGCGGTGATATAGAAAGAAGGTGGATATTAGGCTGGGAGGTTGTAGCGTGGGACAGAAGTGCCAGTATTGGCTTGGAATGTTGGGATGGAGAATAGATAATCGAGCTGTCTTGTGTTTTCAATCAATATCGTCTTTCGTCTAGTGAAGAACTCGGGAGTCTGACGATTATTCCAAGAGCATGTACGATATTGGAATACAAAAATTCAACTTATTATAGTACACACGAATAAATCTGCAGGGAAAAAGTCTGAGAAGCTCGACACCCTGTCTTGCATACTTATCCCATCCATCTGCACAATGTGTGATTCATCCACCTGGTCGCTGGCCGGTTCCCGACACTAGCTTCTCCGTCGCCCGCCACTTGTGTTCCACCCTCTCGGGTTAGGACCAGAGTCACTGCTACGCCTGACGCCATTTCCGACTCCCAATTGTTGCTGAAGCTGGGAGCCTGAGTCGTTGGATCCAAGCGAAGAAGCTAATCGTGACAGTAAACTCAATTAGACTAAGGCGGCTGAAACAAAAATCAACGAATCTTCACCTGAAGCTCTGAGCGTTTGGACTTCTTGATCAGTCAATTCAAAAGCAATTGCAAAGATATCAAGCCTTCTTTCTTCCTCTGTCTGGTCGGTGTCGGAGGAACCGACTGATCGTGGAGCGCGGAGCATCTCTCGCGCCCTGACGATGAAGTACAATGTACCAACGTCAAGGGAGCAGAATTCTTCGCACTCCAGCATCTCCTCACGAGTGGCAAGCTCAAAATACAGAGGGAGGAGATAGTTTCGAGGAACGTTGTACTCCAGGTATAGCTTCACCTTCTCAACGGTTTCCATTGGGAATGCATCGATATACGAAATAGCTAGTTGCCGTATATCGGGACAATCCCATTTGGTCGCCAGACGAAGAATTACAATCCATTGATCGAGAGTCGCCTCGTAGATACTGTATTTACTGATACCAGTATTAGTCTCGCAGGAGTAACCATAAGGGATGGCAGACATACGGGTTATAGAAGACCCAGAGAAACCTAGCAAAATCTTCCGGATCCTCATCTACGACCAGAGGAATTGATTCGTGCGAGCCAGGTCGCCTTTGGTAGTCGCCCGGGGTCACTGGACCGGCGATCCTTCCTCTCCAATAGTTGGAGTCACGAAGGAGAAAAAAGGCATGGACTCGGAAGCGCCTCTCCCCAGCCTGGGGCAGTTAACGTTCGTGAAATGGTTTCAAGCAAAAAGAATGATTGCTTGGCTTACTACGAGATGTAGATCACCACCAGGAATCCAGTATTTATCGTGGCGGTAAAACGAGGAGCCATTCGCTCTCTGAATGTTCTGCGACATGATGATCGAGTGTAAGATGATCGAGTGTAAGATGGCTGCGGAAGAGAGAGACAGTCAGAGTGATAAGCTCTGGTTTTTAGCTGCAGAACTATCGCGCCCGCAAGCAAGCGTGTCATCCTTCGGTGTAATCGCTTTCTATTTCTTTCGCCTCATGCCGGGTAGCATTCCTGAAGGGGCGTGCATGAGGCGGATTATTCCATGATGTTCCACTAAGTATTGATTTCGAAAGGAAGTAGCATTGCCAGTGGTGCGCACACGTAACATCCATCGTCTCCGGTTACAAGTCTTGTCGCCATCTCAGCTGGCACGAGTTGGCCTAATACGGATGAGAAATGCCGTTTAAAGTCACTGAACTTACCTTCTATCCCACGGGCTTGCAAGAACACCGTGATTTACTCGTCCTCGTTTTTCGAACATAGTAAGATGTATGTGGAGGTGATCGATGGGCGTGATTCCAGGCTGGGATCTCCCGACACCCCCGACCATGCCAGACAACGTGTGACGGACGATACGTCGCTTTGTAGCCGAATGCTTGAGGCCTTGAGGATTAGCCCCCTGTGATCCCCTGAAGGGGCAGAAGCTTGACGAAGGCCGTCCAAGAGGCCAACATCGGCCCAGATTCATCGCGTGCGATGATAGTGCACAAAAATCCAGAGTAGGAGCCATTTCCAGGATATGGCAGTCTATGGCGCTCGAATTGAACCCAGGGCATGTGCGTGGGACGGGGACTACGAAAAGATGAGGTCTATGAAAGCAATGGAGATAAGTGGACCAGCTCACTCTCCTGATTGGAAGGGATTCTTAACAAGCAGACGATATATACGACAAAATCAAGGTTGCACCCAACTGCTTGGTACCATCGTCTTCGCAATTACCATATGCCGTCTCCACCAGAGTCGCTAGTGTAGGCTGGGCTCGGAAGCGAGTTTGTCGATGAGCTATCATGCAATCCCTGTTGTTGTTGTCTCTACCGCTCGGGTCCTCGGCTTTGCCACAAGATATGCTCCTTCCGGTTTCGACTGAGGCCAGGAGGACAGGATAGAAGTAGGTATACACCAGAGCGTCTGCGTCCTCATGTTCTCTGGGCTCTTTCGAGGTCGATTCATCCACTTAGTGTAGAGCGCATGGGAGTATCTCAAAGATTTCATCCCGAGAGACCCGTTTGTAAGGCCGGGAGACGAACCGCGTCAACGAAGAAGGCAAGAAAACCAGCAAAGAATTATTGAAGATTGAGTGCTCGTTGTCGATATCTGCACCATCGGGTCAGGTTTCTGTGCCAAGCGGTAGGTAAGGGGAGAAAGTGAGCAGAGGCGGAAATTGAAATGCTCAATAAGTGACAAGACACTAGGACAATGTGCTTCCTGGTGATTATTTTATTTCCAGGTTCTGGCCAATAGTGCAACCAAGCTCAGTTGAAGAACAGGAGCTCATGTTTCAGGCGACTCATTTACTAAGCTTTCTCAACCTTCTCTCTCATACTGTAGAGCCAGCCGCCTGATAAATCAAACAACATAATGTCTTTGATTCACAAAAACAATACAATTACAAATTCATTATACTGCTTTCCTTCTTTCTGAATACAACATCCACTCAATCACCCAAGACAGGCAATACAAAGTAAAGTGCCATTTAATCCGGGAGGTTCCTCATTGCGGAGTACAACAGGTCCAGCACCCGTTGCTATACGAGGGGAACGAACCCCGTGCACAGTCTGGCTTCTCCAAATAGCAAATAAGCAGGCAGACAGGTGGCTTCTTGTCCTCGACCTCAGGCACCGGGTTGGATCTGGCGAGCGCCGTGAGGGCGAAGAGGACAGCGAATGAGGCGAATATCTTCAAGTTCATTGTGTACGCTGGAAGGATGAGTTGGGTCAGTAAATCGTATGGGAGCGGAGTGCCGAAGATGGTATAACATGCTTTCAACTTCCAGTTCGGGTGTCGACCCAGGTTAAAAACAAGTCTGTCAGAATCCACATAAGTGTTGATATCCAGCAAGGCTTAGACTTGCTCACTTGTGAACGGCTGGTGGATTGAACACCTGGATGTGGGTTTCAAGCTTCATTTAGGCATTCCTCCTGTTTTATAGACCGCCATAGAGGGACTTGGTTATGATTTTGTCACGTGCTGCGGAGACGTCGCGAACTCCCCATCGATCCAAGCCTATTAGGACACTGGTAGGCATCTACATCCGAAATGCAACCAAACCCAGGCTTGGGGACCCAGCGATCAATGAAATACAACGGTCATAATGCGTTGCCCGCGTCAGTACCGAAGGGTTAGGCTGCGTACGAAACTGGACATACATTATCCGAAACAAGCTCTATCTTTGGCTGGAAGTTTTTTTGAACCCACTATTAACATTCGGCCGCGTAATACAGAATAACGCTTCCGAAGCACATAAACTTGCACCACACCGTCAACAACCAAGCCCTGTCGCCGTTTCGTTTAAGCCCCCGAGTCACGCGCCATTAGCTGATGCCACATTCACACCAACTGCATGCATCCAACTCCAAAACATGATAGCATTTCATGTAGCATAGCTGAACAGTGGCTACATATTTTGACAGATGTCCTAGAATCTCAGCGTCTCTTGAATTCACAAGGAGCATGGGTTTGACAAAACATTACAAAAACATCAACAGTAGCCTTCCAATCCCTTCCGCAGATCAGGTCTGCGGAGTGCAGCAGGTCCAGCAACCATCACTACCTCGAGGGAAAGACGGAGGCGTGCAGTTCGGTTTGTCACTGTAACAAATAGCCAGGCAAATGACACCTTGGGGCTCTGGGTCCGGAACAGGGTTGGCGTGAGTAGCCGCCACGAGTGCGGCAAGTACGGTCAAGGGGTTCAACAGCTTGAGAATCATGACGAAACACTGAAAGTCACCCCTTGAGAATGGGGACCGGAATGAGGACATTAGAAGCTTACGAGGAGAGCGTGCAAGGTCAGTTCCTTTCTGAATACTTGATACTTGATACAAGAGCTGGTGAGGATGTGTTTAGCAGGAGCGGAACACTAGGTCTGTGAAGCGCTCACCTGGGTTGGTCCTAATGGCGAGGTCCTCCGACTTGAGCTTGGTTGATTGAGGCATCCCTTCCATTTTTTATACGACAGGGCATAAATCACTATCAACTCCCCTGTTTCCTAACGTCCGTGCGCGCACCCACTAGTGCCATCATTACCTGCGGAGAGTTGGAGATGATAGGCGTCTGGCCGAGCACCAGATACGGCATGCAGAGAAAATTAAATTGTCGCAGTATGAGCTATCAATATGTAACACGCCAGAAGATGCTGCCTCACACATCTGACCAGCCGGGGTTGATGTAATGGGGCTCACAGGAGGATATCCCCAAGAAATGACCGCCGATGCCAAGATAGTGACAGCGTCAGAGCTTATGGATTAGGTCTTGTAAAATGGAGTCCAGTGCCAGACACACATCCCCACAGGACAATGGTCCTCTGCCAATAAGCCGAGTGGTAGGAATCAGTGATTGGATACCAAAAAGCTCCTGGAACGGAACGTTACATAGCTGGATTGCGCCTTGAGGCTGACTATCAGCGAGCTGGCTTCATGAGGGTTGGGACTATTGGGTTAGTGAGGTGAACGTCATCACGTTATGGTGTTAATACCGCACGTCACATGACGGGAATTTTGTTGTTGTTGAACTCTGCATTTATCTACCGCAACAAGCAAACTAACTGCTAAGACGCGGTCCTAGGCATAAGGCCCAGGCATCAACAGTGGTAGTTCTACGTAACATAAGTCCTGAGTAATGTGTGGAGGTGTCTGGTAGAGGTAAGGAGCAGTCGGAGACGAGGTTCGGCGGGTGTGGTTTGCATTGAGAAACAAAAAGGGAAGAAAAGAAAAAGAAGAAAAGGAAAAAGAAACAGAAAAGAAGAAGGTGGTGCGACAATGCGGACGCCTTAGCATCCAGACTTTCCATCCAGTCAAACATGACGGGAATGGAACCCCGATTGGAACCTGGCTAGAACAGAGCATTACGCACGAGCAGTTGGCCTTTCGATAGCAGCCGTCGCTCCTTTGTGCAGCGGTGGCCGAATCTAACACTCTAACTGTCTCCTCGAGATAGCCCCCCGGGGACCAGAACGAGTCACACTAATAAAGAAGGAAAATAATTGTCGGGGACGAATATGTGAGCGTTCACATCTAGGGCGCCTGGGGAACGTACCTTGAACATTGAATCATGTTTCTAGGAGGGTACGGAGAAGGCATGAGGCTTGGCAAGCGGTAAGACACCAGGGTACTGTGCTTAACGTTCAATATTCGGCGCCCGCCCTAGTGATTTATCTATGACAGATCTTTATAATCGTCAAACCAATGCTCCCCACTGAGATTGGAGTCCTTGGTTCGGCTGCGTTATCATACTTGCTAATATCCTCAACCTTCGCTCGTACCAGATGGCCTCTAACAAAGCAAAACAGAATACCATCGATTCACAATTTGGTACAATTACAAATACATTGTCACCGCCAAATTTCTTCTCTTACCGTATCCACTCAACCGTCCTATTCGGCGATTACTACTGAGAAAGCAAGTTCCTCACTGCCAAGAGCAACAGGTCCAACACCCATCGCCGCCCGAGGGGAACCATCCGGGTCGACACTCCGGCTTTTCTGGATAGCAAATAAGCAAACACGTAGCCGGATCATTTGATTCCGGTTCGGGCACTGGATTGGCACTGGTAAGCGCTACGAGGGCGAAGAGGGCGGTAAACGAGGCGATCCTGAAGTTCATTGTGCACACTGGGGAGATGGGTCGATCGATTGGATGTGAAAAATCAGTGTGATGAGTGGCTCACAATGCTAAATAGCGGGTCCTTGACCTCAGATTGGAGGTGAGATTGTGGGAAAGCTGTGAGCGTATCAACAGGGTCTAGCAAGGATGAACATAACGGAAACCACTGACCCGCCAATGAACGGAGTATTGCAGACTTGGGGCTACATAAAATGTACCCTCCGTGTTTTGTAGTCAGCTACGAAAGATTTTTGTCATGGCTTTGTCACCCCACTGCGCATATGCCGTGAACATGGGCAGTTCGTGGAGAATCAAAAAGATCTAAATACGATACGCAAGCTTGGGGATTGACAGCTGGTGATATGGAGAACGGCCTCAATATGCCCCCCCCGCGTCATTTCCGAATAGTTAGCAGGGAAAGGACCCAGAACAATCTCTGCCAAGCCGATGGGGTCCGCTATTTTGGGTATATTCTATCCAAAGTGAACCCCGTCCAAGAAGGACGACTTCGTCTTGGCATCTTTTCTCGTAAAGTTGGAGTTCGAGGGCGAAGTAGTGTAACAATCTCCATCTTCTCGTAGGTTCTACTTCTGGGTGCAATTCGTCTCCGCGGTCATATCATAATTATCGGGTCCTTGCCAATCCAACGTTCGCAATTGAAGCTGGAGCCCTCCGCTCTACCCCATGTGGTTCTCTCAAGCTTCACACACTCATGCAGTTCACCGCCGATAATTAAAATCTCCTATTCACAGCCAAACTAATTACAAATCGTCACCAGTACTTCCCTCTGTCTCAACATTCATTCAGTCCAACGACCACAGCAGTTAACTCAGATATGCAGCTATTCACTGCGGGGTGCAGCAGGTCCAGCACCCGCCGCTGTGCGAGGGGAACGAGGGGGGTTTGCAGTCGGGCTTCTCTTCAGCGCAAATGAGAAGACAGATAGCGTTAGGGGGATCGGCGTTGGGCACCGGATTGGCTCTGGTGAACGCTGCGAGGGCGAAGAGCGCAGTCAATGGGACTAAAGCCTTGATGTTCATCGTACGGAAAGCTGACAAGAGGAGTTAATCTCAATAGATTGAGCATCTCAGAATATGAATCAGCGGCTCACTAGAAAGGGCTGTTTCAAGTGATTGTTAACTTAAGACTGTTTGGCTTAAAGTTTACTTAAAAAAGATGTGGATATCAGCGCAACCGAGGTGAGCGGAGCGGAGACGTACCAAATGACAAAGGCAGAGGAATTTCCCAACCTTGACCTACGTTGGTGCGACACTCCTCCATTTTATACGCCATGGCGAGTGATATACGTCACTCTTTCGTCAACCTGCTGCCGCACAGGTTCCGTGAACCATCATTGCCCTTGGGGAACCAAAGTTTGGGCAATGATAGCCATCTCACAGGTACGACATGCAGCGAAAGCCAAGCCTGGGCATCCAGCGAAGAATGAAATGCAGAACGGTCATAATGCGTGTCAACACCAAGGGTCGAATGGAGAACAGAGCAAGACACGTTGACATAACCGTGCATCTGACCTCTGAATTGGCGTAATCATTGTGTGGAAACGTCTCCTGAGGCATTCAGCGAGGAGGAAAGAGTGTGCCACAGGAGCTCCAGGGGAGTCGATACTCCGACATTATTTCCATCATTCTCCGTATACACACGACCGGGTGCAGTGTTTTTAGATAATAACTGTACTCTACATAGAAAACACTGGGTGAGCAAAGGATTAACTTGAGGGTGACTGAGCGCTACCCTTCCCTCGGACGAGCGTCTATCCGGCGACTGTCCCAAACTTCTCCGCAAATTTGACATATGTTTCATGCCCAATAACGCCAAACACAACTCGCTCAAATGATCTCCCAAACCTAGAATCTTCACCTGCCAATAGTTCAGCCCACAAATCCACCACCATATTGACGTTGTTCCTGAATACGCCCGTTCCAAAACTTCCCAATACTAAATTCCGCACACCCTGCAGTTCGAAGACGTACAAGAGCCTTCCCATACGCTCTTTCATAGTGGCACGAATTTTTAGTTCCATATCTATTTCAGAAGGGACCTCTTGTAATCGATCGAGGGCTTGTCGGCGTTTTTGTCGCACAACGCCAGCATTGACAGCAGGAGACGTAAGAACGTCGATCTCGTATGGGCGGACCCAGCCCCCACTATCGTTCCGGAAAACGATGACTGAAGGGCTATAGATCATGGCGTGCGAGTAGTACCCATCGTTCTTGCCTTTGGTAACTGAATGGTTGTACGTATAGAACTGTTGGCCGACTGGGCATGTGAGACTCGGATAGAGTGTCGAAGAACGAGCGATCGATTCTTCCTGTGACGAAGTGTTTAGAGAAGAAAATTATAGAAGGCGACGTGCATACACTCACCTGTGCTTGAGACCCAGTCAAAAACCCTCCTCCCGGCTTCTTTGCGGACGCGAAATTGAGCACGCCAACTGCGTGAGCCCGGTCCCTTCGCTCTTCATTCGCGTCACCCACCGGGGCGGGATTTAATTTAGCGGTGAGTTTGTTAACAAGCCAACGCGCCGCTTCCAGGGTAGATTTCTCTACCGCCCATATCTTGGATTGTGGTACGAGACGCGCCTCCCTCGGCCTGGATTGAGCCCACGAAGAGATAGAAGAGTTGGGTCCATAGTAGAGCGTGTGGGCTTTCAGACCTTCCACGTTGGCACGAAGATGGAATCTTTCAACAGAGTCGTCCTGTTTGCCTTGTGGCTTGTGAAGGGAATATGAGCCTCTCTCTATAGCATCCAGACTCTCTTTGGCGATTTTCTTGAGGGCATCTCGAGTAAGCCCGGGCATCTGGGACTAGACTGCGTCAGCAACTCATGGATAGACCCGAGCAGGCAACGTACAGGTACTCTGGATCTTCTTGACATGAATAACGACCGCAAGTTGGGATACTTCCTGTTGACGCAGATGGACGGAGTTAGGAGTTTAATAGGGTAAGCCATGACTAGATCTGTATCATCGCCAGGAACCGAGCCTTATGCTGTGCCTAAAATACCAGGGTCCCAAAATGACAGGAGTTGAAGACATTTGGCGAGAAATGACTTGGAAGATGATTATCTGTTTTTCATGGACAAGGAAAAAAACGGAGATGAAATATTAAATAGGCGATAAATAATGCATTATTACTGATAAACTAGTCACAAGGTTAATGAAACACTAACCGTCTGGCAGAATCAAAGGCGAGCAAGAAAATCGAGAGACGAGCAGTAGAATAAATGAGACCGTACAGAACGAACACCACGACTTTCACTACCTTCGGAACTCTCCTCACCACCCGACGTGGTACCAAGACCAGAATGAACGGCTGCAAGCAGAGGAAAAGGGAAGCTTTAGACCAGACCTCTTGCATCATGATGGATGAATATGTAAACCCATCGCGCCAAATGACACCCCAACCTAGAAAAGTAAAGAACGACATTCCGATGGAGCCCCAAAGGGTTACGAGGCCCTGGTCGAAGGTAAGGTAATGATCCTTTGGCTTGATTGGGTTACGAATACGCACCAAAGGACCATGAGTAATGTCCCACAGATATTGCATAGGCGCAGTGAACGCCCAAAACACAGCACACGGTGGCTCGACCAGGGTGTTCCAAGCAACGCCACGAAGAACACGCGTCCATCGTCGGAGGGTGGTAACTGTCTCTGTTGGCGGAATTTGCTCACTACCATCCGGTCTATCACTGGGCACCAAGGCTTCAATATCTGGTTCTAGCGCAGCTTGAGCTGATTCAGCAATTGTCCACCCGCAAGAGTTACAGGAATCTGCCTCACATTCGTTTGCGCCACTGTCAGAGTCCAGTACGTCAGTTGGCTGAGGCTCTAGAGGATAGCGAGTTACAATAACTGGCTCCTCGACGCTAATGATAGTATCATAACGACATATGAGAGCAAACCAGCTTAACACCCCGTGCACCTCTGCAAGCACCACCAGCAATTCGAATCCAGTTCTATGATGCACGAATTTTCCAATGAACCAGACAGCTGGGATGAAGAGTAACCAGAAGATGATGCGACCACGAGCACGGGTGACCCTAGCATTTATATCTTCTGCCGAGATTGTTGGGGCCTCGATCTCTCCTTCTGCGATCATACGAACGAGCTCATCGAAATGGAGAGCTCTGTTCGGTTTATTCTCCTCCCACAAGACAAACCCCCCTTTTCGCATGAATGCGGCATGATCTTGAGTCCATCCCTTCTCAGGGTCTGTACAGGCCACATCCTTTGTCAGTTTGATACCCGAACCAGATGACACATCCCTCACCCTTTTTATGGAAGGTTTGGTTATATGTTAACGCACAAGAGCTCTCTTCGAACCTCTCCTTCCAGGCTGCCATGGGGAAGAAATCTGGGGAAAAGAACCCACACAAGATGCATTCTAGCCGGATTCTGAGTGCTTCCCAGCGCGCCGCCTTACACTTCGGGTAGGGCGCCCTTGAAATCAGAGGACGGGCGGAGAGGGTGGATAACAAGATGAGGACGAAACAAGTAATGACTGTTTGGCTGGCAGAGGGTTGGTAGCCAGGATTTAAGAAGTCAGTGAGTTTTCGCCAGAATGAACGATTTTTAGAGTCGACAATCCAAAGAGCAATAACACCCGGAAGCCCTAGCGGCCAAGCAAGAGCCTGGCCAAAGACCAGCTTTAACATAGCTAGTCGCAGCTTGTGATAGTGTTTGAAAGGGTGGACGGCGGCGATTGGTGGGCCTCGCGCCGAGGGCCTCTACATAACGCTACTGACTCAGTGATCAATCAAGCGACCATCAACTGGTGGATGCAACTGTCAGAAAGTAATAAGTAATTTTAGAACTTCAATTTCACACCTTGGACATTTTATGGCGTATTTTTAGACACTTTCAACAAACAGAATCAATTTCATTTTCAGACCTGAGTCACGATGCTTCATAACTGGTGACCTGACCGCTTTGCGGAGAGCACGAGGGGATGGATCTCAAGCTCAGGTTAGTATACGCGTACTGCTCTCTAGCCTTTCTTCCTATACTCGCATCAACGGTAGCACTCATCGTGAGGGAGCTGATGCTCATTTTCCGACGTTTTACCTATCGAACGGTGATCGGGTACATGCTCCTCTCTTTTGATCCCAAGGACGGGAGGATAGTTCAGGCAGCCTTGGTCGCAAGATGCGCAAGATGATGGATGCCGTGTTTGCTTCAACTCCCCCAACCCAGATCATTGAATGGCACATATTTTCAGGGGGGTTTATGATAATGTTGGATGTCTGTATGCTGCACATGCCTGTTCCTTGAGAGCCGGTCTGGACGAGGTGAGAACCTCACCTCATTATGCCCTTACCTTCGGGAAATTCTCTCGCAGTTCTCTATCCCCGTGAGCTACCGTTATTCAACCAAGCTTGCGATTGAAAACCAATATTCGAAAGCATAAAGCTGAACCTCACCTCGTCAGTTGTCGCCCCAGATTATGCGGCCGGACTCCTCGGTTGATTGCCCCTGGAGATTCTCCCTTCCGGTAATGCTCTCACTTTGAAGCACAGGGAGCTAAAGAATAATCTCATGTTCGAGCAAAAAAGAGCATATCAATGCGACCCTCAATGCATCAAGGGGGAATCGAACCCCCGGCGGGTCGAAACACAAATGGCAACGACCCAGGTTACCACTACCCCATTGATGCCTGGCTTCTATTGGAACATTAATGTTTACAACAGGGATCAAGGACGGAAAAGGATATGTAGGGAAGAAGTCTTTCTTGGAACTCACCGGGGGTTTGGCGTTGAACTCAGGGCAAGCGGAGCAGCAGCGTAATAGTCAGCCGCCGTTCTGTTAAGGCTCCGAGGGCCTTCCCACACTCATCAGTATATATTTCCGGCAGCTGCGGGCAGCCAAGACCATGCACGGCGCTCGCTACCTTTGCCCAAACACCATGACCACGACGATCCAAAATCAAAAACCAACGCTTCCAGTAGAGTTGTTGACAATGATTGTCGAGAATATCTCCGATATAGACGATCTGCGTCGACTTGCCCAGACTTCGCGCGACCTCAACTTTCTCGCTGTCGAGAAAGCCTGCGCCAAATACGACATTCATCCTCGCGACGGGATCTTGGCTCTTGACGATCATACCCTTCCGATTACGCCTATTCTTGCGATATCACTGTCTATGGCTTGGACACCACTCCAGTTTCTGAATTGCGACTTAACAAATACGCAATCACCGCAGGAGATGATGAAGGAGGCGCTCTCACTGCTCAATTTCATCTCGGTCATCCCTTCCGTCGAAAAGTCCTCGTTCTATTTCACTAATAGTGGTTCAAAGGAATGGGAAGATGCCTTGACCGCTGTCTTCAACACCCTGGTCGAAAAGTCTTGTACTGATCTCCACATCAAGACTCTTACCAAATCCACCACCTCTGCCTCTCGCAACAGTAAATTAACTTCGTTGCTACAGAAGTTCTCGCTTCCCTCCATGGGTAAAAGACGAAACTCTAGGGCTATTAGACCTGATTCTAATCGCCTCGAGACCTGTTACCTCCAAACCCTTCCAACATTTCTTCAACCCCTCCTCCTTTATCGACTGAGCACGTCTCGACTCACCACTTTAACTTTCCGCTACATTTACAACTACCACGAATGGGACGATTTCATTACCCGCCTTGATCTCCCCTTCCTCACCACCCTCACCGTCTCCCACTGTATCATCCCTGGAGATGGTTTCTCCACCTTCCTCAAACACCACCCAACAATCACCTCACTCGATTTCCACCATAACACCTATCTTCGCCATAACCCTCCCGCTCTTCCTCCGGGCATCTTACCCCGTCTCACGAAACTACGAACCACCTCAGAATATCTCGTCCGCTACTTCCCGTCCTTGGACACGTTTCCAGAACTCACAACGGTCATACTGCCCGCAGGAGACATGACGCGTGACTCCCTCAGAGCCGTAATGGCACTCCAAGCGCTCCTACCTTGTGTCAATGACATCACACTAACCCTCGAATTCACCTACGTGCAATGTCTGGACACGTGGTTGCGTGAAAGCTTAGTCCGCGCTCATCATCACGGGCAAGCCGCCACCAGACTCGGGGCTACAGACCCGACGCGATTCCTGCATTGCGTGAAAGCGTTGAAATTGGACTCCAAGCTGATTGCGTATTCGTCAGACGGAGTGGTGGATTTGTTGGTTAGGTGGTTGTGCATGTTCCCCTCTTTGGATCAGGTGTTCATCACACGTCCATGCCTCCCTAGAGTTTTCACGAAGGACCATTTCCAGAGGTTTGTAAAGGCCATCGAGAGAGGGTCTACTTCAATAAAGACTGTAACCGTTCAAATGGAGAATCTTAGTATTTGGACTTGGTGTATCCGTTAATATGGTGTTTTTGGAGGGTAGAGGACTATGGGACTTTTGGCTTGTTATCTTCGCTTACAAGCACTGGATATTCAATGTAATTGTTTTGACTTCTCTCAGCTTCTAAGCGAGACGTATCAAGTCATATGTGCCCATGTCTCGGTAAGCATTCCTCCATGAGTCCAAATTCAATTAATCCAAATCCGACTTACCATCTTTGACAGCACACTGAATCCCCTCATATCCTCAAACGATTCTTACACACGGCTTTACCCTAACGTAGACTCAGACCCACCCATCCTCCGAGCGCACCACCTGCAAATCCCTTTAAATATGCACACTCACGCCAATCATCTCCCGAGAAAACATATGCCCAACCATGGTGGGTGGGAACCGGGAACGTTGCCTCTACCTCTATGTCCAAGCATCTCCATTCTCTCACTTACGACGTCAGATCTTCTATTCGAACAACCAAGCGTCACCGGCACTGCCTTACCCCCCGCGCTCCTGCTCTACCTGAGGGAGTCACAGAACATCTCCAAAACTCCGCTCCGAGGCACTCAAAAGCCCTATCTCAGTACATGCCCCGCCCGGGGGTCCTGCTTTATTAATCTACTCAATGGTCGACGTAGGGAGCGCCTTCTTCTACCGCGGCCGAGATCTCCGAGTGCTCAGGTGCTCCAGTGCTGGGCCGTGCTTCTGTAAATCCGAGCGGCCATCGATTGCAGGGATGCTCTGAGAGCTAAGTTACCTCACTTCACGGGTCGCAGTCATCCTGGGTTGCTCTGTTTTCTCACCTTCACATTCAGGAATAATAATTGTCCGATTTTTCAATACCGGCCTCTTCATCAAGCGGTGTCCCGAAACTCTGCTTATTATTTATAACTTGCCAACCCTTAATTCCAAACGTATCCAAAGAACCAAGTCCATCGCGTACCTATCCACCGCGAACTACGCCGACATCGCAACAAAGGCATTGAAATTATACACACCGGGCCTCGCTTCAAACCGATATCCAACAGGTGCACACTCCGCGATCACTTCCTCATCTCTAACCATAACCACCTTCATCCCGCCACCAGGCTGCAACGGACAGGAAAGCCTCGTCATGCCCTCCGGGACTTCAAAATCCTTCACGTCAGCTCTCGAGTCGTTGGTATATATTTCAATTTTAGCAGGACTGGTAGCGAATACGACCACCCACATCATGTCCTCAGTCTATATAAAACAAGAATTTTAAAAATAAGTTATGTATGTGAGTGATGCGAGGAGAGACGCACGAGTTCCCAGTTGGCTGGGCGAGGAACTTCTTCATGGGCTTCAGCATCCTTCGGGTGGGGACGAGCCCAGGCGATTATTCGGTCGCGCTGCATCTTGGGGTATATCCCATCCTTGAACGCACGAGCGAAGTAGCTATTAAGGTGGAACCAGGGTTCGTGTGGGTAGCCGTCGACCCAAGCTTCAGAGTTTGGCTGGGTGCCCTAAGCGTAGTCAATACGTGCATATATGCATAACCTTGGTATGAACGCGCACTTTGATAGGTCCAATGTAATGAGACTCGCCATAATCTAGACAACTTCAAGCGTTAGTACCAGGTTGTGTTACTCCAAACAATTTGAACATGCCATTCCACGAGATGACCTGGACAAAATCAATGCGATCCCGCATTTTAATTAACTGTTCCCAACGTCGGACAAATAGCCAATCATCACTTCTGTAAATCCACTGAAGCCCGATCAACCAAGCATCCAAACCACGTTAACGCCAACGGCTTACATTCTTGTTCCAACTCTTGGGGCCATAGTGCTGTATAATGCAGTTGAGGGTCAGGTGAAGGTCGCACAGAAACCCAAAGAACGCACGGTGAAGAACCAAGGGGATACAGCAGCCATGAAGCTCTGACTCTCACCCAAGTGCCGCAGGTGTTGCAGGTCAGAGTCGAGCCTGGGGTGATCGATCTCCGTACGGGGAGCCGATGGTGTGAGGTGGATAGGCCAACCGCCGTTCCACTAGAGATAGATTAGCTTTTGCGTGATGGCTCGCTCGCGAGGTTTCGAGACTTACATTGAAAACACCATCAAGAGACGAGATATCAGGATACTTGGCGGGAGTCACAAAGAATGCAGGTATGAGGTCAATCTGAATGTGAAAGGGGTGAGGAATAGGATGTGATCAAAAGGTTAGGCCGGACACGCTCACAGGTGTTATCGTTGACAACTCTCGTTTCAGATACGACCACCCGTCCTCTATCCTAGGCTGTCCATAAAGACACTGCTCTCCCGAGAACATCGAAACGACAACTCTCCCAGAACGTGGGTGCTTGAACATGCGCGGATGCTCCCCGAACAAAGACAAGTACGCAGCCAAGTACTGGATATCTTGTGGTGAACGTCCCGGAATCGACCTAGACGCTCAGCGCATGAGCGGCAAAAACACACCGAAGGAGAGTGGAAACACACGTCATGTCAAAACTAAAGAAAAATTTGAACTTGTTCTCTTCCGGAAGACATTCGGCGGCCTTGAAACAGTCCTCCACACGATCTTTCTGCCATTCCTCCACTCCCACATTGAGCACAAATCCATCACTCTCGCAGATGAGTCATCCGAGACATTCCACATAGAAATTGAAAAAAAACATACACCTCGCCCTCACTCGCAAACTTGAGATCCTCAAACCAGTCCTCCTCGGTATACGGCTTCGTCAAGTTTCAACACATACTCATGTCGCATCTATCAACACAACACGCACATAGGTGTTTCCAACCATAAAACTAGTAAAAACATCAACAAAGCGCTGGAAGATAAGGAAAAAAGCAAGACAAACTGAGCGAAAACAAACTTTTCCTGCTCATCCAACTGCCTCAAAGATCCCTGCAACCTCAACGCATCCGGATCCAACATAACACGCGACTGTGTCCAACTTACTCCAATCCCGGTATGAGCGCGTCGCGCCCTAGGAGTCTCACCCTGGGACAAAGAAGAGCATGCCGCGGACCTAGTCATGGTCGTAAGAGCAGCATTCGAGTCGCTATTTTCGGTTGGAGATTCCAAGAGCTGCGACAAGGTCATGATCTTGCAAGGTGGGAGAGTTATTTCATTTGGGGTCGTCATTGTCGAGGCGAGAGGAGGGCTTGAACAAAATGGGGGGGCCGGGGTGAATTGAGGTTTAAGACCTAAAACGTGCAGGGAATGTCTCAGAGTGCTGTGGACACATGTGGTGGCTGGCTTAGTCGTGTTTTAAATAAAACATAACACATAACGCATGTGTGTCGTTGACATTCGTATCAGATAAGATTAACCATAGCGCTGATCATTCTTCTGGGACTGCATTTTCGGATCGACGAGATCGATCCACAGAATGGAGCCATCGCAAGGTTCAATCTACAAGTTGACAAACGAATCACTTACCTGTACTTCCGATTAAAAGAATTGAGCCCATTAGCGAAGAGTAAAAAAAAGTATCATAGAGGACGGATAACAAAGGCTATTTACAACAAATGAGAGAATGAGGGTAAGCGTATGAACGCAATCAAAGGAGACCGTTCCAGCGATCGAGGCATAGACAGGTACGCCGATATTGAAATTCATCTCTAGATCTATATAAAGTACATCGATCGGGAAGGCAATCAATCAGAAAAAGTCAAGGTGCCTAAGCTTCAAAAGTCACGATTCCAGAGACTCAGACCGCCAACGAACTCACCTCTCAACAAGCTTGATAAAGCAGCCCACCATCGTTTCTCCTACCCGGCCATTCCCATACTCCTTCGCACTCCCTCCCCACGGGTCATCAACAACTCGCACGGAGAACGAAGAACCCTAGGGTTCAGGCTCCGCTATATTTATCCTTAGTGTATGGGTTGTACGAAGACGGATACCCCTGACTCGACCGTGTGTACGAATACCCCTGTCCTTGTGCTCCCAACGATGTCGAAGCCGATCCGTGCCCACGCGTCGAAGTCGGGGAATTCCCCTGTCCCTGTCCCTGTCCTTGTCCTTGTGACCTCGAGGACGAAATTCCCTGGGACGGAAGCGGACTCGGATAAGCATATGTATACCCCGACGACGACGACGATCCGCGTGCCATCTGCGTCGGTTGTCCGGGAACTCCTGGCTGACTCAAGCTCCGTATCCTCCTCCACCTATCTTTCTTCCACTCCCCCCTCCTCTGCATTCGCTGTTCCGCAACAAGCTGTTGGTTTTCTTTCATCCATTGCCGTTCCTCCTTGAACCAGGCCTTGGTAGAAAGACTGTCCACGAATTCCCTCACATTGACCATCTTTGGTAAGGCGTCTGAAGGCCAGTTGTCTCCGTCTGGACCGTATTTCCTCAAGTCCCTCGAACTGATTTTCTCATAGTGGATGATCAAGACGACTTCACTGTTGAAGCTTCTCTGTGATCTCCCTTTCCAGATTGTGGTACCCTACGGAGACGAGCAATGAACAGCGTGAACAACATACCACATACATAGGATTCTACCTGAAAAGTCATCTTGTGGCCTTCCTCAATGATTTCATGTATGTTGACCTACAGGCGACACAGTAAGATGAGTGGCGCCAAGAACCAGAACCATGCCAACTCACCCTAAACTCGGTAATCATCTCCGTAACATCATCCAAATAACCAAGATACTGATCATAGCCCAGAACAGGCCGCTGCAAGCTGGAGGGCAAAATGGTATGGACGAGTTTGGGATCAAAGACCTCAGTGACGGTATCAAAGTCCATGGCATTGAGAGCACTGGTATATCTCAAAAGGGCAGTAAGGTAGGGTGATTTTTCCCTTGGGGTGATATACCCCGCGTTCTCTGGTTCGAAGCCTCGCTGGACGCGAGGCAGGGGCGGAGATGGGTTCATGGAGCGCAAGGGTCGAGAGGAGATGGCGTCAGGATAGAAAGTGGAGGAAAGTGTCAGAAAACGTGACTGTGCTTTTAAAAGAGGATCTGAATGATGTTTATCGATCGGCCATGTGGGGATGCGGGGCCCAATGGCAGAACAAAGAACTGTGGCGGAAGACCCATGATGTCATTGCACGTGATACTCCTCAGATAACATACACTTTCTCTTCTTCCAGCGAATATCGCTCTAGCTCTTTGAAATAGTCTCGCATGGCCCCTTGTTCTTTTGACACCTGTAGTCTATCAGTACTAGTCAATATACTTTTATCGAATACGCACTTCTTTCTTGACCTGCGTAGGTTTCTCGTCACTCGCCTTCGTGCTTCGCGTCTTCCGCTTCCGTCCACTCTGACGGGACTTAGGGGCTTCATCAGGGGCTGCATCCTTCTTGGCCCTCTTCCGCCGGCGTTTCGGAAGCCGATCAACAAGTCTCTGCGCAAACTCGAGAGGATCGCTCGGGGTTTGGCTATCCTTTCTCCTCTTATCTCTCGTCTTCTTCTGCGGTAACGCCCTTGATTCTTCCACCTGTTTCCCCTTTGCCCTCGATCGAAGAACGCGATGCGTAACCTCCATGACCGTCTCGTTGCCATCTTCCTCCACCCCCTTCTCCTTCTTCTCCTTCTCCTTCCCCTCCTTCTTTGACTCTTTCTCGTAAACTCCATCAGAATGCACCGTTGTACTCCGAATAAAATCGCTCCGATCTTGCGTCGTGTAATCCTTCACCCAGGATCCTCGAACCTTGAGGGGCGAAGGTGAACTTGGCAACGACTCCGTCCGCGGACTGAAAAGTAACTCTTCCTGCTCCTTCCCCTCTCCCAAGACACTCACCCGCCGTTTCCGTTTCTTCTTATGCGGTGTCTGAGGAGTAGCGCAAGGCGAAATCACCTCTTCTTCCTCATCATCAGCTTCCACCGCGACGCTGAGATCAAGCCTAAGAGGGGACGTAGCAGGAACAAGGATCAACCCTCCTGCTTCCCTCTTCCCAGCTTCCCCACTCGATTCGACGTGAGCATGGCGTTCTGCCTTGAGTTCCCTCTCGACGGCAAAGAACCCAAAAGGATCCGAATTACGCGCAGGCTCCGTACCATCCGAAGCTACAGGCAAATCTTCCAGTTCCTCCGCCACGATACCCTCCCAGACTTCACGCCGAGGTTGTACATCCTGCACAGGTTGTTCAAAGGATGTCGGTGGGGGAGGGGAGGACGGTGGTAGCGATGAAGGGATTCGGGGATTATCCGCCGGGGTTCGTTTCACCGACGATGCAAGGTTCAAAGGCGTTGGAGACTCTTCGCGATATTCGAGTCTGACGCGTTTCCTCCGCTTTGAACTACCACCCACCTCAGAAGGTCGGTTGCCTTGCAAAACAACAAGATCGGTAATGTCCTGCAAAGGTCGTTGTTTCCTCTTCCTGCCTCTCACAGGCGCCTTCTCCTTCTCTTTCCCCTTCCCCTTCCGCGCTGACGCAGGTGCCCTATTCTCATCCACCTCCACATTCTCATCCTCGTCCTCCTCGTACCCCTGATTCTCTTTCAAAGACGATCCAACACTAAGACTCGAACGCCGGTCCTTCACGGGGAGGACGGACGCAGAAGCAGAAGCCAGAGACGACTGGCTCGTATTCCTCTGATGCTGACTCGAGCTCCGAGACCTAATAGCGGAGGCGGTCGGGTCAGCCGTGGGCGAGACGGCTGCTTTCCATTGTTCACGCGTGACGTTTCTTGTTCGAGGCATCGACCTACGAGCAAGGGAGGGTTTCAACTGGGTTAATTAGTGTGTGATAGACTTGTGAGGTGATTTTTTCCAATAAGGGGGTAATGACAGGGAGGATAGAAGGATCCGGGTTACCGACAGGGGTTTGTGCGTGGGAATGGACGCGGGGGTTTAATCAACGCGTCATACGTCATGTGACGACAACATTTGGAGCAGAAATACAGTCGAACTCTTTGTCATAACCCATAGCATTATGTTCCGTGTACGAGCCATGGCTATGGTCATAATAGCGCTTTTCAGTTTCTTTGGAACTCGAAAAGTTTACAATCTCGCTCCTTCTTCAACTCTTACGCAGTTGTCGTGAGCTAACTACAAATGCTTTAAGATCTTTGCCGGCGTAGCCTTGAACAGGAAGGAATATTCCAGAAACGATGAGATCCATTGGAACAAGAGCGAAAATATGTGCTCATTAATCAGAATATGCTACGTGGACTACACTGGAAACACATTCGGCACCTAACAATATGGTTGAGTCCAAAGCCCCGACCGGGAATCGTTAGTAAAGGCGTGTGGGGATAGGGTTCGACGGAATGCGCTATCGTGATGTCGGCGAACGGCGATGCTTTGACGTTCCTCTCCCCAGACACAGTGCTTCATTGTGTGGGATAGATAACTTTTGCCAATGTATCATACCTGACCAGGCTGCCACCTGGGGCCCGATGTTCGGAGGAACATGTCTCCTTCAATAGTTGCACAACCGGATCAGGGGCAAAGCCTCGACGGCCGTTGATGTGTACCTGATCCGCGTCAGTGTGATTATTATAGATAACAGGACCAATTAGGCACTTACAAGTTAGGAATACCGGCATACGAGCAGATTATCTACAAGTGAAGTCGAAAAGCAATCACAATGGCCGACTTGATGCCCCCCACCCGAAAGGGGTGGCAATCATAGGCAGATTAGTAGTGCCGAGAAAATTAGTTCAGTCCGTTCAAGGCGACGAGAATCATTGTACCATAGAACTCATAATATTGGCTGTATTACTCTAGGACAAAAAAATCCCTATGTTGTCTATGGCTACGACGGTTCGTTGGAATGGCTACATACAGAAATCGGAATGTTATCCATGGAAATAAGAAACTATACACTTGATCTGCATCTAGGTTGTAACTCGATTGGAGGAATAAGGATGATGACGGGATGGTGTATTTAGTATGATTATGCAGGAGGTGGGGGATATGACAGTTCGGAAGTACCACAGTTGGGTCAAAGACAAAACTGGGCTTGTTTAGGCAGAGGCACCGAAGCCGTTGAGGACACCATTGAGCTTGACATTTGTCTCCTCCCATTCTGCGTCAGGATCGGAGAGGGCAGTGATAGCACCACCGGCACCGACAACCCACTCCTCATCACCGCACTTCTTCGAGTCGTGGAGGAAGACACTACGGATGGTGACGGACCAGTCACCACCACCACCAGCGCACCAGTAGCCGAAGACACCGGAGTATGGTCCTCGCTCGAAGCCTTCGATTTGCTGGAGGAGCTCAACACTGCGCTTCTTGGGGGCACCAGTCATACTGCCTGTATTATCGGAACGTTGTCAGTAACTTCTTTATGAGTGAAGGAAAGAAGAGCGTACCAGGTGGCAGACTGCGCCTCAGGACTTCCCAACCCAAGCTATCATCGACCTCAACAGGGGTTCCCTCTGGCAACGAACCCTCAATCACACTGACAAGCTGCCACACGGTCTTGTACTCTTCAACACCGCAGAACTTGGACACTTCAACGTGCTGGCCAACTGCATTGTGCAAATCGTGGCGGATGAGATCGACGATCATCAAGTTCTCAGCAATCTCCTTGCGGCTTCCTGCCAACATCTGTTCCGCAATTTCGCGAGTGATGTGGGGGAGTTTGCGGACCGTACCCTTAATGGGACGAAGTTGGCAGACGGCACCGGGGGAACGGGAATAGGAGAGGAAGCGTTCGGGGGAGGAGGAGAGGAAAGTGGTGGGGTGGAGGCGGAGGTAGCCGGCGTGGGGTGCTGCATTGGCGTTTCGGAGGACTTTGTATCGGTCCCAGGTGGAGATGCTTGCCTCCTTGGGCACGGTGATGTGAGTGAGACCTGTGAGGCAGAGCTCGTAGGAGTCGCCTGAGAAGAGGTACTCCTTTGAACGGTTAATGTCGGCGATGTACTGGGCGCGGTCGGGGAATTTGACAGTGACTGGTTTGTCGGTCTTGAGTAACCCAGTAGACGTGGCAGCGCCCTTGGGCAAGCAAGTGACTTGCTTCGCTGTCTCCTGGATCCACTCGTTGTCGTTCTCAAGCAACGATTGAACCCAAACCTTTGAGTTCAATACGTCGACGACGATGGTGCGGTCGGCCCAGACAAAGTTAACGTCAGGGTGGTTGGTCTCGCTGTGTCCGCTCTGCCTAGGGACAGACACGCCCAAAGCACCGAAGCCAGCCTCGTAGGTGAGGTACCCAGCAAAGCCACCCCAGAAAGGAATGGCCGGGTCTCCACCGGTGACTTTGCGTGCCTCACGGTACTCGTCAAGCCACGTCCAGAAGTCTTTGTCGGTGAGTTCATGACGTTGTTTCATTGTGCCGGTCGTGACTTCGATGAAGTTCTCGTGGACGAAGTGGGTAAATTGAGGGGAGGAGTCGTTCAAACACGCAATGATAGAGAATTGTCCAGGATGAGCGGCACTATCGAGGAAAACGAAACGCTTAGAGTCGTCATTGGCACCGAGGAATTCGCAAAGATCGATGACAGAAAGGTCAGGTGCGTCGAAAGAGGTGTAAGACACTTTGCCGAGGGTCTTGTTGAAGGCATGCGAGGAGTATCTTTGGGAGATGCGGGGCCAGATGTGGGAGCCAGGCAGCTCGAGCTCGAGCTTGCTACCAGGAGCGAAGTTTACAGCGAACCTGAGTGGCTGGATGATGGTTCAGCTCCTTGAGACCAGTTGGACGCCCATACAACTGAGACTGGCTATCGTTGGTATCACTGACATCCTATCGTTGGTATCACTGACATCGCCTTTCTCCTGGTCAGTCATGTTGGTTGAAGCAGAACGATCGACAAGTTTGACTGAGGGAACGGGTGACTGCGAGATTGGTAAGGGGTTCAAACCTAGCCACCTGTGTTGTCCCAACGAGTCGTTTCACGTCCATCTACGGGTGTTACGACCCTTGGCACCAGAGCCATACGAGCCTACAGACGGGCCAACTTAGTTGTCGCATGGATATGCTTCGCCAATGAGTGGAAACCTGAGGAATCCCATGCATCGTGGTAAATAGCGCTTTGGCCCATGTGGGGTGTTGGTGGAGCGTGAGCAGTAATTGAATTCATTCTCTACCAGATTTAAATAACCCCGAAGTGATTCTATTGATTTATCGACCTCGTTATCCCCCTGTTATCCCCTATCTGTAGCTATCTGTACACCATAAGGTCATGAATTGATAGGTTGATAAGGCTGACGACGCCTTGATGCTGGGCATGTACTTGAATTTGGAAGACAGGGATTTTTGCACACATCTCTTCGGTCCTGTCCAGACCACACGACCTTGACTTGATAGTGGGGACCGGAATCCGGAATGACCACCTTGGTACTCCTCAGGCACAGTCTTTACATAATCGGAATCACTATTAATAGAACAGCTGTACAGACAGTAAGTAGACTTGAAGGTTTGAGCCTAGGACTTGTGCTCCTCATCAGTACTTGTTCGGGCCCTGAACAATGAGTCAAACATTGCACCAATTAAAGTGAATCATGGAAATGTTGAACGTACAGGGTACCATCCACAGGGTCTGTGTGGTTTTTGACACGCATCTGAATCAGCGGAAGCGCAAAGATCAGGCCAGCAACGAGGAGAACCCAAGTTGAGATGAACATGGTCATATACCTGAAAATCGGCATCTTAGTCAACTATACTTGGAGTCCAGAAGAAACCATACGGTCTCGAGTTGCCATCTGCACTCCAGGCACCGGCTGCACCGGCTGATTGAATTGACTTGTCTAGATGTATTGATAGTCAGAGGTGATGCATCAACGAGCGGTCTGGGCGGGGGACATACAGAACCCTGTGAAGTGCGCCAGTGTCGCTGGATCGTTGGACATAGCTCCCATGAGCCAATAAACTGCCGTCTGCCACATGGCATCAAGGAGGCCGCAGAAGATGTATAACATGATCCGTCCCGCGTAGCCGTGATCGAAAATATCCATTTTGGGAGTACTAGAGACACTGTCCCTGGTGTAATTTCTTGTTTCGAGCTATGAGCATGAACACATCATGAGGATGCAGGAGGACATACTTTTGATAGAAGTACGCCCAGATATGAACAACAAACACCATTATCAAGAGGATTGCCCATCCAGTGAAAGCCCGGAAGCGACGGGTGAGCTTCTTCTGGTCGAGGACGAAACCGATGGAGAGTGAGCCAACGATCTGAGCCAACCAATATACTAGGTTATTGAGTGACCTCGCACGAATGTTGAATAGGGCGCCGTTGTACTCGTTGAATTCTACGGGATAGGTGAGTGTCAATCCTGATCAGAAATCAAGGTAGACCTACGCCATGTATAGAACCAATTTGAGGCGAGGAACATGGGGAATAGTAAGAGGACATAGGGATCCGTCCTGAGAGTTACCCAGAGTCCAAGAATTTCTGATCTCCAAGATGGATGGCGAGGGGTTGTAACTCGCGTCCCATCGAAACGAATCATTTTTGAGGGTTCGGCCATGGAGAGGGGGATGACGACCCCAATCAAGGTCAGGATAAGAAAACCAATCTACCAGCCGCACATCGTGAGTATGATCCTCTGGCATGAAGATACTAGCAGCTCACATAGGTTCCATTGCCAACTATACATCAGTCATGCCAAAAGTCAGTTTGGACCCTACGGGAAGGTAGCCGCGACGTACCTGCGTTACCCTGAGAAACGGGACATCAGTCAGTGGAATGAATCTTCCGATGGGAAACCTGCACGTACCGTAGAATGGAAGTTTTGGCCCAGGGAAACTGAGGAACCAACAACCGCCCCGAGATTGAAGATGCACCAGAAAATGCCGATGAATAGACCCTTTTGGCTCTCCGTAGGATACGATAGCATCAATGAGCCTTGCGCAGTCCATAACATGCCAGCGCAGAGACCGAGAATAGCTCCTGCAGCGATTACGAAGGCACCAGCATGGGGGTGGATGTTGATGGCGCTAATCAAATATAGTCCTGTTCAGCTGTTTAGGCGGACACCGAGGGCCTTGGACTTACAGGTAGGAACCAATATACAGGGGATATCCAGTGCTACCGATCAGAAGAGTCAGACGGGGGCCAAGTTTGTTGGTGATAGATCTTGGTGGAAGGTATTAGATAGCAGTTCACCCATGTAAATCCTTGCCAACTTACCCAGAAAAGAAAGCGCCAGCAGCAAATGTAGCATAGAGAGCAGAGTTCGCATTCGCGCTTGTCGTAGTGTCAAGTTGCCCCCCACCACCAAGTCCGTTCAGAGCGTTGAAAAGGCCTGCCTTCGGTTTAACGTCACTGAGCCCGAGGAAAATGCGATAACCTACCTGGACACATGAAGCAGACGAATCCAAGCATGACGACCTGAGTCATTGGGTTGTAGTAGAAGCCTTTGAGGCCTTTTGGCCTCTCGTAGACTTGGGTAGGACTCTCATCACTGCGGGGAACAGGAGATCCCTTCTCCAATTCGGCCATGGTTGTGGGTTCTGAAAGAGAGCACCAGAAAGGTCTCCAGACGTTAGCACTTCCCTCATTCGTATCGGTCAACTTCTTATAAAGAGGGTGACCCACTATTCTTAGCCATAGGGTTCACGGGAAGATACTTGCCGAGGTTTCCATCCAGGGTTGTGCGGCGCTAGAGCGTAATAGGAAACCAGATTTTAGTCACCTCGCATGCTCCCTCGTGTTCCGGCTTAGCGGGGCGGAGGGCCAGGACCACTGAACGGTAGGTACGCGAGGCCCGTGAATCCAAAAGTTGCGTGAGATGTGTGTCTCCGAATAGCGAAAGGAGCTGACCGCTGAGCTATCCGCGTCGCATGCGCACTCCATGAACCACCAGCTGTAATCCGTATCAAGCATCCTGGGAAAAAGGTTGACTAGACCGCGTGGATGTCTTGACCTAGTCACGCTGCAGACGGCTGCCTGTTCTACCATAAGGGCTTAAGCGGAGATGCATCGAGACAGAGGATGGTGATGAGGGATTTTCTGTTTCTGTTGCTCGCGTGATGCCTTTGAAAAGTCTCTGTTGAGAGGGAATTATGGGAAACCACATTTTGATTTGCGGAGCCAACAATTCCAAACGTGTTTCAAGATACTGGCTGCATAACTAGACGGTTCGTGCCAAAGGCAGATGAATACGTGGAGAATGTTCGATTCCGAAGAGGTTGGATCGGTGACCTTTCCATGACCCCCGACGTCGGCTTATTCCGGTTCGAGATAGGGCTGGGCAAATTTAGGTGGTGACTCACATTGTGGGAGTATCTCACAACGGAACTAGCATATAGTAAATACTAGAAACCACCGAACAACTATTACAAATGGGTCAAAAGTCTATAGATGGACCAGAAAGGACCTGGAAAGGACAGAGGGACTCTGTTCTGAAATGAGAAAGGTGAACGTAGCCAGGGCGGCACCAGAGGGAAGGATTTCACTCTGGGTGAGTGTCCGGATTGGTGGTGGTAGGAGCGACAACGCGAGATTGGCTGCTGATATTCGAGAGGATTGGCTTGAGAACGGTGAAGTATGCAGTTTGAGCGCCCTGAAAACGTGAAAACGTGGTAGACGCGAGCGAGAGATCAGGGGAGGTACACAGCACGCGGTTAACGGCGTTACTCACGCGGAAGGCAGGCAACTGCAACCAGACGATGAAAACGGTCTTGAAGGCATAGTACCAGGGGACATAATAGAGAACAAGGCGAATAGCGAAACTCTCGAGGAAGTTGAAGAAACCGAAGACGACCCAGTATGTCAGCCACTGGACATCGTCATTAGGAGAAGGAGATTCGAGGGCCTTGAACGAGAGATAGGCAGGGAGACCCCAGCCGACGAGATTCGAGACGGGAGCAGCAAGAGGATTGAAGGTGTGAAGAATGGCAATAACGAAAAGGGCACCAAGGACGGCATAGGTTTTAGGAATTTGAGTGCGTTGCTCGAGGTTGAGGAGGACAGGGTACTTGGAGAGCTGCGAGACATGAATTGAGGACATAGAATAATGTAGGCGAGAAAGGACAAACCTCCTTGTCGAGCTGATTTACGTGGTACTGGGCCTTGTTCTGGACCTGGATAAAGACGGGGTGCTGCTGAATCTTCTGAGCGGCGGACATGGTAGTTGGGATGAGGAAGACAAGTTGCCAGGAGGGTTGATATTTGGTGCTTGCACGTGTTTGTCTCAGTTGGGGCGTGACGTCTTGTGGAATGCTCCGCTGGCGTGGCGTGGCCCTCGTCATTCTGTTCCACGATGGCGGACTATCTCCAGGCAAAGGTAATTTCTCAATCCTCCACCCACAACTCTGTGCTCATGGCTCCAGCTTGCCTTTGATGTCCTTCCCCCGTTTACACCACTCGTTCCAACCTCCGCTCTCCCATATCTTGCCCTAGTCCTTCTGGTCTCTACCTTTGGTTTGGCATTCTATTTTACAACGTATGTTCCATCCTTTTCCTCTCCAACCCTCCCTCATTATCCCTTCTAGACTCCCGAAACAGTCCCTTCCTTTCCGAGAACTCGCTGTAGCATCCACCGCCAGTCTCCTCGGCGGCTTCGGCATTGTCGCTCTATTTTGCAGTGTAGGCGTCTATGTCTAAACAATACTTTCCATCCGTCCAGACCTTCCCTTTAATTGTTGACACGCCACCCATGCTTACACGATGCACACTTGCTAATGGTCAGCACGAGCTATACCCAACGCCATCAAACACGCACCGTGTAGAAGATTGTCGACCCTTCATCTGCGCTTCGCAACTGTCCCTTGTTCAATTCTACTTCCGTGTGTATTGAAATTAGTTCACGCACCTGCATCTCTTTCGAGTATGCTTCCATGTGACCGCAAGCTGGACATTTCTCCGAAACCTAATTTCCTATGAGCACTCGCCATTCCTCGCAATGAAAATTAACTTACCAGTGTTCCCTGATCTCCCTTCTCGTGAAGCTTTGTCTGCGTTTTTCTTTTCTGCCTCAGTGCAGAAGGAAATGCGTCCGGGTGCGACTGTGTGGTGATAACGATATTATCATATGCTATTTCGAACCCTTAGCTATTTTTCATGGGAGGTAATTAACCGACCCACAGCTTGCAGGCTCTTCGTGATTGCATTGCTCGCATGACACCTTGTCCTCGCCGTCTTTGGGTTGATCTAGTAGGGTACCACACTCTGGACAGAATAAAAGCGATCCTGATTCATGTGTTACTTGAGACTGCTTGCCCAACGACAAGTCGTGCTGACCTATTTTGTGCGCGGCGGCCATTGGGAATAATGGAATAATAATGGAATGCTGCCAAGATCGCGGATTCAAAAAAAATTCCAAATCAGTATCCCGTTCCGGTCACGTGCATGACCAGTGTCTTAGGCTGTCCCACGGCCCACCAGTTAGACAAAAGGCTTGGCGAGACAAAAAGTGTGACGACGCGCTTTCTGGGTTTCCCTGGATCTCTACCCTTGTACCTTGGTCTCTATGCCGCTCTCATCAAATCTTTCCTGTCGTTAGCGTCACTTTCCCTGGTTTCTTGCTCAACAGAAACGTAGCAGGAACAGGAGAACAACGATATCCTTTTATGGCTATTCCTGCGGCTTGCGTTCGCGGATTCCCAAAACCACTTTGCCGATAGATGTTTTCCTTGTTCTGTAATAGGTTGTTCTTTTGAGAGCGATTGTCATCTATCGGCAAATACCAGTGACCCTGATCGCGTTCTCCTAGCTTATTGTTTTCTCGGCAGCCGTGCGGCGTTGTGGGTCCAGGTATTAACAATTATAAAGTTCGTCGTTCTGTCAATCACGGGCCCATACACACCCATTGTAGTATTCTCGGCTCGCTGCCCTTCCCCTTCACTTTGTTTTGCTCCCTCACACGCTGTGCGTGTATTCTCGTTCTCCGTCATCGTCTGGCATTTCTCGTCCATTCCTTCTTTTCGTCACTTAACGAGTAACCCTCGCCCTCCCAGTCTCGATCATCCAACATGCTATCCGATTCACGTTTTGCTCAGGTCATTCACACCCTCCGAATCGCGGACGCTTATTTCTTCGCCGAGGCTCGTAGTCGCCGTGCTACCCATAAACCTACCCATCACGCCAAACAGCGCGCTGTTAGGCTCAGACTAAAGGTCGACACCGATAGAGCTGCTAGGCTGCCTATCAATGAGGTTTCTACAAAACCTTACCCGGAAATCGTCCAGACCTATAGCCCGATCGCCGAGTCTACTACACATGCGACTACTACTTCGGTTACTGGCCCTACTATCAGCGACTTACTTCATGTGAACGCTGCGCTTATCCGGTACCTTGCAAGGGCTACCCAACCCGTGCCGGAAGGTGTTTGTGACAGGCTGATGTATCCTGCCGATGATTTTGAAGCCCACCCCGTTGCGCAAGGGCCATGCCCTGATGTTATTCCGGATGCTGTTTCCGACCAGAATATCCTTGCTACACATTCCACAAGCACATCAAGATCGAGCAGTGTAGTTGCTACTCCGGTTCGCTATGGTATCCTCGTGCCGCTAGCCATTCGTCTAACTAGATGGTTGTAGGAAGATCGGTCGAGACTACCTCTCAAGATTCACATTAACTTTAAACGCAAGTCGTGCGAAGTCGAGAGCAGCGGAGCCTATGTCGAGAAAAGACCGAAGGTATTATATGCTCCAGCCCTTCCCCTAGGTAACTTGGCTGACTTTCAAGTCAGTACAGTAGAAAGAGCTGGCTCATTGCCCTCCGTCGGGACGGCACCGTTCTACAGAATGACTAGGTGCCAGATTTCGCTGACACTGAGAATCTCATGGTCGGACTCTTTTCACATCTAATGACATCATGCTTTCATTCGTTAAGACCTTACTTCCCGTTCCCTACTTTACTATTGCCTTAATGTTGTATACCTATGGATGCGTAATACAAATGCTGATGTTATGAATGGACGTTGGTTTCAATAAAAACGTTTAAATCCAAATTACATTTGTTCAACAAGCTGAAGAAGCATGAAAGCTGATGTGCTCAAAAAATAGTGGCCAAAGCTCCATCGTCATCGTCTGAATAAGCGCTCGCAGCACTGACTTTAGGACCAGGCCCGTTCTTTCCGAAGGTGAAACCAACCCAAACGCCTCGGCCCATGGGCTCTTCGGTTTCTTTCACGAGCTCAACGTTTTTCTGTTTCTCCTTTACTTCGGCATATTTAGCCATGTCCTCTGGGGAAGTGAAGTCATCATAGTATCCGGTGTCGATTTCCGAGTCGAGAGCAGGAACAAAAGGCGCTCGAACACTGCGAAGGTCGTCCCATTTGACATTCTTGAAGAATGGGTGACTGGTTACTTGGGAGAGGGTGGAATACCGAAGGCTTGCATGGGCAATCAATCTACGCGGTATTGAGTCAGAAATAGCTTAGGAGAGGTAGTTACTGCATGCCTTGTAATCGCGTCCCAAGAGATATCGCTGAGATTGAAAATCATGTCTTCTGGCCGATCGTACTGAGGCCGCCTTAGGACCTTGGTCCAATTCTTGAGGTTAGTCCATGTCTCTTCTGGAGTTCCACCGCTGAAAGGTGGGAAACCAGCCATGAACTCGAATAGAATACACCCGAGAGACCAATAGTCGACGGAATAGGTATAAGGTTTCCCTCTGAGAACTTCAGGGGCCTGTCCCACATGTCGGTATCAATTGCGCTAGGGTCGGCGTCAGACTTACCATATAGTCCGGCGATCCCACAATAGAATCAGCGTAGCGGGGATCTTCGTTACGGATGGAACGATAGATTGAGCGACGTTCCATTGTTGACCGGTGTATAATCTGATTGTCTTTTACTTTGTCAAGCTGTTGAGAGAGAGCTGAATACATCTTAACGAGAGAATAGAGCTTGTTACATTACCTTGATTTTCAGAGATTCGATGCGTTGTGGGTTTAATGCACCAGTTGCGAGTCCAAAATCTGTCAGCTTGACATGGCCCGTACTATCAATTAGGAAATTCTTAGAAGATATTAACACTCGCAATGGCCACGCGAAGCCAATGTGCGCACCTCTGGTTTGAGGTCACGGTGAATGTATCCAAGTTTATGGAGCTCATTGACTGCAGCAAACATTTCGCTTATGTAAAACCGTGCGTGCGTCTCTTTGAGGATGCCGGAGTTGTTGAGGAGCGTGCGGAAATCACCTCCCGGGACATACTCCATGGCCAAGTATACATGTTGTGGATCTTGGAAAGCATAAAGTAATCGCACGAGCCAAGGCGTTTTTGTGGCGGTGAGAATGTCACGCTCGACTAGAACATGGCGGACCTACAGCTAGTGTGAGCGGTGCAAAGATTGGAGGCTCAGGATCAGCACTAACCTCATCCATCTTGTGAAGTGTTCGCTTCCGCATCTTCTTCAGGGCGCAAACCTCTCCAGAGTCTTGTTTGCGAGCAAGATAAACTTCGCCATAGCCTCCTTGTCCGACTTGAGCGATGATATGGAACTGATCAACTTTCAGCTTCGCCCGGCGGCGGCGAAGCAAGACCCGTTCACGCCCACAGTAGGATTTGAACTCTTGTGCGTAATCTTGCCCTTTAACTCCTCTTGCAGCCGTGTCTTTATCAAATTTGGCCCGTCTCTCCTTGCGTGCGGCGAGGTAACCCAATGTTTGGAAGTAGTAATCGAGGAAATCTGATGGGGTATCAGAACGACAAGTTGAGTGACCTGAGGGGACCAACCACCCACAGAGTTGGGCTACAGTAGCTTTCCTTTTGACTTCGGAAGACTCCAAGAGTTCCCGTTCCCAAGCCTTCATCGCGCCTTGTCGGAGAGTTAGGCCAGCCTTTGCGGTTTCCATGTGAATGTCGCTTGCAGGTTTGGCTGTGCTCATGGGGATTTCGTTGTAAGCGAAAGGCTTGGCTGTTCCCATGCGAATATCAGCGAGGTCACTAGGCATCCTTGGAGATCCTTAGGATCGCTTGGGAGAAGGGTAAATTTAGGAGGTGTGAGGCCAGACGAATGAATATTGACACATTGCATACCTACTGTCTGCAATAAAGTTAGTACAGATGTATATTAAACACGTGACTTCCAACACGCATGAAACAGACGCGCCTCGCGTTTTCAGTCCAACCATCCCGACTTCATGACTACCGCTCGCCTCCCACGCATCGATCTCTCTCGTCTTCTTCAGGACCAGCATCCGCACATAGATTTACGCGTTAACGTATATGAAGACACCACTCGAAACTTTCTCAAGGCGCTTGTCGACTTCAAGAATAATGCAGTTACGACCATTTCCGAGCGGCGCAAGTATCAAGCTTCAGAAAAAAAGAAGATTACGGAAAGGAGCCAGCAGGCGGAGGCTGAGATTAATCAGTGCAAACTCAAGGAGATAGATCTAGTTGCAGGTTCGTGTTAATGGGTCCACTATCGCACTGACTTGAACTTTTCATTTAGACCTTGAGCGCGAGAAGGACGAACGGAAGGACGCGGAGCTTGCTGTGGCTGCGCTTCAGCGACAATTGACTTCACTCAGGGATAAGTGTACTGCGGTCCAAGGAGAGATTGAACAGTACCGCGCTATCACTGCTAATCTTCGGCGAGGTAGACTATCAGCCCCTTCTGTCGACGCTTTCTGAATTTTGAGCCATAGAGAGGGATAAAGAACGAGCTACCCTTAGTACACATGCCTCTCGGATTCCACCAGAACTCATGGCCTGCGAACAACAGCTTGCTTGTGCTATTGAAGGGGTCGGAAAGGACAAGCTGTTGTTCAGGTTTTCAAATATTGACCCCGAGGATTATGCACGGGAGGCCAGCTTTGTGCTAGACATAGCCGAGTCTTCCTATAAAGGTAACCTATGATGGTGATTGTTTAAGTGTTTATCAACTGATGTCTTTTTGGTAGTTATTACAATATCTCCAAATCTGCCTGCAATAAGTGTTCTCCTCAGCCAGCTGTCTGATTCTGGGGATATATACTGGTTTGTTAGGGAAGTCCAGAGTGTGTTTATTGATACATTTTCTTCAAAATGATGTATCAGTAAATGAATCTGTTGTAGTTGTAATAAATCCTGAGTAGTAGACATCATGGATAACTTTTGGGGTATTTTGGGACTTATTATTTGTCTGTACTCTGACTTGTAAAAATTCTCTACCTGGAGCAAGGATATGGGTTTTATGGGCAAGTGTCAAGCAGGGGGGTGGCAGAAGAGCTTGCCAAAAACAAGGGTTTTAACAGAATGTGTCTGGAAGGTGCTCATTGGGTCTGTAATCAGAAAGGAAAGGTTCACACTGAAGTTTGATGCTGGACCCCATACACTGGATAACATGGTGTACTGAAGTTGATTATCAGCTGATCACTATATAATAAATCCTTATTGTCAGTGACAGAGGAGTATCTTAATAACACATGTAAATCATGCAGCAAAAGGGAGAAGACAGCAGCACTGCTGAACAGATCTATAGCACCTTCCTTTCTCAGCAACCACCACCATCTCTCTTAGTGGATGGTTGTTCATAGTACTATGGGTCATTGAAAGAACAAATTCACCCCCCTTGACCTCTCAGAAGTCCCTGAGACTCCCCAGCCACAATGTCTGACCTCATTGAGTTGGTTGGATTTGACATACAAAGACTTTTCAAACCCGCATTTCATGTTGGAGGACCTAAACCATCCTCCCACTCCTTCAGGCCCTAGTGGCCATCATATGCTCTCACCCACTACTGGGTATCACCAGAGTGGTCAATCTTCCACCCCCTCCACCCATCTGCCATGGAGACTGATGTTCCCATGGATCTTCTGGCATCGCCCACACCCCTTGCATCATCTGAGCAGCTTACTCCTAAAGCTGCTCCCTCCGATTTGCTGTCTACTCCCAACCCCTCCAAGCTCCAGGATGATGATGATGGCTTCGTTTCTTTTTCATCACTCTTGTCAGACATGACGAAAGAACTTATGATGGCCAAGGAGAACAAGATCCCCCCTCCTGAGCCACACCTCTTTGCCTACCTGTGTGACTTCGTCTCAGCATTGGAACACAGGAACATTATTCCCAACCGGACCCCTCCAGTCTGATGCTCTCCCCCCCCTCCAGGCAGTATTACTGCCCTGCTCCTTCAGGCGCAGCAGCCTCCCCCCCACCACATGTCATTCCATGGAATGGCTGACTCAGTGATGGCAGATGCTCAACCAGCATCTGCTCAGCCCATGGCCCAGGCTTCCACCCCACATGACAGGCCAGACCTCCCTCATGTGCACCTGCTCTCCCATGCAACAGGCCTAGACCTTCCTCATGTGATGTCAAGACTGGCCCTCTGGCCCTTCCCTCCTCTATGTGGTGCAAGCTGTATTTTGCTACATGGGATCCAACCTGGTGGCAATTCTTCTTAGACGCCAGTGCTAGTGACCTAGCTAGTGCCTGCATCTCTTTACAATCCCTCATCCTGCACTTTAATCAAGCACTCACCTGGGCCAAGTCAGCGCTTGTTGTTGACTCTGCTTGCTTCCACTCTGGTGTCATCACCTTTTCAACAGGCGGTGTTCCCTCCCAGGCAGACCTCCAAGTCATCTCCACCCCACTCCCTGCTGTGCTCAAGAGCGCCACTGTTACCCTCCCTGTGTCCTAATCTTTCATCAAGATCATGGATGTGCCTTTCTTCTCTGCTGATGGCTTCACACTTTTGGCTGATCAAGTCAAGACTGAGGCTTTGGCCTCTCCCTTCTTCCCCACTTCTGACATGCACCACATACATGTTGTCCACAACTCTGCCAAGTCCAATACCACCACTGTGTGGATTGACTTGGTCGACTCCCAATGAGGCACCCTTGCCTCTTCCCTCATCAACAGGCATGTCATGATCAATGGCATGTCCTGCTCCATCAAGGGCACTCGAGCCTACACTGACACACCTCAGTGTCAGCATTGCTGGTGCTGGGGACATCCTTCTGATGCTTGCTGCATGCATGTGCCCAAGTGTCCTCTCTGTGGGGGTCCTCATTCTGAGGGCTCTCATCACTCCATGGCAGGGTGTTGCTGAGGTAATCCCAAGGCCAAACCCCCCATTCCACCCACTCCTGAGGGTACTCCTCACACTCCTAGGTGCCTGAATTGCTCAGGTGCCCATTCCTCCAATGACTGCCAGTGCCCATACTGGCAACATCACTTCAACTGCGATTGGATTCACAGGAGATACCAATGCAATGCAGAGGCCAAGAAGGCTCCTCTGGGGGTCAGAAGGGCTAATGCATCAATATATGTCTTCATTCTCTTACTGCCCTTTCCTCATGGGAGGCAGGCTGGACTTTGATCAGACTCAGTTTCTTTTTTTTTTTTTTTTTTTT
>JAEUWJ010000088.1:0-48995 GCA_018524395.1 Podaxis carcinomalis
AGAGACAAGGAAGACTCTCCGTCTGGAGGTATCCATGCCGCCATGTGACTGCCTAACGTGTGGTCAGTCGGCTGCCGGTAGAGCTGCTTGGCTACTCTATAACCATGGCGGGTCACTCGGTGGTTGCATGTAGGTGCCGTATTGCGCACTGAAAGCCAGGAGGGTCCTGCTCGCTGCCAGTAGATTGTAGAGCGCAGCTGGGGACTTGGCCTGGGTGGTCTGGCAACGGCGAAAACGGCCCGGAGAAGCAGAAATGCAGACGCGAGCTTGAGGAACCTCAGGCTCTGATTAAAACTAATCCACACGGGTAGAGCTGTAGCAGGTACTTGGTACCAATATGCGAAAGCCATTCGCATTGCCTCGTGTTCAGGGTCCCTTGCCCATTCTCCTGAACCCATCACTTGGGTAAATATATTCTGCTTGTATCGGCTATTTCACATATGCTATATATAACCATTAATGCCGTAGTTTGAGACGCCCTGCACTGAAAAGACAATCATGAGACTGGGAAAATTCAAACCCTGTACGCCAGCACATCCAAGGGTTCTTACACAGGTCGATGTCCAATTGTCCAATTGATCACTGCAATCATCGGAATCGCAACAAATACGCCATATCAGTAAAGCTCTTGCTGACACGTCGATTCACCTGCGTGGATCCGACGACCCAATCATGCCTTAACTAACTTTCAAAACCGAAGAAACATACAGTAAGACAACAACTGTAAGATGAAGTACTTATGGTATCATGCTCGTGGGTAGATATTTGATGTGATGGATAACGTCCTTGTCAACTTAGTATACTACGCTTGATGCAATGGTCACGTGAAATCATGAGGCGGGAGTAAAGCGAGCCAAAAATTGAGAGGAAATCATAAGAGTGATGTCAGGGTACGAGCAATAAAAGCGTAGGAAGACAGAAGTGAGGTGCCAGCATCCACCGTGACCAGCAACGTTGATCTGATACCAGGACTCCGAACAGCAGAGTCACCCACATTAGAGTGGAGAAAGCAACCTGCTCAACAGGCTGTTCAGGCTGTTCAGCTGGCGAACCCACCAGCGGATAAGCAACCACACAGCTTCTTCACGTTTGCAGATACCGCACCGCCTTCGTCTTTATTCCTAAAACGGATTTGAGGTCAAGAAATAAGCCAACAAAAGCGGAAAGTTACTCACTGGTGTTTCACAGAAAGAAGTTGATCCTGGTCCATATGCCCATCACCCCAAAATGACTTGATGGAAGGAATGTGTTTTGCGAAGGCTTGCAGAAGCCGCGTATCAACGCGAGAACCTGCACGCCAGAGCCCGATATCATTGAGCATCCATGAACTGTAATCTCGCGTTGCCAAATCGGCATCCAATGTCTACGCAACAAACCGGAGTGTGAGTCCTGTGTTGATAAAGAAGGTAGAAGGGAATGAATGACCAACGCACCGGTGCAATTGAAGGTTCCACGATATTCCTGCTCTCGTCAATGAGAATCGAGAGCCTCTTCAATCTCGGCAACTCTCCCGCGAGCAAATCCACAACATCTATATCCAACCTCGACAAGTTAAACCGCAACACCTCCAACTTTTCACAGCGCCCTAAAACGGTAGCAATCTCCCTCAGCTCTTCAAGTTGGAGTGAACGATCTCGAATGGACACCCTTGTCAGCGTCTCAGCGGAGCGCGCGAGAGCCGTGCGCAACACAGCGAGTCCTTCAGGAAGGTGCGTCGGGAAGATTTCGAGTGCTTGGAGGGAGGTGAACGATGCTGAGACGTCGTCAGAGAGGGTCATGAGAAGTTGGGCGAGCGGAAGCTCAGTTGTACGGTCAAAGGCTGCCCCAGTTGGATTTAGCCGAACCTGCAAGTCCCGTAGTGCAGGTGACATACTTGGAGATAGAAACCTCAGGAACCCACTCGGGTCTTTATACGCTTTATTGTATGGCATCCGGAGACTGACATGTCTCAGCCTCTCGAACATCACTGGAAATCGGTTGAAGAAGGTGGACAGGTCCAAATCGGACCAGAGGAAGAATGTGAATGACTCGAGGTGGGGGGAGAAGGAGGAAATGAATGGTGCGATATGGTTTTCAAGCGAGTTAAGCTCGTTCTTGAATTCGCGACTTTTATTGTACAGGTTTACTGTGACTTCAATTTCGAGGGTTCGGAGATTTGGCAGGGAAGGTGACGAGGCGGTGAGCTGTGGGAAGCTATCGAGGTTGCCATTGAACACTAGTGTTGTTAGATTTGAACCGAAGGATGACCAGGCAGTAGTAAGGAGAGGTTGAAGGTCGAAACTCGGATCGAGATCCCAGCAATCAATGGAGAGGGACTCGACTCGCGCGAGGGAAGGCATGACTTGAATGAGGAGGGACATGGTTTGGTCAAATGTGGGTATTGGGCGTTGGGATAGGCAGGAGGAGAGGTAGGTATAGCTGGATTTGGTTTGACGTTTGAGGTTGTGGAGGGAGATGGGGCGGACGTTGAGGTTGCTAGGTATGATCCCAGGTCGACCATGAATACCATATTGCTTGGTCTCGACGAGTTTGATGTCTAGTTGGCGGACAAATGCTGCGCAGAAGGGTACCCTGCAAAGGTAGTAGGTGATTCTGTGAGCTTGCATCCGCGGGTACGACGACAGAGAGGCTCACTTGATGTGACTGAGAAGCTTATATGTGAACTGGTCCTCCCATTTCTCAACACGAATGACGCCGTAGCGCAGCTTGATAGAGCGATAGAGCCAAGCACCAGTGATAGAGTACAAATTGATAAGCTCTTCATCTGGGATAAAGTCCGCAATCGTGTGCCAGACATCTCTGGGTAGGTCCACTTGGGGACGCTGGTCCGTGTACGAAAAGAATGAGCGCATGTCCACAGCTGTGGGAAGACAAGAAGCAGTGATGGCAGTGAAGAGAGCAAGAGTCAACGCAATAAAGCTGTTGATGCTTTATTGAGGTAGCGGGCATTCGGCTCCGTGCGCCCCTCAAAGAGAGGGAGACTTCGGGAATGTTGATGAGTGTGTGAATGTGAAGATGCTACGAACCTACAACCTCCGTCATTGCACGTGCTGCCCACAACCCAACCCGCGAACGGAATGATACTATCCGTATAGTTTACGAACAACTAAACCTTGCCGAAACTTTGCTGTCTGGAAAATGACCTCACGTAACCCGGTGCGGTGTCAGTCAGGTGTTTGCTTCTCTGTAAATCTATCTCACGCGGTAGTTGGTCTCTCCTGATCCCTGGTCCCTGATAACCCGGCCGTTGGTTGGCTGTCGGCGAAGAGTAAGATAAGTTACCGCTAGCCTGGTTAAAAACGATCGCTTTTCCATGTCGGTTCACATCACTCCACTTTGACTTTGTCTGCTTCGTCATGGCGATCTCCCAAGCTAGAAAGTTCTTCGACTTCTACAAGTCAACGCAAGGGACTAAGGTGCCGTTCATCCCTTTACGACCGTAGACTCACCCCTCTTGTCTGTGACGAAGCCTGTCGATCTTCAAATTTCAAATTTGTATAGTTGTACTCGGACCTATCTCTTGGGCTGCTCTTGGGAATATTCCAGTGGGACGGCATGATGCACCAGGATAGTAAGGCGTGGTAACATGAGAAGACCTCACAGCGACTTTCGTAACTCCTCTCGGTTAATAATCTGGTAGCGCGACATGACTGGACCTGTAAACCCTAAAACCTTGGTAAGTGACTTGTTTGATTCTCGGCATCCACTTAGCAATCGATAGCCTGGAAACACCTTTCACTAGGTGGGTGCTGCGGCGAGGGCGTGATCGGACAATGACTAGCTGATCTTAGAGGATGACTAAGTCGAGTGCATCGTCAAGCGAAGTCTCGTGCGGGGTATATGGATGTGCTCCATCAAATGCCTCACGTCTAGATTCTGGGATATTGATACTTTGACCCCATAAGGGGCATAGGCAGTCTTGGCCTAGAGGGCACAGCCTTCGTTGTGGATGGAAAGTGTCCGGTTAGTCCCAACAAGGGCAGGTGGTAGGGGTACATACACGTTCCTGTAGTGACTGGATTCGATCACGGCGTACATCCTTACGGTATCCCGTAGGGATAAACAAAACTGCTTTCTACGTCATTCGCACAAATTAACGCATCATGGAGGAGGAATCAATACGTTTAGCCAACGGGATCTGTGACAACACCCAAGACTTTCCCCGGTACCATGGGGATGATTTACACATCTCCGGGTGTAAAGAATGTCCAAAGGGAGCGGGATAGAAAGTCTTTGTTGATGAACGATAGGACCATGATCAGATGTCGTTAAACCGGGTTTGAGAGAAAGAGGATAAGGCAACGAGTCCTGACCTCAGTGGAAGTAACCGTAGCGAATCAAAGTCTGCGAATATCAAGGAAACTGGGGTGACGCCGGGGCCAAAGTATTCAATACGGAAACTCACTACCTTGGTGTTCAATGAAGCCTTGGAGTCCATTGGAGTCCAGGCCTCATGGACTATGCAGGATTGCGCGCAGTTCCGAATTGCGGCTAACCGCTCGTGGTCAACAAGGAAATACCAAATACAAAGGACAATGGGGTAAAGCAGCCAGGGAGAGCGCATCATAGAAACAGCTTACGCCATCGACAGAACGGGCGTAGGCAGGGTGACTTCTCTTCTGATCTGTAGTGAGGTAAAAATGTGTTTTCTTAGGAGCGAACAGCCGCCATATCTTGGATGTACAAGGGCTTCTCGACAAGGGGGATGGCTATTGCACACAGCGGTCGTGCCTCGCTTGGGGTGATCAGAATATGCTCTTCATAATATTTTCTTATTCCCAGGGCCAGTGCGAAGAGTCCGCAATACCGGGAGTTTGGTTCTCCTCATCACTGCATAGGTTTAGCCCTCGACTAGCATTATAAGTGCTCCGGGACCATGGCAAGCTGGACCGATAAGGGGAGTGGATGAAGCGCAGTACTCGGTCCGTAGTCCCACTTTAGTATGCAGCTGGGGCAAGTCGTGATGAGGTCGGAGGTATTGTAGATTGAGAACTGGGATTGGCTCTTGTTGTTATTTATTGGTCAACAGCCCTACGGTCCGCGGTAGCCGCAATATCGTTCTCTCAAGGCTTTTTGATAGCATACGGACACAAAAACTAAAACTTCTCTAAAACCAGCACTGAAAGAGTGAAGAAGACATTACGAGGTCCCCTCCTTCTTAACTCCTCTTCTTCCGTCATAAAAGTCGTTCAGAGCCATGACTCGCGTGACGAACTTTGGCCGAAAACGAACGTACCTTCAGGCTGGTTTCGGGACATCGGAAGAGCTACCCCAGCAACCAGAGGGCCAGAATGTCGCAATCACAAATCGCGCACAGGAGACGACGGTAGGCGGAGAAAATGCCTCCGCTGATGTTGACGGGGAACCACCAAAAAAGAAGAGGAAGAGAATTAGGAAGAAGAAACCGAGACCAGATACGCAGGCAAGCACTGGGAAGGAAGGAGACGGTGAGGGTGTCGTAGCTGAAGGTGTCATTGGCCAAAATCAAAGTGATAAAGATGGAAAGGGGGGAAATGGTCTGAGCAACAAGGCGCTGAAGAAGAAGAAATGGAAAGAGAAGGAGAAAGAAAAGAAACAACGTCGTGAGTTTTGCAGGCGTCTGGCTCAAATCGCCAACTTTGTTGATCGTTACTAGGACTGTTATCTTCTGAGATGCGGAGACAAAAGCGGATACAAGGACGCCTTGCTGATACCACCTGTTTCGCATGTCGCGAAAAGGGTCATGCAGCGAAGGACTGTCCCAAGGTGAAGAGTGAGGCTGGGAGCAATGCTACAGGGGCGAAAGCAAAAATCAAAGGTGTTGTGGGGATTTGTTATCGGTATGTGTACCCCTGCCCCACTGCAACATTCTCGTATGTATTCCTAACTGGAAGCTGTGGGACGTACACAGATGCGGTTCCACTCGGCATACTCTCTCCAAATGCAAAAAAGCCGTTGACGAGTCAAATCCACTACCCTTCGCATCATGTTTCGTGTGTAACGCTAACGGCCACCTTGCATCCTCTTGTCCTCAGAACGTAGAAAAGGGAATCTATCCGAACGGCGGGTGTTGTAAGTTATGTGGTGAGAAGACGCACTTGGCTAAAGACTGTGAACTTCGGAGGAAAGGTTTGTTTCCCCTTGTACTTGCTTTTCTTACAGCCTCACACTAACCCTCCGAAACGCATGCAGATAACATCGATACACTCGCGGTGATGGGAACGGGTGGACAAGCAGGCGCTGACGAGGATGACTTCCATACATTCAAAAGACGGAAACAGGAGGTAGAGAAGGAGGCAAAGACCGAAGACACGAAAAAGATGGTCCAAATCAATAGTGGCGCTAGCTCTGGTCTCCTCAAGCCTCTCAGGGCTGCCCAGAAACCTGTGAAAAAGGTCGTGTATTTCTAGTCAGTAACCCTTTTCCGCGTTTCGAGGAGACCTACCCCTCGATGGTGACTCCATCGCCGCGATTCCAACGCCTCCTCAGCCTCAAGCTTACCTCCGACCCCTGGAGGTACTGGAGGTAGGGAGAGCACTGCCATTGGGGCACTAACGGGTGTGCTTGGTACTTGAGACGTAGACCGATGGAACGGAGAGACAGAGCACACCTTTACTATAGAGCATACCATGCGTCGTACATCATGCATCAATTCTCAGCATGTCCCGAACTGTAGTCTCGAACCTCTTGCAGCAGTCTATACACGTCCCTGGCACATCTTCCTTGCTACATATGAACTTGCAAGTAGTTCCTTGTTGACAGGGAGCGCGTGAGGAGGGCATTTATATTGTCTGTTTAGTACTGATATCATCTTTATCAACGAGAATGTCCTCCGGACGACATTGAAATGGCAATGGTGTTGCCCTCCAGAGAATAAACATGCACTATGTGGCACCATTCCGAGACAAGATGCATGATGCACATGGACTCTCAGGTCTATAAAACATTTCGCTTCATCATGTCAGCGCACACAACTACGATGACAACAGAGCCAGTGAATAGGAGGCGCAAGACAAAATCTGGTTGCAGTGCTATAGAACTCTTCTCGCCTTCCATGCTGTTTATCAATTTCGAGATAAAAACGTAGCAAGCGGTCGTTGTCGTTTCGTTCAAAGGTGTCGCTTAGTTTTCTTTCGCGGCGAATACGAAGTTTTGGGTTCTTCTAGACGGCAGTAATTCGCCACTGGCATGGGGGAACCGAGTGTTGGTAAGATCTTTCCATCCCGGTAGAATATTAGCCTCGAGGATTTTGTCCTCGGTCGATCCGTCGGGTAGTCTTGAGGTGCTTCACAGAGCCCGTGTTGAAGTTCTTCCAGAGGTATTTGGAATGGTCGAACGATCTCTGAGGATGCTGGGATGGTGCGCCAGCGGTATCGAGCTCCTGGCCGTCCAGGCGGACCACCGGGTGGAATCCACTCACATCACCGTCATCGTCGATCCCTCTTGCACCATAAAATTAGAATTCTACTGATTATTTCATCGCTTAACATTTGCCTGGAGTGTCAGTGGCGAAAATTATGGTCGAAGAACGCACTCGGAAATCTTGAGAGTGGAAACCACCGAGTGTGCGACCAAAACCTCGCGAAGTGTAAGGGAAGCTGCTAAGCCCTCCTCTGCCTACGCCTGCGCCTGACAGTTTAGGAGCTCCTCCCTTCAAGCCTTCTTCTCTAAACTGATCGTAGATGGTCCGTTTCTCTTTACTGCTCAGCACCTCGAATACCTGAAATGACGTCATCAGCCTCGACCTTGGTAGTTACCTACTCTTTGAATTTCCTTTTGCTTCTTCCAATGTTGGTGCCTCTCGAGTGGCTAGGGAAACCAAGTGAGAAACTTTGGAGCGGAAAACATTGACAATACGTATCATTTTCATATACTTCTTGAGGTCAGCCTTTGCTGGGGTTGGTGACGACGTAGAGTAACTTGTAGTGATATGTACTTATGTTGGAGTGCCAAGGCCTGGTGGACCGATAGGCCAGGCAGGCAGGCTTACCAACAGCGAGGAATTTGCTGTGCGCGATTTGACGTCCATAGGCTCGCAGTGATCTTCATCGAGGACTTGTTTTGCATGAGTGACTGGGTAGCTTTCGGGCATGTGTTAGTATGGTATCTATGAGATGGATTAGAATGGGATAACTAAGAAATCAAAAAAGCACAACCGAGTAAATCCGACCAAGTTGTTCGTCTCACCTGTAGCAGGTTCGAAGTTCCTTGTCAACACTTGCCTCGCCCCTCGGGTAACTTCAGCCCCTTTGTTCGTTCCTTAAGCTTTTCAATCGACTTGTCCTTCCCAGAAAGATGCGGTGACAAATATAACTGTGTAGAGGAGAGGTGTGTTGGTACAACAGGTTGATAACTCTCGATTGACCGTGAGAACCTTCATCCCGAGCACTACTCTAATGCCTCGAGGCCAACACATGTCACAGCTTCCCACTTACCCGTTGACCCCCACCAACTGTACATTCACCTAGGACTTATCAACTCGCAATGTTCTCTTTTATCAAACCTTTCAAAAAGAAAAAGTTTAAAAGTATCTCTGCACCCATCGCGAGGACCTCGATCCTTGGGGCTGCTGCCGCTCCGCAAGTCCTCCCAAGAGTTGAAACACCTCCACCTGCGACTGCAGTCACACTAATTTCCCCAAGACCCGACACCCCTCAGGTTCTCCCAGTAGTCCGAACCCCAGCTCCTCCCGCCGATACCGAATATCAGGCTGTTATCCCAACACCACAGCAAAATCCGCCAACACCGCTCCAGAGACTGAAAACAGAAGGCAGAACTGCTCTTCATGGGTTGGCGTTCGTAGCAGAAGGACTCAAAGGGTGCTCGGATCTCTGTCCGCCCCTGAAAACTGCCGCCGCCGTGTTCTTGACAGTTTACAATATCTGCGATGTGCGTAAGCCATGCCTACCTCCCTCATCCCTCACCTCATTGAGTTCCGATCTGCAGGGCATATCCACGAACAAGGACGAGTTAAAGGAACTTGAAACAAGATCGGAAGCTATCCTATCACTCGTGAAAAGATACGAGGCAGAAAAGGCATTGGATGCACTTAAGGAGAAAGCCCAGGGTTTTTCTATGTGTGTGTCGGCTTTGCTTCTTGTCATTGTATCTGATTTGTCTTTGGCTATCTCGTAGAGCAATCGAGAACTTGGTCGAACACCTCAAGCATTTGCAAGATCGGCCATCGCGGACCCGCATTGCTGAGGTTTCGAACGACCCCGGAATCATACACAAGATGCTGAGGAACCTGAATGCTGTGTGCCACCTCTTCCAAGTGGGCACCAACTTGTGGATCGCGCTCTTGTATCCATCCTTGCTCATCGTGTTCCACAGATCGACATACAATTGGACACCAATGTAAACGTAGAGAGTATGCTACAGGTAAGCAATCCAGTGACTAGGGAAGTACATCCTGGCTCATGCGTTCCATTAAACAGCTGTTAAATTCTCGTAAGCTGCTCGTCCCGGCGACAACGACGACATGTGAAGCTTACATTATTACAGGGTCAATAGACAAACTGCGTCCTGAAAGCGCTTCATATGAAACTCGGCACTCTACCTATGGCGATCCTACGGGATGTATGCCAGGCACGCGTGTCAGTGTCCTTGAAAAACTGGAAGCCTGGGCTCTTGACGAGCAGGGTGCCAAGGTGTACTGGCTCGTCGGCATGGCGGGCACCGGAGAGTCGACGATCGCGCAGTCACTTTGCGAGATCCTAGACCAGCGGCAGATGCTCGGGGCGAGTTTCTTTTGCTCGCGAACCTCAGATAAAGCCAGCAACGCGCGCCTCATCGTCCCAGGTACAGCATACGACCTTGCCAATGGTTCACCCACTATCAAGGCGGAGGTTGTAAAAGCCCTCGAGAAGGATCCGCATTTGGCCGAGTTGAACGACTTGCAGGATCAGTTCACAAAACTTATTGTTGATCCATTGCGGACTGCTGTCGGCCCCGGGGTCAAATTTTACAAGATTATCGTCATCGATGCTCTCGACGAATGTAAAGACCCCCGCTTTGTCTCTCGCCTCATCCAGCTCATCCTCAATTCCGCATCGAGTCTGCCCCTCAAGTTCTTCCTCGTCAGCAGAGCTGATCCTTCCATCGTTGCCGCCTTCAATTCTTCACGAGTTTTTCGCGACACCCTTGTACTTGATGATATCGAGAAGGACATAGTGGAGAGTGACATCCGAGTTTATGTGAAGAAATCTCTCGCCGAGATCAAGAGCTTCTGGAATCCTAACGAGGAGGATGGGTGGCCTCCCGACAGTGAATTGACTCGAATCATCAAGGCCGCTGGGAAGCTTCTCATCTATTCATCTACAGCCATGCGCTATATTCGAGACGGCGAGCTCAATCACAAACGACGGCTCACGGCTTTGGCCAGTCGCCCATGGAGCCGCCAACAAGCCTCGGCTATCGACGGGCTCTACGGAGATATTCTTACCCAAGTCTGTGATGGACGGGAAGAGGAAGAATTGTCACACATGGAGACCCTCCTCTCGTTTGTTGTATTTCTCCGGCATCCGTTATCAATTAATGCCCTTTCTGCTCTATCGGGTATTTCAGATCCTATCACCTATTTATCACGATTCAATGCCGTCATTCACGTCCCCACTGAAGAAAACGCGCCCGTCTCCCCCTTTCATGCATCTTTTCCTGACTTCACTATAGATCCCGAACGCTGTCCACCAAATCGTTTTTCCCCAATCACTCCTCTCCGTCCCTCCAGCGCCCATGCAGACCTTGCACTCAAATGCTTGAAGCTAATGAACAGGTCGCTCAGGTATAACATCTGTGATACACCTGAAGAGTTGACTGTCTCGCATATGGACAGAAGGAACCCACCCGAAAATGCCAAGAAAATCCCCGAGGCACTCCAATACGCATGCGTTTACTGGGCGGTCCATTTGAGCGAGGTCCGGGACGCAAGCAAGCCAGCTCTCATTAATGCTCTACGCGAGTTCCTAAATGCCCACCTCTTGCACTGGATGGAGTGTCTGAGCGTGATCAACCAACTGAAGACAGGAGTTGATTCGCTTCGCAGTGCAAGTGACGCCCTCTCGGTAAGCGTTAATTAGGAGGAAATCAAGTTCACGCGCTGATGCCATGACAGGGCATCCAAACTGCGGATGTTAAGGGCTTGCGATCGCTTGCTGACGACGCCCGTCGATTCTTGCAGCTGGGATTTGAGTGCATTGAACAACATTGCTTCGAGGTTTACCAGTCGGCATTCACGTGGGCTCCCAAGAATTCGTTGATGCGTCGAATCTACGGTGCACAGGCGAAGCAGGTGGCAAGGATCACACTAGGTCTACCCGACTCATGGGGACCGATGGAGCTCCTCATCCAAGGGTATTCAGGCATCACCTCTGTCGCTTTTTCGCCCGACGGCACGCGGGTTGCTTACGGATCGTATGGGATAGTGGGGATTTCGAATGCGACGGCGAGCGCGTTGGAAGCCGAGCTTGAGGGCCACACGGGTTGGGTGTGGTCTGTCGCTTTCTCGCCCGACGGCATGCGGGTTGCCTCTGGATCAGATGACGGGACAGTGAGAGTTTGGAATGTGGCCAAGAGCGCGTTGGAAGCTAAGCTTGAGGGCCACACGAGCTGGGTGTTGTCTGTCACCTTCTCGCATGACGGTATGCGGGTCGCCTCAGGATCAGATGATCGGACAGTGAGGATTTGGAATGCGACGACCGGCGGGCTGGAAGCCAAGCTCGAGGGTCACACGGGTTCGGTGTTGTCTGTCGCTTTCTCACCCGACAACACGCAGGTTGTGGTATCACAGTCTCGCCGTATTACAGTTTGGAACTTGACTGCGGAATGGCCCCATATTCTGACCGATGATTCACACAACGTTGGACAGCAGTCCCATCCCCTTCCCTTCTCCGACAATGGTCGCTGGGTGGCGGGCGCACATCATCACTGTTGGATTGCCCCTTTTTATCGGGATATCAAATCACTTGCATTTTTTGTTGACAAAGCCTGTTTTGGATGTGCATCTGGTTCTCTAGTTATTCTGAACCTAATCCCTACAGCATAGATATCCAGCTTTCAATGATAGAGGTGTCTTAACATTGATACCAATGATTGCTGTCCTTTCATGCTGACTGATGCCAGGTTGAAATATTTAATGGTGCTAATTCATGGTTATTATATGCATAACTCACAGACTTAGTGGTGGATGCATATGACTTATTGTAAGTACTTGACGCGGGTGTGTCGACTTGGCTTGACAATCGTTCTGAACATCGGATCACTCGTTTGCCCTGCCCTCTACTGGCAGTCCCACTTGGTTGGAACCTAAAACGAGCCTCACATTATTCCACCACTTTCAGAGACCCCTTCAGCCATAGAACAACAAAACAACAGTGGCTGATATACACAGGCACCCTTCAAGAAGCAGGAACAGAATCAGGACACGAATTCATTAATTATTGCTGCTGCCATTGATATCCTTCAAGCCATACCTAATACGATGCCCAGGCTGGGTGGCGACCAACTCGCGCAAGACTACGACATAATAGTGAAACGACTGTTTTTGAAATTTGGTGAAGACGAAACTGATGATGGGGACAACGATGATGAGAAGGAAGAACGAGGGAGAAGAGCCTAGCGGCAGAGGGCCAGACCCTTAAGACAAAGAGTGCAGGCTGCCCTCATCTGTGTTGCCGGTGTGTATGGTTCAACTTTGTATCATCATGAGGATTAGCTACATCAACGCACACAAGAATCGATCTCATGGTTGCCGTAGGGGTTTTCGACGGTCTTACTATGATCGCTCAATAGTTGACGCAAAAAATGCCCATTGTGAAGCCAGCAGCGCCGCTATGGGGCACAGTACGTAAAGTTACCCGAATTCTTTTTGCTCTCTGGGGGATCGCCAACCCTCGAACAGTGCATAGCTAGTTTTCCTTCGCCCCTGGTCCAAAAACGGGGACTTTAAGCTTGCCGAAGAAGCGTCGGAGGTACCTTTCCCCCTCGCACACCTCATGGACTGGCTGTTTACCTCCTCTGCCCCCAAAAGTTCACTTCTCACTTTTGACGGCCCATTCCGACCCACAATAGATCACACATTTACCGCCTCCCTGTCAGGCATTCCCACTTTGGTGAAACTGGCCAAAGATCATTATGGATCAGAAAATTCGTAAGATGCCTACTGAGGACTATGCGCCAAAGCTCTATGGCTAATGCACCTCCAGTTACGAGCCTAGTCAAAAGGCGTGCGCCATGCAATTTTTCGACTTTAGGCTAGTGGAAGACCTCATCTGAATTATTTGAGAACTCTGTGGAGTCGACCAGTCCGGAAGCCATCTAGAACTCCTTGTAAGATATATTCAATACCCTAGAAAAGAGTGGAAAGGTGCACGGCAACTTCAGGACAGCTAATATCATAGTTCGTCCGGACACACATACAGGAGCAGTTCGCCTTTGTGACGGCAAAGCGGAGCTTATGGTGGTCGACTTTGGCTGGGCCGGGAAGGAGAGGTGAACGAAGAATCCAAATTGAAATGACAGGGGAAAGTGGGAGGGCAAATCAAGGAGGATCATGATCACCTCTCGATCGTTTCGTGGTATAATTCACATTTCAAGAATTCTGATGGTGAGAAGTGAAGTATGCTTTATTTTCTCGTCAGTAGTTCCTTTGCTAACCGCGAATCCTTCCTTATAATAGTAGATGTATGGCGCCCGGTTGAAATGACGAGTGTCCAGTTGAAAGCGAAATCTCTTGGCCGCCGCCTCGAGACAACGAACGGCCGGCGGTATTACCTCGAGAGCCGCACTGAGCCCAGCCAAACTAAGCCGTTGCAACACTAGTCAACGGGTTCCGAGAAGTGGAAAATTCGAACAGACGAGGACAAACAGGCTCGGAGATAGAGACCATTACCTATGGTCATGAAGGGGGTGCGTAAGTTCTGGTCCAGGTAGTTAGACTCGACAAAGGCACAAAAACAAAAAAAATATATATGCGAGATGGTATTGAGTAGTGTCTATGGCAACAAAATATTAATCAAAACCATAATCATAAAACACCAACAAACCACAACCTCACTCTACAACCCATCCTTCCCCTTTGCCTCGCCCAAAACCTCCAACTCTTTCACGTCGCCACCCTCACTTCCACCATCTACATCTTCCACCCCCTGACTCCCCTGACTCCAACCCTCACCCAAACTCTGCTGGTACCACATAGACGCATACAACCCACCCATCCTCAACAACTCCTCATGTGTCCCCTGCTCCACCACCCTTCCATCTTTCATAACAATAATAAGATCCGCTTCGATGACCGTGCGTAGTCTATGAGCTATAAACACGCTTGTCCGTGGTTTCCTACTAGCAGATGGCGACGTAAGAGTCGAATGAATCGATTTGAGAAGTTCAGCCTCAGTGTGTGCATCCAATGCCGATGTCTACAAAAAAGGGGAGAAAGGGGGGGTTAGCAGCACCTCAAGAAGAGAAAAGAAAACCACACACCGCCTCATCAAAAAACAAAATCTCAGGATCCTTCAATAATACTCTCGCAACCGCCAACCTCTGCTTCTCCCCTCCACTAATCATCAGTCCCCTCTCTCCAACAAGCGTCTCATACCCCTCCGGCAACCGCATAACACTCTGATGCACATTCGCCCTCTTGGCAGCATCAATCACTTCCTCATCCGTCGCACTCAACCTCCCATACCGAACATTATGCATAATAGTACTATGAAAAAGCGGTGTGTCTTGCGGTACGATTCCAATAGCCTTTCGCAAGGATCCGAGCGTGACAGAATGGATATCTTGGTTGTCAATATATATCTTCCCAGACGACGGATCATAAAACCGGAACAAAAGTCGGAATATCGTTGATTTGCCACACCCACTAGGACCAACAATAGCCACTCTCTTACCCGCGGGAATCTCAAAACTCAAATCCCGAAAGATGAGTCTATCGGGGTGGTAGCCAAAGTTGACGTTTTCGAAACGGATCGAACCGCCACCATGTGGTAGGACGAGGGGTTTCGCGGTGGGTATGTCGGAGGCGGGACGGTTTTGGGAGACCAGGTTGACGAGGATTTCCATGTCAAGGAGGTTTTGGCGCATTTCGCGGTAGATTGTGCCGAGGAAGTTGAGAGGGAGGGAAAGTTGGAAGATGAGCTGGTTCACCATGACTAGGTCTCCGACTGTCATTGTGCCTAAAGAAAGATGAGGTTGGTATCGCATAGATGCGTTTAGGAATAGGGGGCTGTGAGACGCACCGGCAACGACGCCTTGCGCGGCGAGGAACATTGCAGCTGTCAATGCACTTGTGAAGATCACGTTTTGACCCGAGTTGAGGAAGGCAAGTGAAGTGGTGATTTTGACCGAAGACTTCTCATATTGCGCGAGGTACTTGTCGTATTGCGCAATTTCGTATTTTTCGTTGTTGAAGGTCTACTAGGATGGCGTTCTTCGGGTCCAGTTGTGTATGAGAGGGGGAAGGAAGAGGCGTACCTTGACGGCTTCAAAGTTGATCAAGGAGTCGACGGCGGTGGTGGCTGCTTTGTTGTCTGCTTTGTTGGCGTCGCGGCGGAAGCGAGTACTGTATTGATTGGCATTATGATATGATTGATGTGGGGGTGATAGTGTGACTGACTTACCGCCACGAGGTCGTGCGGACCGTGAACCAGGTGTATGCAGCGAGTGCAATAGCTGTGATAGCGGCAAAGTCCCATCCAAATTTATACGTCTAAGACATCAATCAATCCAATTCAAGCTCTCGACATGAAGAGAATGAAGCGCACCAGTATACCACAAACAAGGGAAATCTCGAGCGCAGTAGGAACGATGCGGAATAGGATAGCTTGCATCAGGAATGCAATACCCTTGGTTCCTCGGTCGATAGCACGTGTGAGACCGCCAGTTTGGCGGGAGAGATGGAATCTGAGGTCGAGGTTGAGGAGATGCTCGAATGTCTCACGTGCAACTTTGCGAATTGCCCGTTGGCCGATGTTGGCAAAGACAGCGTTGAGGAGTTCACCGGAGAGCGTTGCCCCGATACGTGCAGCACCATCTGAATCCGAAGCGTGAGGATAATACGCCGGAAGGGTCGGAAGGACGTACAGCCGAGAATGACTGAGCCTGCTATTATCCATGCGGTGGAACCAGCGGTGATGTCGACGTTGAGAGAGTCAATGACGGTTTTGAAGAGGGAGGGGACTTGGACATTCAGAAGCTAGGGTGTGCTTAGCTGATTTATGAGCCAATACGACACAGGACTAACTTTGGCGGAGATGAGGAGTATGAAGCCAAGGAGGACAGTCCCCCTTGTCCGCCAGTCATTCTTGGGCCAGACGTTGGCCAAGAGTTGCTTGACGATGATCCAGTCACTCTTGCGTTGCTCAGCTCTCGTAGGTTCTCTGTCTTCGTTTTTTGGTTGTGTGTTTTCGGGGGCCTTTGGGGGAGTCTGTTGTATTTGCTGTTCTGAGTGGGGGTTGTTACGTGCAAGGTGCTGGAAGGGACGGAATATGACATGCGTGGGTGGTACGGTCGTTCTCGGATACGGCAAGGGCGCGAGAAAACGCAGAGAACGGGTGGGACTTGACAGTTGATTTCTGAGAGAAACAGATGAGAGCGGGAGAGGGCAGCCAGCTCTGAAAGCCTCTGCGCGACAAGCACGCAGGGCTTGGGCGAACATGGTGAGGAGAAAGTTATGTTATATTAGGAGGTGATATAACTCAGGGCCTGATTGCGAAATATTGCATCACATGATGTTATCTCACGTGGCCATTGTCAGAACCAAACAGAGCCAAAGCATGGTTCGCGTTCATTGTCCAATTCACATCGTCGTCGTAAAACAAATGCAATAGCAAGAATGGTACGCACAAGTTCTCAAACTACGATTCACAACTGACCGCGATGCAGGCGTCACACACAGATATCGAACGCGAGCTCTACACAATCTTCACGGACCACCCAAATTCTCATGTCAACGAGTCTGGCGAACCAGTCATTCCCGCCGACGCCCTCGTCGACGTCTTCCGTGCCTTCTCAAATGTCTCAAACGTCCCCCTCCTTTCCAATGAGGAGACAGAAATGCTCAAGGCCCTTCTCGCAAACAACCCCGGCCTCGAAGTAACCCCAAGCATCCTCCTCCAATTCATCGCTGAAAAAACGCGACACTCCCCGAGTCCCAGCCCCGATCCCCACGACGACGACCTTTCTTCTCCTCGCGGCCGCGATCAGGAACGACACGTCCCGTCTTCTGATCACTCTAGATCATCAAGCAACGAATCTAGCGGCACGCCATACTACCCTGGCAGTCGTCCTCCTTCGCGAGGACCACAAACACCATCCGGACGGTCGGTCTTTGACATGGAACGTAGACAACGTTCTACGCCACTCCCCAATACTGCCCCTTCGAGCTGGAGTAACAAACGTCCAGCCCCCGCAGCCCGCAGACGAAGTATCGATGGCAGCCGAAGTGACTCTGAAGTGCGTAGCCCTCACATCCCGTGCTGTCCTATTCTTATCTCACCCACCCCCCTCCGCCCTTAGTTCTCAATAAGCCCGTCAGCATTCACAAGATCCACAAGCGGCCATATGCGTACGCGCACACCCTCAAATCCTACCTCTCCCTCCACCACCCACGCTGACCTATCCTCGTTCTCACCCATCGGCTCACCCTCATTCTCCAACTCCTTCTCCCGTCCTCTATCCCGTTCCAATTCTATATCCTATACACAGCAAAGTTTCAGGATGTTTGGATCTCCCGGTGGTGGGGATGAGAGTATCGATGACGAAAACACCATCAGCAATGCTCTACTCAACACCAGTGCCGAGTACCGCAGTGACGACTCCTTCGGGAATGCTATCTCGTCATTACCCATGCCCACGTCTGGTTTGGATTCCGATTCGGATGAAGAGCAGGATTCGTCTCTTGGTTTGGTGTTGGACCGGAACATTGCCAGTTCGACTGCGTCTATGGAGCCTCTGGAGCGTCTTGACGCGCTACAGCGTACCAATGCCGAATTGGGTCGAAAATTGATGGAAGCTGAACGGACACTCCAAAACCGACTCGCAGAACACGAATCTGAGCTCGAAGAGATGCAAAGCAAATTGGAAGAAATGCGGAGCGAGTTGAGCGCAACTAAACGGGAAGAGAAGGAGCTCCGATCTAAAGAGGCGAGACTGACCATGTAACATGTTTCAAATTCTTTCGGACTAATATTATAATGCCCACAGCGACAAAACACGACCCAAATCTCCGCTCTCGAACTCGAGGTCGCCAAAGTCACAAAAGCCCTCGAACACGCCAAAGCCACGTACACCTCCCTCCAACGGCAATACCAAGAACAATGTTCCGCCTCTGAAAAGTACAGAGATGACCTACGTGCACGAGAAGAACTTATTCGATCCCTCCGTGAATCGGCATCCCTGCACGACATCGAAATGATGAAATGGGCCAAAGAACAACAGGGGTATGAAGAGCGTATTGCGCAATTAGAGGAAGAGTTGAGTGTGGCACAGGGGGTGTATGTACAATTGGATGAGCAGAAGCAGGAGAATTTGTTGTTGAAGGAGACGATTGATAGGATGAGGTTTGAGATGGATGAGATGAGGGGGAATGGGGCACTTGGGTTGTTGCCCAGTGGGGGTACAGCCAGTGCTGCGAACACTATTAGCAAGAGCTTGGGTGCGGAGCTGATGGGAAAGATGAAGTGGGCGGAAGAGGAGAGTGATGGGGAGGGAGGAGAGGGGGTAGAAGAGGGGAAGAGTGTGGAGTTGCAGAGTGAAGGTGAGGGGAGTAGTCTTACGGCTGTTGAGCATGAGGATGGGGATTCAGATGACGAGGATGTTATTCAGACCATCATCACCCGGAAGAAGCGTGTAAGCTCCCCCTCTTTTTTGTTCTTTGACTCGTTAAACAAGGCTCCATTAACAGAAAGTCGCGTCGAGGGCAAAGGAGCTGGCCCACTCCTCGCTCACCCACACATTCAAAGAACTGGAAGAGGTCAAGGAGTATTCCGACATCGCGATCCAATATGACCCGACTCTCGTTTGCGTCTCATCAGGCATACAGACAATACCCCCGCCTGTCATACTCACCACATCATTCGCGACACAGACCGAACCTCCTCCTGTTACGCACACCTTTGCTATTCAAACCGATACCCCGCCTCAGTCCCCGAAGAGAGTGACAATTGAGATCGAGATCCAGACTGACACTCTGGAGGAGGAGACTCAGGTAGAGGAGAGTGCGCGAGCCGGCACGGAAACGCCTACACAGGAAGGCGAGGAGAGTCTCGCATCATCGTCTTCCACCATTCTCCCACCAACACCCAAAGCGCACACACGCTCGTTGTCGCTCTCCGCCGAAGATGAACCGCCGACGTATAATCAAGTTGCTGCGCAGAGGATGGAAGAGGAGAAGACGAGGCGGGTTGTGAGTGATGCGTTGTCTCGATGGCATTTGGGTGCCAAGTTGCGATCGTTGTATGCTTCCGCTCACGCTGATGCCCACGACCATACCCATGCCAAGGGAGGGTCTGATGTCGACGTTGTGGATGATAGAGCGGATACTCTGGATGGTATCAATGCCGAGCCGATCGAAGGAGGCGTTACGGAGGACCTCGTTGAGGAGTGGAAAGCTCTGAAAGAAGAACTTGGCGTCGAGTGTTTGGTGATTGATAAAATCCTCGAAAATTCTACCAAGATTCCTCGTGTGCCAGCCTCGCCCTCCGCCTCTACTGCCTCCGCGGATAAAGGTAAACGACGGAGTGGACGTTTCTTCAACATTTACAATACATACGTCTATGGTTCCTCTGATTCCTCCCCACCTGCAACCTCAGCTACAACTACTACCCCACCAAAGAGTTTTGCAACAACATTAACGAACTTGGCAACCCAGACTCTCCTCTTCGCATCCGCATCTGCGGTTGTCTTTGTCGCGCTAACACCTTACATTCCTTACCTCCTCTCGTCTTCTACCCCTGCTGTCCCAGGGGGAGCGAGTATGTATGACCGTGCTGCATGGGCGAGCTTTAACACTCTTGGTGGTGGTGCTGGTGAAGGGATTGCGTTTGCTGCGAGGACTGGTGCGGGTGTTGCTGGGTTTGGTGCGGGGTTGTTTGGGCTTGGTGGATGGGGGATGGGTGCTGGTGGTGCGGGTGCTGGTGGTGCGGGTATCGGTGGTGGTGCTAATGCGCATGGGGATGCACAGACGACAGAGGCGGTGTGGAGGGTACTTGAGAGGGTTGGTGGAGGTGCGGCGCGGATTGCAAGGGGATTGACTTAAAGAGTGTTGTTTTATGGGAGCGTGATGGGTTGGAGACGTGAGACTGACTGACACTGGGACTAGCAGGCTGAGTGCGCTATGTTTTACTTGTGTGAGCTCTTTCTATCATTCTCGTTGCTGCATATATCTTTGTACATCTCCCCCACCACCACACGTCCACCCTTCCTCATGTTTGTATTACGCTTTGTGCCTTGTTCTACTTGCATATTCTGACACCCCCTGTCGCTCGTTGCTTCGAACGTCTCACGCTCCTGCTGTCCACCCTCATTCTCCCGTTACACCCCCCTCTGGTCTTGTTCTCGGTTCACACGTGTTTATGTTTACGTTTCGATTGCAACCCCGCCTATCGCTCGTTACCCTCTACCATCTCCACCCTCACAAGTCTTACCCAAGCTCCCCACTCTTTGGATCTCTTGACCCTCGCCAAAAGATGCACCTATCCTGAAGTCCTTGCTTCAACAAGAACACGAGCACGGGTTGTCATCTTCAATCTCGCAGCGCAACAACGCCTCGTCACTAGCTCCAAAAATCCATCCCCAACTCACCAACTTAATTCACCATAATCCGCTACCGCACCCACCGACACCCCACCCCTCGCATCACTGGTTGCATTTCCGCAACCTTAACTTCAATCACTCCGAGTCTGTTAGACTTCTAGACCAACTAGATATTCTATCCCTCAGCTTTACCTTTTCACCTTCTTTCATGATCTCCCGCGTATTCCCCAAATATCCTTTTTATCAGCTGCGAACGCAAATATCCATATTGACGGTTTTATTCACGATACTGTATATCATATATGATGGTTCTGCTTCCATTTGTTAAATTCTTATGACTTACTTGACGGTTCCCTTCTGTCCTTTTATTCCATTCATGGTTTTATGATTTTACTTTTTTTCCCGACTCGTCCAATGATCTTTCGCCCGAGCTCGAATTCCTTGATTCGGCTATATTCAGTTTATAGTACCTTGGGTCGGTCAGCGAACTCGTGAAGCGGTTGCAAATTTTTTTGCATTTGCTTTAGGCTGGGTTACCCTTTTGTAACCGTGTATATTAACTTTTTCAAAACTCATGACGTGTATTTAAGTTTCTTCACTTGGAAATATTGAGGGATGCTGTGTTATCAATGCGAGGTGACACGCAATGTTGTGAATCGATGTATACCATTTGCCCCATCCTTTTGAAGCCAATACAATGCAAATTCAGCTGGTCAACCCGTTGAAACACAGCCAATTATATTTCACGTTGCATCTAAGTCCAAACATACGAGGCCTCCCCAAACTCATTTTCTGTGTTGTCTGCACATCTACCTTTGCAATCTAGAAAGAGGAAGTAACCCAAGCCTACGAGATATACTTAGACTGATGGTTTTTGTCGCCAAGTGTCCGCATTCACGCGCACATCGCTAGTGGGCCGTGGCACCCGTAGAATCCTTGGAGATGGTCAGTTTCCCGATCCAATAATGCAGGCCCGTCAACAGTTTCGGGGTAGCACTAGCCACCCAAAGATCGGCCACGGTGAGAGAATCACGTACAGAATGTTGAGCTATCTCACGCAGACTCCTCACAGCCCTTAACATGGCATGACGTTAATAGTGAAGTAAAATTGCTGGTTAGGGGGCGATTGGTACCTTTTTCAACCTCATCAACAAAGCACTAGATCGTTGTAATTTCCGTGTTCCCTAGAACAGACCCATACGGTTGGTCCATTCCCCTACCAAACTCGCAGACAAAAAGTTTTTAGGCGGTTGAGAAAACCGACGGGCCGGTGCCACAAATTCCGCAGCAGAAGAGGCCACAGGGATACCGATTCACCTGGTTATGCAAGCCAGCAGTGTTCAGATCATGGCGAGACTGAACGCCAATTCCCGACAATGCTTCAAGCTATCGCGAGAATCATCTAAAGCAATAGCGACGCCAAGTCCGGCTATGAAAGGCTGGATGCTATTGCAATGGAAGGAGCTATTGATTTGCAATCCGACGGAGCCGCGAACGTTGCAAGGGTACCTGCTACCCGTCTACGTTTTCACGGCACTGCTGTTGCGATGTCGTATTCCAGTCGGGGACGTGAGAAAGGGTACAGAGATCTACATCGAGATGCTTCAAAGGAAAGTTGCTGACGAGATCGAGAGCTTATGTGACTTGTACCAGAGCGGGGATTTCAAGTCTGTTTAGCCTTTTCCCCTTGGCTGGTTTCAGTATCAGGATATGGAGTCCAAGCCGGGATTAAGAAAGGTGTGAGCCTTTTCGCAGGTGGAACAATGTAAGTTTTTAGCCAAATTTTAGCCAAATTTGTAAGCCTATCGCTGGTCGAAAGCACTTACATGTCACGTGTGACACCCCATACAATATATGCTGGAAGTCCTATGTTTGCTAGGATGGTAAGTGGTAGAGGAATCCAGGGGCCGAAATTATAGGCACCTAGGCACGGCTGAGTAACACAAGGATGTGACTGAATATACTGGAGAGAATGCGTACGCCACGTATTTGGATGAATCCGTTATGTCAAAAAATATGTTGAATAAGCTTGGGTGAGATTAAAGAACACAGGAAACATCCGGTCGAGGAGTCGAATCGTGCGAATTTGACTGCAGGAGGTGAGTAGCGGGCTCAATTGTGTGTTGAGGTCTGGACCATAATTCTATTGCTATTCCGCTTGCTACTGCTTGAGGGCATAAGCTCCTGTGCAGGTATACGGGAAGGAGACGGGCCTGAGATCTCTAACGCAAACGCATTTTTCGGGTAGCAGGCCTCGACCTTCTCAGCTAAGAATATCCCTTGAAGTGACAGGATCTCATGCATCCCTGCGTTGTGATGGTAATCCACGTCCAGAGTGAACACGATACATCGGAGCCCGACATTGACTTGCCCTGGGCTCAGGTACACATACTTACCAGATACAACACCCTGAAGTTGCCCTCGTGCGGGTTGTGGCTGCCGATGATCCTACCCCTGGAAAAAATACCATGCCACACCATACCACACCATACCACACCATAAGAAGTTCAATCAACACCTACATCCTCGAACATTCGAGCCAGTCCACCAATATTGCCTAACGCGGTTTCCAGGACCATTCTCCGGCGGTTCCTCTTCCGTGCAATCTGACACCCTCACGGCATGTACCTCATATATATACATCGCCACGATAACAACCAAACATATGCGTAAGCACACATAGTACATACTAAATCTCGACTCGTGCCTCGTACGGGCTACTCGGAACCCTTTTGCAGTTCCTGCGCTGGTCCCCGCGATTGAGTCGGGCTGAGACGTCTTGGCCAAGAACGAGTATATGGTTTGCGACCCTATGTTGAAGATGATGATAGGAAAGACATATTCGTCACCTTCGCGTCCCACCATCGTCCGACAAGTGGAACGGTGACGGAACTGTAGGGTTGGTGTCTACGTTTTTCAAATCCCTTGAGAGACTCCAAGCGCTGGATGTCGTACAGGTATGTATTATCCAAACTTGGTATCAAGTTCTGCGACAGGAATTGGTTCTATTCGCTTTATTAAACATCTAGGATGTAGTGTTGGAATCTATACATAGCGAGAAGTTGAATATAGGAAGAGTGGAGTAGTTTTGATAGTCGAGGTTACATTGCGTTTATATCACAGCATCCCTTTAACAAGCCATACTATAAGCTTCGTTGAGAACCGCACCTTCCGCCTGCCGCCCTTCCAAGTTGACGCATTCGCACGTATGTTATCAATCTCCTGCTGTAAACGTTCTCGTAAACTGAATGCAGTACTGAGAGGTTCCTCGCTGTCATCGCTGGTCTTCTCAACCTTTGGGGAAACGTCATACATGCCGGAAGCATCGGCTTCCCTCTCAGATTCAGTGATGTGACGGGAAGGTATGACCATAAGGAACGAGAGTTCGGTGTCTAGGTGCGCAGAGCGAGAGTTAAGGTTCGTTGATCCAAAGAGGGTTAAGATCGGGGGCGACTTGGAAGACGGGGACAGCCAAACGCCTGACAGAACATTAATGCAACTCGCAAATCTAAAGGTGGGCGATGACATACCCTTAGCGTGATATGTCCAACCGGGTTTATCCCATTCCGACAATTGTACGCCTTTGAAATTTCCAGACGCGGCTTCTCTCCATAGTCGTCCAGCTTTCCGTACCGCTCGCATGAAGCGCTTCTCAAGATACGTGTATCCCTCTGGTATCCTTCCAGAGATGCCGCTCGAGCCAAAGAAACCATTTGCCTAATTGCACATGTGAGCATGTCTTTATTAAAGCGAACGTGGGGGTTTACCTTCGGACTGGCAGCAACAATCCTGCAATCTACATTCCGGCTTCCTAGAATAAGTCTTTGATAAGGTTGATAAAGGCTGAAGTATCCACTCGTCAAGTCGAACATAGGGCGTTTGCGCGATCCTTGCCTCGCTGCGGCGTTGACGTGGCGGAACAACAGTTGGAGGGTGATCTCCTCCTCACGGATAGCAAATTGCCCTGCTTGGATGATAGGAAAGATCATGACCCGTTGGTCTGATTTGAAGGAGTCCTCGTTGGCATCGAGTTGTATCTGCGAGGCCACCTTCCGGGAGGTTTGGAACTTGACAAGCGCATCTTTGGCTTTCTCGTTGATACGATGAGGATGGGTATCTGGGTCTAACCACTGGAGGATGTAATCGTCTCGGACATAGGAGCGTGGTGTCACAGCGTTCAGAGCCGAGATGGGAAGTAAGCGGAAGGAGAATTTGGCGACCGTTTGCAGGAAATCATAGCAGTATTGTGCGAACAGCGGTTGCTCGTTGATGTGCAGGTATCGGTCCTGGCGGTCCGTGAAGTAGGATTTATTAAGATTCGCGCTAGGATTGGGTCAACTCTAAGACAGATGAACTTGGGCTCCGCAAGGAGGAAGGAACGTACGCACCCACTGATGATAACCTCGTTATCGACGCCGTAAATTTTAGCATGCCACGTCCCCCAACCTTCATTAAAGCGCGGTGGGACTATTTTAGCCATAACACCGCGGAGGCTTGGACTTCTAAACATCGAGACGTGGACCCTTGAGGGATACGTCTCCAACAGCGGAAGTAAAAGTTTTGCCGTTGAGGAAGGCCCGGGTCTCGTCGAGCGGTTCAGGTCGAGCTGCAAATGAACATGTAGCGACGGCTTGGCGTCCAGTGCCTCGGCGATGGTGTCTAGCTGACCAGGCGTAAGAAGTTGCTTTCTGTTAGGGTTAAAGGCCCACAAACTATTTCAGTGTCTTCGGAGCCAATATACAGAGAGGAGATGAATATTCTGCGTTCAGCACGTCTGATCATTTCCTGAGTGGCGCGGTTAGCTGAGGAATTGCAAAGCAATATAGAATATTTCGTACCAGTAATAGGGAATAGAATTCGACCGGCTGGTTCAAAACACGGACATGTCCTGGAGGGAGGGAAAATGTGGGTTGTTTTGTAGCGATTTTAGACGTAAAATCTTGAATGATTGGATCGAGGTGTGCCGTAGATATTCTGCGGCAATAAAGCAGATTTTTGCTGGACCATAGTGCTCGACGGAGAAGGAAACGCGAGGCAGAAAACATTCTACCGAGTCGGCACAAAGTCGCGTGGCGTCAGAGGAAGCCTGATTTGGTGATTTGATTGTTTACCCCTGCTTGGCGGCAACTTCTGCAATCAAGAAGGTTGACACGAGGTGGTCAATGGTCATAACTTCAGATGTCATTACAACTGAATGTGCGTACTTTACATTCTATGAATTGAAATTTTCTGCATTCGCCGGACAAACATACCCGAGATGAGGTGCTACATCACATCATCAGGCGATTTTCGCAACCATCACACCCGATTTTGCACCAATTCCTTCACGGATGGACAGATGAAATATATAGAAGCGCCAGCCCACATAACATAACTGGTACTTTCCTTTACACGTGCTCTGAACTTCTCTTATGCTGATACCTATCTGGAGACTGTCTCTGACGGCGGAAATGAGCCTGGGACTTTATCTCTCTTTGGATATGCCTGAAGGTACAAAGGTGGGCGCATTCTGATATTTTGGGGTCGGGATCCTTCCGCCGAAGACCCTGCATATCCACCCCAACTACACCCAAAACATGTCTACTAACTCCAATCCCACAACGCCACACCAATTGGAGGTAGATGCCGTGGGCGACATTATTGACCAATTCTATCTAAACGTCAACGAGGAGGCAGGAAGTATGGAGTACGTGTCTGCCCCAGCCAAACGACATAGACCTCCTGAACTAACTCCTCCGGTCGCCGACAGAGAGCAAGAAGATGTTTGGCTGTATAATCTGTATGACCATCATACCCCACAACCCTGTCTCAAGTCGCCCCGAGCAAACCTGAAACCCGATTCGTTGTTCGATAAGCCGATTGACCAAGAAATGCTTGCGAAGAAGCTAGGGAACCATATAGAGTCCGCATCTCATAGCAACAAACCTGACCACAGATGTGATATGCACGGACTCAGTGATTGTACGGGGAAAGGACCCACTTCACCGGTTGCGGTCTCCGAGACGGCGCGTGGAGGTCGGTGGTTTCGCCCAAACCTTGGTAGGGAGGCTGACCGACTTGCTCAGAAGTTATCACACTGATTGCCAATACCAACATGACCCTCCATAAGAGTTGATTTGACATAAGACCATCGGGACCGTGCCCGATTCAGTGAGAAGGTAGGTACGAGAGTCAGTTCGCGCCAACGCTTGTTACATAAATTCGTAACGCAGGGATCGTTACCCCGTTATCACTGGCGGAGATGGGACCTTCATTAACGGTCACGACAGTTGTACTTCTCCAATCGGAGTCGAGCACGGCGGAGTCAGTCATAAACACGTCATTTCAGGACACAAATAGGAATTTCTGTCTTCAATAGTCAATTTACCTTCTGAATCACCTGTCTTCTAAACTCTGAACGACAGGCTCTTCCTAGTTCCAATAGCACATTAGCATTCCCCAGCATTCCCACAACACTGCATTAAGGAAGATCAGGGAGGCTAGCAAGTACCAAAGGGATTGAAAATTCAAATTGGAGCCTAGAGGGAGGATTTAAAAACCAATTCCACATTAATTCTTTTTTTCAAATTCTTGTTTTGATCAACCTTCTTATCGTTTGCTTGCTCGTCCTGTTCTATTCCTTTCGATCACCGACTGACCCGCGATTACCCTGTGCACGTAAAGTTCCATTTGTTTGTTGGAATTACACCATCTTTTAAATTTTACTTTCAAAGGGACTTCGCGTCGATCCACAAAGCAAGTCAATCAAGGCCCCACTTAAAACGTACCTGATCCGATCCGATCTTCTCCCGACCCGCCAAACCACGTTCCCTCTGTCGGACATCCCCTCTCATTCGGCGTTGCATCCGTGCTAAAAATCTACTAAAGACATAACTCAGAACCGTCACTACTCAGGGATGCAGCGCTCAGTTGATTGAAACAGGGGTTAGACTATGTCCGTGTGGGTAATTATTCATACAATTCCCGGCAGGGAGGAATTAGCTTGACCACAAAGACGACCGCATGTCGTCACACTTGCGTACTCGCATCCAAGAGCACACCAATCTATTGGGCTCCTACCCGCGAAGACGCACATTCGGTCACTGTGACAATAACAGGTCCAACTACTACTTTATTTCGTATAATATGCAGTAACAAAGCAATAAATGACGAGGAAAGGATTATGGATAACGACATACCATACATACTGTACAATTTTTAAAGTTCTCCCGAGTTCACTACGTGTATGTATGACAACGACAGATGACCATGACCTCCCTGAGATCATTCCGTGCGGAGGAACGTCAATTTCAGTGCATCATTCAACCATGCCATCGATTATAGAATCTGTGGAGGCACCAGCTAACCCCAAATACAACTCCTGCCAACGAGATGAACAGCACGAAAAATACTGTCGGACCGAACAGACCAGCAGTCATGAGCAAATCGAGGTGTTTGTGATCGATGTCACAGAGATTGAGGAGTCGCATGACCGAAACGCCAATCACGACACCAACAACCGTATGGTAAATCTCGCACACTAACAGGAAGGTGATCTTCCGTTGTAGAGCTCGATCTAGCTTGATTTCTTTATCGCGGTCGTCGTGCACCTCCGGGGCGCCCAGGGAATTTGACCGAGACATGGGTAGGAAACGGTCATGAAAGAAATAGAGTGTTGATAGGCCGAGTCCTCCGAAGCCCGCGACGCCGATGACGTTGATAAGTGAAAATTGGTCTAGAGAACCGAAGAGACGGAGTGGCATCTGGCCCAGGTAGAGGAAGGTGATGAGCTTGGTGGGTGTGGCGACGATGTTAGCAAAGAGTTTTCGGATACATTCGAGGTTCCGAGAGAGGATGAATTGGAGAAGGACGGCGGATACAATTGCCATCACAGAAACATGCGCCTGTAAATTGGGACAGTGAGCAGGTATGCAATGCCACAGACCAAGGCGGAGGCATACAATTGTAGCATCTTTATCCATACGAGGCTGTAAGGTAGCACCAACAGAAGTACCGGAGTTAACATAGGCGATACTTCCGTTCATAGTGGAACTGAGATTACAGAAAAGAGGGGAGAGAGGAGTTTGGAAGAGCTTTCTTGTAACGTCAGGTCATTTGGCATTCGCCAGCTGTTTTATAGCTGAACTGGTCTCAAGGTACGAAAATAGACTTGACAAATCTCGAGGCCCGGCTTGACACTAGCGCGCTTGGCAGATTTGTGCTATGATCGGATTGAATACCCTGTAGATCAACGGAAGTGCTATTGTCCATTGTAGGTCTTGTTTGGCCTGGTATGTTCCGATATCTGTTGACGATCTGTCGTCACGGAGCGGTGAATGAAAAACTGCCCGTCATCCAACCTGGTTGAAGTTGCTAACATTCCAAAATACAAGTGAAAAGGGAGACCCACGACTTCATACCCTGTGGTGTCCCTGGTACATCCTCGGGTGCAAGAATGATTGACAGGCTCATCTTGCTGGTCTATGAGTGGTTGTTCAAAGGCTATGGAGACTGCTGCTTGACACCTGCAAAGAAAGGGCAACTCCTCAGGGGTCACTCAATTGGAAAACAAATTGTAATCAGGCATGAGACCCATCCCTTCATAGGTCCGCGCGACCCATCTGTCATCCTGGTGCCGAGTTCTAGATACTATCTCGATTTGGAGTTGGATAGCTAGCCTGAAGACTTGGTTTTTCTGCGAGACGAATCGGTGAGGATCGGAGCGACGAAGCGCCTCAACCTATTGTTGGGACGCTTATTGATACACCATGATATCATGATTGACATGAGCGGGTTATCAAGTAACAAGTCCTAGCCGTCTTTAGGAGCTATTGGATCTCATGTCTGTAGGATGTCGATCTGGGGATCGCCCGCTTCTCGGGCGTTTATTTTAAATAAAAACAAGATTTCAGGCTTCGTGCCTCTCCGGCCTTCGGACGATTGTTGCGGAATAACCCGACGGAATTGAAAACCGTTTTGCAAGGGTTAATTATGAGTATTCGATGGATCCTTCAATTTCAACTATCGTTAGTGGCTGACCAGTCGGTGTTGGAAAAATTTGCTAGTTTCCATCGCGATTGGATCGCGCACGGAGAGCTGGACACAGTACCCTGTGCGCATCCACCCATGACCAGCCTTCTGAATGGGCCAGGTTCACGGATGAAGGATACTCCTCATGTTCCCTGAGGTACAAACCATAGGAAGGTAGCCTCGCTATGGAACTTGGGATCACCCTAAAAGTCGTCACTAATCCTCTTATGAACGTTGGGTTTTCTCCGATGGGCGCCCATTTCGAGTACATCACTTGATTCAATTGCCGCTCAACAGATGTAACGACATCCAGTTCATGAATTCAAAATTAGACCCCCACCATTGTTAGCAGCAGAGAAGTCGGATTGCTTAATTAGCTTGAAGCAAGGCGATGAAGAACCTTTTGCCAATGGTGCAACCACCTTAACAGTCCCAAACAAGAGCTACTTTTGTCTTCACGAGCTGACACCAGAAGGGCTGGTAGGTTCTAGATCCATGATCGTGTGGGCGCGATGAGTAGGAAACCATAGCTACCAAGGGTCCCCGAATGAATATGTGACTGCGGAACAGAGGATCAATTAGCGAACGATGGCTCCGTTGCAATTTCCCAGCATATTGGAATAGATCCATGGGGTTCGTGATGGAACGAGTGACCTCTTAGTGACGATACGGGTACTATCTAGGACAGGTGAAACTCGAAAAGTTGATATTGGCAACGTCAGCGCTGACCTAGTTGGAAGGTTGAAGGGTTTAGAATGAAATATCCCAGAAGAAAAGGTCATACCCTGCTCGAAGTCGAGTGCTTTTTGTTGCCTCTTCGCAGCCGCAGCCTTGGCTTCGCTCAAGGGTTTGCTCCATCGGGCTTCAGGTGGATCCGATATGCCGAATTGTTTCTTTATATCATCAACGTTCTGATCCCAACGCTTCTCCCAATACACGGTAATGAGGCTTTTTGCGGTTCCGCCACACCTCAACGCCCAAGGCACGAATTCGGAATACAACCGTTCCTTTTTCTTGGGTGTTAGGCGCAGTGGGCCGAAAATGGCTGATATACCCGTCATGGGAAGGCCAAGGTTGGCAAACTCAAAGAACTTCAGTGCAAGTTCCGACTCGACGTTGACTGGGAGGTTGCATATGCAATGATAGAAATCGTGGCATTCGCGATATCGTTGCATGACATAGGCCAGCTCGGGATCATCAATGTAATGGACCTAAGGCACTTAAGATTTCTGAGGACAGTCGAAGGATGGCAGTATCAGAACATACAGGTTCTCTGGTATCTGGTGTGACGCCACAACGCTCTAACCACGTCACGTATGCGCGTCCAAAAGTTCCCTCGGGATGCTGCGCGAGTTTATCCATGTCGACAGTTTGGGAATTGACTCGTGGACGATCTTTTAAGATCTGGCGCCCCTCAGGATCCTCAAGCATTATGTCCCTCAAACGAGGCAAGCTACATCCAGCCGTCGTTTCCCCAAGCGCCGCGATCATGTCTAGGGTTTAACTGTTAGCTCCATCTCCATGTAGTGTGGTAAGAGGAGTTACCTCCTCTTCGTGGGTCAGAGAGTGCCATCACTGCAGAACCAACGGCAAGGAATGCATTCTCAAACCAGTTCAGGGGGATGTGACCTTCGTAAGCTGGCTGCGTAGTAACTTGGCGGCTCGCGCTGGGAGAGGCAACCGTCCTGAGGGGTGTGGTGGCGTATGCCCAAAGAGGCGACACTTGACGCGAGGGGATGATACTGGGTAGCCTTTGGAGGCGTTGCATACGTTGCATATTGGATTTCGAAGGGAGGAAGTATTGGATACGTTAAACCCCGCCTCAATCGGAGTCGGCAATTGCCGTATATCCTTTTCAAGAACTGATAAGTTGGCTTGTAGTCAGCCCTGCAACAACTGCCATCCTCTCAACTGCTGAATCATTCCACTATTTACTATGAGGCATCACTTGGCTTATGAATTACACCCTGCAGTCGATTCGTCTATCGTCGTCTTCGCGCGGTTTCATCGTGGCTTGAAACCTAGTGGATAGACCCGACCTATAATAGTCTGCAACACGCTGGGCCCAATAGTGAACGTCTTCACGGCCACGTCATGGCCGTGTTGGAAGCTCTCGCCTCCAAGAAGTTAACTGAATCGTCAACACATCGTCATATATAACGAACGTTGACCACTATTAGCTGAACCGGAATCCCCCACCTCCTCTCGGTCCTTTCCACATCTTGAAAGTGACATGACTGCCCAAACCTTAGTTAGAGACATCGTTCAGCTTTCCCCTCCTGGATTTCCTTCCCTGGATAATTCGCAGGGTTATGCCAAGCGCCACGCCATATATATTCCCCAGAGCTTTTTCGAGAAAGCACGCCAAGCTATTGCTGACATAGATGCGGAAAGCACCTGGGAATTTTCTGCTGCCGTGTCGCCATCGACAACTCCCTCATCAGAAAAAAGCTCTTCAAGCGCAGCGAGTAGCCCTGCGCAAGAGATTGTTATTCGGTACCGAGCTGGTATGCCGCTACACCTGGATATCAGTGAAACGCGATCGAACCTTTCAATTGATGACGAAGACGACGAAGAAGACGGCCCATCAACTTACTACACCCCAATAGAAGGTCCCGAGGACTCAAACCAGTCACACATTGAAACCGGAGTGAGGGAGGTCGAGAACGTGGAGATCAAGATATTTTATCGACAATCATGTCATCAGGGGGTATCAAAGACAGTTAGTCGGCCTCCCCAATACCGGGTGTCTAACCTCTCCACAACTTCTTACTATTCTTCCAGAACGAAGCTCTCCCAGTCATGGAAACACGGGGCCATCGAGAGGCTGACTCCATCGCATGTCAACAACCCGGATGTTCTGACACAATATGGGACACCAAGGATCTGATATCTCATCACCATGTCCATGACATACATGACGGGTAACCTTGCCTCAACATTCCAAACTTAGTCTTCCGTCCTAATCTCTGCAGCAGGGTCGTTTCTTGTCCACGCTGCCACCATTTCTATGAAAACCAGCTGGAACTTGGTGTACATCATTGCACCAGCCAGCGCGTCCGATCCCTTGTGGCTCCTCTCAGATGTGCGTGTTCTCATTGCCCCAACTGCTGTCTATTAACTGATCGTCGGCAACATTCCCCTTGCAGCAATCCTAAGGCGCATTCTGTCGAAGCTCGCTCACCGCAAGTAATTCATCTCATCCACCGTTATCCCATGCTCTCCCCACCCTTCTGGCTCTGACACTTCCCCTCTTGGAATATTACGACCTTACTCACGGTGTTTCTCGTTTCGCTACTTGATTCTCACATTGCGTAGATTCCGCACCCCACATCGTGGACTCTCGCCCAACCTCTTATCATTAGCGCCTTTCCCCCTGTGCGTCATCTCCTCCACTCATTTGCCGTTGTTGATCCCCTAAATATATTTCTGCCTACACAATCTGGTACCCCGTTTCCGGTTCTGCGATGTCGAACAAACAGGACACATGTGCTATCGATTACATCACCACATCCCCCCCTTCCCTTCCCGAGCAATTGATGCAACCTGAATGAATTCACGAACCGTTTCACCAACCGACTAACGGCATAAAAATCCGTTAATTAAGCCTAATGCTTCTCCTTAATTAAACGGGCATACTGCCAAGCACCACGGCGCCCGAGCATGTGAAGGGCGTACATAAGAGCCAAGTCGAATTTATCAGAAATCAGGATTTTATCCTTCGTCGGGTTTTACCCTCTATCCCAGCTACCTGAAACCTATAATAATACATTGCGATACATGGCATCCGTTCGCCTGTGAGATGTAATCTAGACTAATCATACACTTTCTCAAGGGCACCGAGATCACACCCAAATGCTGCATTGCTAAGTGCGAGGGAAGCTGGCTATCCATAATTTCTGGCTTTCAACAGGACTCTATTCCTCATCATCTTCATCGTCGCATCGCTTGTTCATGGACTCCTCACGGCAAGCCTTCGAGCAAAAATAGTCCGAATCACTCTGCGGGAGGACTAAACACATGATACAAGGCGACATTAAACCAGAAGTCACAGCTTCCCTAAATATATACATAATAAGCTTCCGTACCCCGTCGGTCCAATGAAACGAACAACAACTTACTCGCGATGCCTTAGCGAGCAATAGTCGCTGACTATTCCTTCTTCGTCAACATAGACAGGCTGCTTGCAGCCAGGGATAATGCACCTAAAATCATCGGTAGTCTGTTTGGTGCTAACATTCAACGGGGGTTGAGTTTTCTTCTTTCCGCGGCAGAAGGAAAGTATCGAACGACTACCGTTGGTGTTGGTGCTGCTGCTGCTCTGAGTGGCTTGGGCTACCGCAGTGGCAGCTTTGAGGAAAGGGTTATTGGTGGGAGGTTGTGTTACTCCCGATTGTGTATTGGCAGACACTGCGGAGTTGGTCCCTTGGCTGTGGGCACTGGCTAGCAGCGACTGGAGCTGAGGGACGTGTTGAACGACGAGTTCTGTTTGAGGGGTGTGATGAGTAGATGTCAGATAAGACTGCCCAGGATAGGACCGACACGTACGGGCGAAATGTATGGGATCAATTGTGGTGCCGCCCGCAGCAGGTTGTTGATTACTGTTGGAGTTGGTGCTCTTCTTCTTCGTGGTGTTATTCGCAGCCGCACTGTGGGGTTTAGTCCCATTTGTATTGGCAAGGGACGCGCAGTGCTTGCCGCAATAATCGAAGTTCTGGAACTTCGGCTTTTTGTGGCAATACTATTGACGAGAAATGCATCAGGGGATGGCGGCGGCGGCGATATTACCACTATATACTGACATTACAAAGAGCTGCAGCTTGAGTAGCACACGTCTTCGAGCAGTATTGATAGTTTCCGAACTTGGGCTTCTGATGGCAATACTGTAAGAAAGAATCGTTTCAGTTGTGGCGGAAGCGAGATAGCGAATAATGCGGGCAATTACATCGCAAAGCTGGGCAGCTTGAGGGGCTTGGGCGCGGGCAGCGGACATGATTGAATCGGTAGGGCTGACTGAGTAACTTAGAGAGTGGTATTCGCCCAGGCGGCCGTACTTATATTATTGGCCCCTAATGACATACAGCAACCGCGAGGACGCGTTTCATCAGCAAGCACGTTGTGTATCATATATAGTCACAAGCAGGACGGACGCGAACAAGTAAATACAGCAAACACGTGTTGGAGTACGAATACAGGATCAACCAGCATGTACACACTGACGATAACCATGAGGCGCGAGTAACGATATCAATGCCTTACCAGCCTTCCTTCCGAAGCCTGGTCCTTAATCGTTCCAAGGCTTTTCCGAGTTCATTTGAGCCTTTGCCATCAGCGCCTATGCCCCAAAACGAGTCCTTGTCGGAGTCCTGTTTACAGGGGTAGATGATTTGAATTCAGAATCGGTTGACAGTAATTTCGGGGTGAAACTTACCTCTACCAGCTCAGCATCTCTTGTGGCGAGAAGCTCCGCTCTAAGTTCGTTATGTTGCGTAAACTTGTGATATAGCGCTTCGTCCATCTGGAGCGCCATACGTAAGTTTAGGAGATGAAGTACCAGTTTGAGATCGCTACCTTTGAAATGTTCACTTTCCTCCAGTCTGGTCTCACGTGGCTTGGAAAGCGGCGGGCTTCGGAAAAGGCCACACTTGGAAATGGAGAGTAAAGCCTGATATGCTCTGCGATATCATCTCTACAGCCTTGGAACTGGAGAGATGATTAGATGGAATAGGAAAAACGAAAAAGTAGATAACATGCTTTGAACGACTGGAAAAGGTGTTCACTGGTCGGGTAGACTTTGCCTTTGTACTTGACTGGGTGTGGAGAAAAGTTGGTGAAGCCGTAGTATGGGTCTTGCTTATGATAAAATAGTATCCGCGTCCGCGGACCCCTGAAGGGCCTTGAGGTAGGCGACGGCGGGATTGGTGATGGCTGGGGGGACCGCCGAGGTGATGGTTGGGGGGACCGCCGAGGTGATGGTGGGGCTGATCGCCGAGCTGATGATGAGGATGATCGCCGAGAACGTTGCGAGGAGAGGATGGCTGGAGCTGAATGTGGCCCGGAAGACGCGGAATCTGGAGTCTCTTCCGTTATGACATACTCTGTCTGGACCTTTGGTCTTGTGCGGCGCATGGGCTGATCGCCACTGTCGGTCTGAGAGAAGAGCGAGCCTAGGTTTCGAGAGTCCCACTGAGATGGTGGTACTTCTGATGTAACAAAGACGGTGCGAGTGCGCTCCTCGACACGATACCTAACAGGAGGTTTTCCGGTTAGAGAAGCAGTAGTGACCAATGTTGGAACTTGAAGGGTGGTAGGTGGGGTGAAGACGGTCATTCTCTTGCGGGACGACATGGTTCGAGAAGATAGGTGGTAGATAGTAGCGCTGTTGTCTGGAAGCTCACGTTGTAGTGGCGGATTTGAGGTGGGGATGCGGAATTGGAAGTGCAAAAGCAAAGAGATAACTTCTTCCAGCTTCAGAGGTGGATGTTATAAGGTGAGTCGGGCGCTATCCAAGGGCCTGTTACTGTGAGCGATAACAGCATTTCCCACTGCATGTTTAGTTCAAAAGGACGATATGTCACAGCCTGGTCATTCTCGCACTGCCAAAACCTTCCTCGTGCAGGGAGCATGCAGGGAGCAAACCCAGGAGGCGGATTGAGTGACATCCATGTCACGCTGTCACAATGTAATGTCAAGACCTTTGCGTACTACGATCACCCGGATAGATGTTCAACGTTCAACGTTCAACATGGGCGAACAACCCCTCACAGGTCGATGATTTCAGCACGTAGGATAAAATAGTCTCCAAAACAAGAGGACACGCGCTGCTCTATCTTATTCACAGTACCTCGGCATGAGGCAAACATGTGGCCCATGAAACGCTTTCGAGTGTTATTTGGCCCCTTACATTCCTGCTATTGAATCTGATATGGGGCGGGAGTTTGTACGTACTCGACCAACTCAATTTTTCACCTCGCTGACTGATATATAACGAGGCGTTGGGTAAGTCAGGACCATAAACATGAACCAGATTCTCCGGCAGGATTTGAACCTCTGTGACCCATTCAGCTCTGCTAACCCGAAGAACCACCGAGGTGGCCGTTGGAATAGGCTGCATTTGCTTGACCCCACCGACCTAGATTATGCAATTGGTGAGTAGCTCGATCTCGTGCACCGTTCGTTTTTTCAATTAGCAGTAGTGGAAAACCAGTTCATTAATGGGTGGAGACATCCCCACAAGACGCGGCCTCGAGTGAAGGCAATATTCAAGATCATTTCTCCACCTAGCCTTCACGTGCCTTACTTTCAGTACCGGTCAGTATCCCATTACGCTCTTGGATGCATAAGGTTCCGACCGCAAGCCAACTAGTGACCGAGTCCTTGTAGATCTATCTACCCTTATGCGACAAACAATCACTTGTTCCAACGAGCAGTTTCTCTTCCATGGAACCAATCGCGCTTGCTCTCTCGGAGAAAGTAAATCACGCACGCACCTCTGCATGTTACCCGAATGTCATTTGTGCTGCATTATACGCAACTCTTTCGACGTCAGGAAATGCGGTGTGTGGACGCCATTTTTTCTTTCTTCTTTCAGTCTACTGATGTTGTCTCAGGAACAAAGAACAAATTCCGGAGGTATAGTGGTTGCAGAAATCCAACTGGAGAAATTGAACTCATCACTCGCCAGATTCGGCACAGGGATATACACGACATCGGTCTCGTCAAGTGAGCGGGTCCTTGATATCTTTTGGCCTCCGCTAACACTTCTCCAGAGGCGGATGATTATAGTCAAAATGTCAACGGGAACACGACCACTCGCGTTCTTCTCCTGAATCGGGTGATTGTTGGAAACGCCAAGAGGCGCGTACAGAATGACGTGACTCTTGTGGCCCCGCCGCCCGGATGTCACTCTGTAAGGCTACATTGTATCTCGTGGATCGGGACCTCATTGAGACACACAGGTGATCGGCGAGCCCGGTGTGGACCTGAATTACGAAGAGACTGTGGTATATAACAACGATGCGATCCGGCCAGCCTTTCTCATCGTTTATGGCGATGAGAGGGAGGAGCTATTCAAGCCCAAGCCCAAGCCCACGCTACAGGCAGTAATTAAAACTTTATTCCGAACCCCAGTTGCTGCGTGATGGATATGGGGCAACAAGACCGGCACAATAAATTAGCAATCCGTAAATAGCGTAGACTATCGTACACCCTCGTCCTCGTTCTGTATGTTCGAATAATTAGACGGTATACATGATGACATAAGCTGGAAGAATTCCATCCGCTACAGGGATAAAGACGGACTCTTCTTCAACCTAGTGGTGATCGATTGATCAGTGGGTACAGACGATGTTACACAGTGAACCAGGAATACTCACCCCATTGTCATCTTCTGACACCTGCCCAGGCTGAACGATCGCATCGCAAGCAATCATCACACGATAGGGAGAAGTTGTGCAAGAGGTCGAGAATCTGTCAGCACGAGCAGGGTTACGGTAGGAATAGAGTCCCGGACCCAACCTGGGGTTGTCAATCGATCAGCCAAGCCCTCTCCTCGAGTTAACGAAAGTAATGCACCTTCCTCCCATCGCAGTCTCCCCAAAGGCTAATGACTTAAAAGCGGACTTCACAGCGCAACAAATTCCACAGGTCAGGCCATCGCAAAGGCTACTTTCCTTGTATCCGAGGTCGCAGATGCATAGGGAGCTGTAGAATGTTCGGATCTCTTCTGATCCTGGAACCCTGGCACTAGCGAACGAAATGCACGTGGTTTTAAAACGCTAGGACGTGTAGTTCTCCTTGATTAAAAACACACCGATATGCATCGTGGCGCACTCGAACGTCACGGGTTGGGATAACTTCGTAGGCTTTCACAAATGCGGGTGGGTGTTCGTTAGCTCCCTCCCATTCGCTCAGGAATTGTGCTCGCACTGTGGACGCCAAAGTTAACGTTAGGGTCTGACGAAGATCCGATAATCGCTCGCGACTCACGGCTCTTGAATGTTGAGCTGTCTGCGTTTACTTCCCGCAGTCGTGGTCCTGCACGAGCCCGTCGATCACAAGCAACGCACATTTCACCGATACTACGAGGCTGCACGCCGCAGCGGGTACAACCAGCCACCAGACTTCGACAAACGCCTACCCTGTGTCCAATCATCTCGGCATTAATACGTGAAATAAGAGGATCAGAAAACTGGAGACTTGCATGGCGTGCTCCTCCGAGCAGAAATTGGAGAAGGCTGGCTTCCCTGTCGCGCGGCATCCGTAAAGCAGACATGCCGTTGGGCTAGCACCCAGTCCACTACTCCTCGCACAAGTCCTGCTACAGTATGGGTGCTTGATTCCTTTCTCGACAAACTTTGGCCTTACGCCACAGATCTAAATCAATTTATGAGCAAGTTTCTTTTGTTCGCCAGACCGAAAACACAGACTGAACTAACCTCACAGAGGTCTTTTGGAGGAGTACCCTGTGCACGGGTCACACCCCAATGAACAACGCTCTGAACGAAAGAAACCATAATTTGCAAGGGTGATTGGATTGGAAGATGAGAGCTCGGTTTAAAGGTCGAGGAGCAAATTCCTGATCACTTCCGTCGTGCGCCTCGTGCTTTGCACGCTCCGGCCTCGTTGCTCCTGCTGCCCTTGCGAGTGGCTGGTTGCGTTTCATGCATGGTTTCATCGATGTGACGTGCCACTCGTTTATAAACAACTTACTTCAGATACTGGCAGTTCCGTCAAGATCATCAAACATTCTCGCTCCTGGTGAGCTAAGCTAAGCGCGTACGACCGTCTTCGTCTAGAATGGCAGCGCATATTCCAACGGTTCTGTCTCTTCTGAGCTCCGCCGCGTCTGCATATCCCGCTATTGCAGCGAAGCTGGCCGGAAACCAGTCTTTCCAACCTCTGCTTCAGGCACCCCCACAGGCAGTGCCTGTGGCGCCAATGCAGAATGGCTGGAGCGCTCCCGCACCATCGGCCCCCGTGAACGTTCCTAGTTCTCTTCCTTCACATTCCAATAATGGCCTCTCCACAAGTCCCCCCAGTAACAACGGAAATCCTCTATGCGACGTACGTACTTCCCCGTTCTGCTTAACGCCTAGCTGACTGAGATGTGTTCAGTTTTGCCACCTCCGACCCAAATACTCCGGCAGTACTAAGCTCCATCCTTATTGTAGTAAAACCTGTGCGAACAAGGACAAGTTGAAGAACCGGACGCTGGCAATGGGCAACCAGCCTCCGCAGTCAACAGTGCCAGGTGCCAACTGCGACGTAAGCCATTCCTCGTTACTTGCGTCTTCAGTAATTCAGTATTGTGATGCCCAGTTTTGCCTTATCCGGCCGAAATATTTTGATGGTACCAAGACACATCCATTCTGTAGTAAAGCCTGTGCGAAGAACGCGAACGGGCTAACCAATGGGGTCGCGAGGAGACAGACTATCAGCGGAGGCAGCCAGCCATCCAAAGGTGACTGACGTTTGCAGGTACTGAAGTACCACCGACTGATTGATTTTCGGCTGCAGGAACGTGTCAGGCTCCCAATTGTCAAAACCCTGTTTACACCAGTGCCAATGGTTCGCTCGGAGAGTATTGTTCCATGGCTCACAAGACGTAAGTCGCCTCAGGGTGTTTCGTATCTCATAACATATACGTTCACTAGTTTGGGAGAGACCCTTTGCCTCATGTGTCTTCAAGCGCCAAAGATGATGATGTCCCATTTCTGCAGTCAAGCGTGTATTGATAAAGTGGAGAAGATGGGCCCAGTTATCCTCGAGGTTCCTGCTGGTCATGTTACATTCAAGAGCGGTGCGCCCTTAATTGTGCTGACACTGGGGCAAATATCAATTAGCGCCCGCAGTGGTTGATCAGTTCAAGACATCCTGGCGGCATGCAACTCAATGCCCCCCGGTCCGTCGGGTCTATAAGATCTGTTCACCAGCATCGTACCTTGCGGCGTACAAATCCTATCGGTGGGTTTCCTCGGAAATAGAGCTCCGCGAATTGCTGACCAGTTATCGATTACAAAAGGTCATCTGTGGAGGCCCGCGGTCAATTCGTGAGTCAACGCATGGCCCCCGGAAACGAGAACCGTCGCTGGCATGGGACCCGTCGGGAGTGCTACTTGGGAGACAAGGGACACACTCAGCTTTGCTCGTCGCCGACGTGTTCATTGTGTTGCATTGTTAGGACCTCATATGACCTCAATCTCTTCGGAAAGAAGACTGGCTGGGGAAGGTGACATATTTTGACGTCTAACTCCAAATTCGAAGTTGATCCTCTTTACCAGGTTTGGTCGTGGTATTTATACATCTGCGACGTCCTCCAAGTGAGTGATATCACGACTTATTCATCTCAGACCCTCAATAGGCCGATGATAGATCGAATGATTATTCGCATAATGACTGCAACTCGAATCTGAAGGCCATCTTACTTAACAAAGTCGTCGTGGGAAAAGGCTACAAGCTGAAGCACGACCTCACGACTCTGACGGCGCCACCTCCTGGCTTCGACTCGGTAAGTCCGATAGCTCATTTGACAATCAACTATTACAACCCATATGTTCAGGTGCTTGCCGAAAAAGGTGGAACGTTGAACTATGATGAACTCGTGGTGTACACGAACGATGCCATTCGGCCTTCGTTCCTGGTCATGTATGAACCCTAGCATTTGGCTAAGGTAACATGCGTGAATGATTCGATTACGGAGGGTAGTGGTTGTACCATTGTATATCCCTTCTTTTTAATGTTTGCCCACATCAAGGTTGATGCAACTCGTTAAGAGCTTCTTCGTCTCAAGAGCTAGGACTGACATTTACTTATTGCTATAATGCGTCACTAGATAATATTATAATGCGTATTAGGAGCTAATGGAATTCAAGGTACCGCATGCCCCACGCCGTCTTCACGTTCTCATTCGATGCGTATCACCTCATGGGAATGTCGGCGGGGTGCAGGATATCTCGCGTTGACCGCCAAGCTCGCCAGATCACCACCACCATGCCTGAGGTTAAAAGGATGCTACCAAAATTGAATGCGCATTAAGTGTTGGAAAGAGAAGAAAATGAGGAAGGGTCACCTTTCGACAACAGCCAGTGCTATGCACTTGATCAAACGGAATTCGCCAACTTCAAAATTCAGAGTACTCACAGAATAATAAGCGAATCTGGTCACAATAGACGATGTCTTTGCAGCTGCCTTTGACTAGAAGTGATGGCACCGCCGCATTTAGCAGGGCCGAGCCTACAATCCACAGAATCGAGGTAATAACGACCCATAACGCTTGCGAGCCGATGGAAGACGCTGGGTGTCTTGACCATTTTGGATGAATGAACAGGAATAAGAGAATACTCGCCGTTGAGGTTGTCCAACACGCGGTGAACCTATACCCGCGTCAACGGTGTTGCGAACAAATCGGGGAGCATGTAGGACCACACTGACAGCAGGAATCTCGCTCCTGTGCGTGTTGCAACATTTGGGTAATTATGATGGCAGTCGTACTGTAACAAGAGCCAGCTCGAGGTGGCAACCTGCGGACGAACTCAGGGGAAGGTGACAAGAGTAAAAGAAACTAGATAGGTACTTCGGCAAGACTAGCGAGCACAACGAGAATATAGAACACTAGGAGTGCTCATTGAGACGAAGCCAGACTTCAATAAAAAATTGGACCTACCAGGAGCGAAACGTTGAAGTTGATAACTAGAGGCTTTGTTGATTGGCCTCGGGTTTAGCAACGAGTAACGGTAGGTCCAGGAAACTCCGGCCAGGAACATGAGTACAACCATAGGAGTTGCACACGCTATAATGCTTGTCAATGTCGTTGAAGTGTACGAAGTGCTGAAGTCAGGCGGTCCTGCGGGTCCGGTAATATTGTCCGCCCGAGATGATAGGTGAGCCAACGCGAACTCGATAGTTGGCATCGCCGGAGCAAAATTATCAGCCGAGAGAAACTGTAGGTGGGGGAAGGGTCAAAGCTGGCAATAGACCCGTCAGCGAGCAGGAGCATAACCTGACGTTTTCAACGTGTGTTGGCTGGCTTCGATCGGCGTATTGGTGCTCCGATAGAGTATTCTATCAATGAAACCCTATAAGTTCAGATATTGATTTACTAGGGCGCAAAAATAGTGTCCAGTCTGCGCCGCTGGTGGACCCGGTCCAGGTTCAGACCTAGACAACAGAAAAGTTAACTCAACATTAGCTTCACACCAACCTGTCACATACCCGAAGGCGAGTCTGGGGAGGCAAAAACGAGAATATTATCAAGGCTACCGGCTGCATGAAAGATTGATAAAGACACCCTCTTGGTAGACCTTGCAGAGGTAGAAATGCTTCAGGTGGCTAAACCCGGGATGTCTCACAATGTAGTTGGTTATCACGCCCGCTCAGCACTGGGTTGCTTGCGGGCCATGCCTAGTTCAATTCCGAGTGTGTCCAGAGAAGTTCTTGCCGTCCATTCTCTCCCACTGAACGAAGTTTTTTATAGTGCCAGAAAACTGGGCAGTCATAATCCTGGTACTTATCCCCTCATGTCGCACAATCAAATTTTCGATGGTGGTGTAAACATGCACCCATGTTTACAGCTAACGAATCAACGATCGTACTGACCCCGTGGGGCCAACTAATTACGGACAACGCAGAACCTAATAGATGGGCACCCTCTTAACCTTGCTTCTCGCCTCTTCTTTCCCCCCACCGTTCACACTTGCTTTTTCATAAACTCTACGCGCGTGTATCTCGTACGAAAACCAATCGTGACTTCGGATCTGTTCATTCTCGAAGGAACGTAAGTTTTAGATTATTCTTTTAGTGAAGTCCCGCAGTCGACACTACGGGCTTACAGCTGGTGGGGAAATCACGCCTGTATTACCACGTAATAAGAGTGACCGAAAGGTTTGTTTCGGGTTGAAGAGCTCGTTAACACGGGCGCGGATGACTGCTCAATAAGGGCGGACAGCATTTGAGTCTTATTCCGCCGGGAAGTCACCGTGTTCTGACCGTTTGTCGGATTGATGAACCAAAGGTGCTCTGCCTTTAACTATAACTCCTTGTGTACACAGTCTACGGGTGTGTCAATTTCAGGCAACAATCAGGAAGACGGCAAGTCGTGGAGAGCACGGACAGAGAGTGAAGAGCCTTCGTCCCGTTCACGATATTTATCTGACCGCGAGTGCCTGTGGAATTGTTGGGGAATCAAGGTACGCACATGAGACAGATAGCCATGGTTTCCTCGATAAATATATGAATCCTCGATTTTGACACAGAGAAACGTGCTAGAGCGACACGATCTGGGAAAAAGTCCCCTGGGACTCACAAAAGGCATTCTTATGAATAACATGCGTTCTACCCCCTCATCCAGTCTGTCTAAGCTGCCAATCCGCGACAGGCTAACTATTGAAGAGTGGCTACCTTCGCTAGAGGTGAGAGACGAGTGAGCGCGGTCGAATCCAACAGCTGCTATGCTCCGTAACCAACGTAGAAGAGGGAAAGACTCGAAACGAAAAGATGGAGAAAAATGGGGAGGACAGTCGAGACAAAATCAAGATTTAAGCAGCTGCGGGTAAAGAGAACAAGGGATATTGGGCGATTTGAGGGGTGTGGAGTTCGCAGTAGTTTCACTACCTCCTACAACGCAATGTATTCTCGTTTATATACAAGTGAAACTGCAATCCTGAACGAAGATCTCGCAGTGAGAGGCCATAGGGGAGAGTAAATGGAAGTTAATTAAGCTAACAGGAGGCGAGAAATGTAAATAGGCACCAAGACGGTGAGAGAGGAAGTCAATACGATGGCGAATTTGAAAGATGGCTCATCTACAGTTTTAAAATAGTCACCGGAAGAGAGAAGAGGGAAATAAAGTTGGCATGGGCTAAAACATCACGAGATAAAACTACAGAAATATTAGTACACATAGGACAATAAGGTGAATTACATAGAGCAGGCGACGACGGAAGAAATGGAGAAGTAAATACATAGAGATACGACGAACAGAGACTTGAGGAGACTCGAGTTATGTAGCCCAAAGGTGGGCGATGGGCGGTTTGACAACGGGCGCTCCGACAGACACAATCCGTGTTTAGAGCTAATGAGAGAATGTTTTCACGAGCAACCGATCGTCGGTCTCTACACTATCACTCACTGCACAACAACTGGCGGGAACTGCACGGTCGAATGACCACCGGTGAACACAGGCACATATTCCAAACCCTTTTCTTCCTTCCCACTCCCAAAATTCGCTTTGTCCTCAGCAGCCGGCGTAGTAAAGGCAACTGGGACGGGCCCATGTTCATGGAACGTGTTTATGTCTACTGTAGTGTTGAGTATTGGTTGATCATCCTCGCCTTCGTCGTCATTTTTGACGTTATGGCTGGGCTTGGTACTCGGTTCAGATGTTGGTGTAAACGAGCACAGCTGGAGGGGGAGGAGTTCGAGTATATACTGGCATTTCATCATCCCACATAAGTCCAGGAACGCATGCGGGACTGGAATAGAAGAATCAACGTACCTCAATGGCGAATAATGGAAATTCACACGACGGCGCCATGTTCCTAGGTAGGTGTATCTCGCCCTCCAGATGTCTCTCCTTCAGATCCTGAGGCATATCCGTCTTCGGTGGTACCCACCATGCGGCTTTGCCTATGTATATTGTACGCGAACGGTTCACATTGGACTTGATGCATTCAGCACCTTTATCCATTCCCCCGTCTGGCGACGTATGGTGAATACATCGGAAAAGGCGCAGGTTGATTGTATGCGGTGTAGCTAGTGCATCAAGGAAGCCGAAGTCGAGACCCGAGAAAATCAGGTAACATGGGATCACCGTTCCACGGGTGTAAGATAACTAGTTGTCAAGGATGCGTCAGATTGTTGGTTTTCGGAAGGAAGTGGGGCGCCGCATACTGGTTTTGCCAAGTATAGCTATTAAACAAACCATGAGGGGTGGTGCATGAGATAATATAGTCGGTGAAGGCGTACCGTACATGAAGCCTCAACGGGCCTGTTCTGATATTTCCCAAGCATCGTAACTGGGTCCATAGCATGCCATCCTTCAGGATCAACCATTGGACTAGGAAGCAGAGAGCCCTCTCGATACGCAGCCTGTCGCTTCTCAGAGGCAGGAGGTGAAACCTTTCTCGGAACGAAGGCGACTTCCGTGCTTACACTACGGACATCAAACTTCAGCAAACCTATTGGATGTGCAATATAAGTGATGTATCCACCTACCTGCTCTTAGACCTCAGAGCTCCGTGCGTAATAACAACGCCAAACTCATACACGGCTGCTGAAGACATGTTCTTCTCTCGAAAACTCGGCGGCGAGTCATAGGACAAGACTGGAACCATAGATTCATTTCGTGAGTCTTGCCACTGCCTTCCTTTAGTGCTCCATTCAACTGTTTCTGGGAAAGGCAGTGAAAATGGGAAAGAATATGACCCGTGTAACGTCCCATTGAACTCTTTGTTCTTGGATATATCACACTGTCCATTCCGATGCGGATCACCTGAGGTCCTCTTCGAGTAGAGGGTATGTGAGTGGTCAAGGAAGACGTAGTCTTTTGCAACCAGTGAAGAGCTGGTTACGAGCCCTTCAACAACTTGGACTTTCCCCCTCAACTTAGTCGCCCCTGTCAGCTCACGTAGGATTAGAAATACAGAGAAAGAACACTCACCATAAGCTTGATGCTATGCACATTCATCGGTGCATCCAAGCTCAAATCTATCGACCCTCGCAAAATATCACCACCAATAAACCTTGGCACCCTCACCCTGGAGCCAGGAGTCGCTGACCGACTGACAAGTTTAAGCGTAGCCCACGGCTGATGGGTAGATTGTTTCCTTTTTCCTATCCCAATTTTGTTGCCACCACCACCGAGATGAAACTTGTGCAGTACGAAGCGTGGTCTACGACTCCCAGAAATTGGAGACCTGTGCGGTGACGTTGGATTTTCATTTAATGTGTAGTCAGGCGGTTGGTTATCTATGAGTGCTCCAGTGGCAGAAGTCGTGGGGTTATCACCTTCGTTCCAGTGGTCGACTTGTTCGACGGCGAAGTTGGGGTCTAAAAAATCAATGGTGGAGTATCGAGGAAGGTTGGTTCCAATAGAAGTAAACGTAAGGATGCTATTGCGATCATGATCATTGTAGTTCGGCTGAGGAGAGGACCCAGATGCGTTTGGAGGAGGTAGAGAGCTTGGCTCGGGGGAGGATGGCACCGATGTAGGGATAGGGGGTAAAGGCCGTGAGTGGTACCATTCAGGTGAGTGGGATGTTACAGGCATCGTTGCGCTGGCGCACAAGTTTGCCCGCGCATATGTATCAGGTTGAGGACCTGAGCACTTGGGGCTTAGTTCCAAGGCACAGAGATCGGTTGTCTGGGATGGCTATCATGGTTATTGTTCAGACTCGTGCCAGGCCTCCCTGACTAAGATCCAGCCGCAGCTCAAGGAAGAACAATAAGCTGGAAGGCGCTTTGGACCCTCCGTTGCTGCCATTTTGAGTCAAAGTGGATTCAATTATTAATCTTCGATGCCACCTTCTCACTTGTGTCGTACACAACAATGCTGACTGTACTATAACCAATACTTTCAAGTAGTAGCCGTAGGAACATATGCAACGGTATCCTCGTAAACGGTGGGAGCGCGACCCCAAATCAATCTTAAGAAACAGTCCAGCCGGGAGGGAGGTGCAAAGGGACCCCCTCGACTTTGATCTTGAGCGTAGTCAACGTCACTTTGTCCTATACAGTTTTTCATCAGCTTGATTCAAGAAAGAGGAGAACAGTCGAACACAATGAAGAGCTCGTAAGACAGTTGTTTGTTCTTCAGGTACTCCTGAACATTCTCAGGATCAAAGGCCACGATGTTGAGCGCAATATAAGAATTCAAGTGAACAAAGCCATCATCCACAAGTTCCTCGACGTTCCTACAGTTAGTACAAGTATCGGCGGAGTTCCCATCGACGGATCAAGCAGGGTCTTGTCCGTTTGGAACTTCTTGGTCTCGATCGCAGCTGCCTGAGGTCTGCCGTGGATACTCCGAGTTCGTCGGTCTTGAACCATCGGCATGGACGTGGGGAACATACCTCGTAGGTAGAGGCATAAGTCCCGTGCCAAGTTGGAAACACGAATAAGCCATGCGTACAATACCCCGCCTTCTAAGAATTTACTGAGAATCGTTCCTTGAAAGACCGTCGTCTGTTTTACGTTCGGCCGCACTGGAGAGGATATGAAGTGAGGGAACAAGGATATGCATTGGAGTTGAGGATCTATTCAAAGTTGAAGGAAAAAGGGAGTTACTACATCTCTATCCAACTCGTCCTCTTATACCATTTCCTAATCTCTAATTAGATCTGATCGTATATTGTGTAAGCCCCGGCTTACATTCCTTGGCCCACACAGTAAATGGCAAGTAATAACAATACTGACGGTTCGTACCTCAGATTACTTTCCAGTAGCACAGGTGTTTTTGGGATTCAGGGATGACAACCTACTGGAGGGCGCTGAAGATCATAAAGCTCGAGGGATGGAGAAAGAAAAGTCCCAAAGTCCCTTTTGGCTTATATGCTCCAGGACAGGTCACCGCCGAAATACTGGATACCATAGGACTACTACACATCTCAAGAGATTAGTGATATTCGACAGGCGGATATCACCCTCTGTCCGCAAAAGCATAGGAAACTTGCGGACAACCAGTGACACAAGCTCCTCCTACTTCTGAGGTTCCTACTTTTCCTCGTGGATGAGAACCAAGTCTTCTAGTGACTATGTCGATACAACCTATTAAGATTGGCTCCAATATATGCTTTCACCTAGCTTTTCAATAATGGATATCAGTCACATTGTTTTGCCCAAGAACCCAACGATAAACCACCTCAGTTGATCAGACCGACTCGAAATCGAGTTGTTCAGACAAGATGGATGAGATGGACAAGGGCAGTCCATCGAAGCTGGAAAGAAGGCAAACAACATTTCGGTTGAAAGGATCTTCGAGGAGCACCTGTCTGATGCTGTAGGGTTGTCAGGACGATGACATTAGTGCGATCTCGGCAAATCCGTTAACCACTGGATCCTTTCGACCTTCACCGAAGTTGCGGCCATGGTTGTCAAGAGGAATATTTTTCAATGGATTCGGTGAATAATGGTGGCTTGGACCTGAATTGCATTGTATTGAGGCAAGTCCACGCAAAAACCTCAGAATGGGATGAGAAGCCAGTAGTAGCTCAAGGAATAGAGCCCAGGTAAGGTGGATACACCCATAGAATGCTGAG
>JAEUWJ010000079.1:0-29717 GCA_018524395.1 Podaxis carcinomalis
AATGCATCCACAGGGCATTCCAGCATCTCGTCTGCCATTTCCCCCATGATTAACGCCCGGAGGTTATGTTGGAGATTTCGACCCCCAACAAGCCGTGCACTTGGTGGCGCATCACTAAGTCATCACTAAGTCGTCGAACGCGTCAACATCACGTGGTGTCATTTGCCACTTACGGTTTGGCATCTGGTGGTTGCTTCAACTTGGGCCGTGGTGGGGTCTTCGGGCTGGATGCGGAACGTCAGAATGCCAAGGGAATGGAGGCCAGTCACGACGAGCCTTTCATTCGCTTGCTCTGTCATTCTCGTAGCACTAGCCAAAGAAAAGGGAGTGTATCACTATCCCACTATCGCTTCCAGTTTGCGAAACAAGACGAAGATCGCTGGCTTGGGACCCTTCGCCACAATAAAAACCAAGGCCACCAGGCACGATTTAGGAACAACAACTCTCCTGAGCGCGTACTCGAATGGATCTCTCGTTGCAACATTAACATGTCATCCTGATAGGCACTTGTGCGGTCTAGCTCGGAAGGCAACAACAGGTGGTGGGAGAGCCTCAGATTTCGTGATCTATTGGAATGGTCTTGGTGATCTCGAAAAATGGGTGAATGTGTTTGCGTCAATTCGCGTCCTAAACTGAGACTTTTTGTAAGCCCACAGCGACGACCGCGGGGCTTCACTAAGATAAAGTCAAGACTCATGATCACACAAGAGTGAACAGACTCGAAGTCACGGCTGGTCTTGTATGTGTACACGCGTATACGAAGAGTAATAGCAAGTAAGAAAACGGGGGAAAGGAAGGAAGGGCAGGATCCCCGTTCGAGGAATTACAGTTATTTTATATCCCCCCGCGAAGGGGAAGGTTATAATTAGTTATCGTCACGCGATCGCGTTGGTCGTTTATCAGTAAGATCGTTGGTCGTACCCTGTCGTAAACATGGGGCCTTGTTTACACTTTTTCCCCACAGCATTGGTTCGTTAAATCCCAAGAAGCAAAGGAAAATGTACCATCAAAGCCGAAAACTGTGCGCTGTTCCATATTTCACTGTCATCGTCATCCTGGTATTGATATAGACACACTACTAGACCCAGAAAACCAAGAAAAATACTGCATTATCATTGACTAAGGTACACCATTATGTTCTGACCAGTTATGGCCCTAATGTTGGGTCATACGCCGCCTCAGGAGCTTGCACGCATTGTATTGTCGTGAGTGGGTCACTTAGATCATCGGCTCTCAGCCATTCTAATGCTCTGTCTCTGAGCGGCAGGATTCATGCGCAATTTGTACGTCTGCCTCTTCGCAACTCATAACTGCTTCGATGAGCTGACAAAAATCCGGAATTTTTAGATTCTCTCATATGGTTATGCGGCGAAGCGAGGGAACCAGATCCGTGATTAGAAAAGGCGCGAAATTGTCATATCACCGCAGCTCCTGTCATCATATCACAAATACACGTGTCAATGTCGATCTGTTTATTTCTGAGTAAATCTGAGTAGATTTGGTCCAGTACCGATGCGCCGTATTTGGGCGTTCTTCAGAAATACAGTTTTTTCTGCGCCTCATATTCGCAATAAGCAAGTTTATCTCAGAAACAGTCATATATAAGTGGACAACGGTATACAGGTATACAGAGCTCGAACATGTTCAAAGACTCTCAAGTGCTTCGGAAATGTGGGTCTTTTCACTGGGCCTCAATGGTCCTTATCAAGGTGTTTCAGACTCTCTCACAGGCCCAAGCCGTAGGCAACACATTTCATGAGAGGTATCGTGCACATCAAGGACTTCAGACCCACTATATATGTCACATTCTACCGTGATGAAACATTACTAGTTATCCCGTGAGTCTTGTGAACTTCCGTTCAAAGCTGGGCTGAAGGTAGCTCTGATATTTGCTGTGAATCAGAATTTTTTAGTAAGAGAAAATCCTCCTATGCCATTGTCTTATGCAGAGTTCTTTTAGTTGTTTTGATAATTGACTTCGTGAACATATGGACAATTGACGTTACCTCCGGGACCCTAAATTGGTGGACTTTTCTCCGTAAGCCATTCCCTTGCCCACTTTCATTAGAAACGCTCCATCTCCCTCGCTAGGTGGACCATAGTGGTGTACTATTTCTGCGTAAGTCTTCCCAATAGGCATCATCCCAGGAACTCAAATTACATTAGGGAACGCGGCTGATCCTCCACTTACGGGCGGCCAATTGCAAGGTCACGGATACAATGCTTTCACGAAGCCATACCACTCTCCGGTTCAATCACGAAACTCAACAGGATGATGGTGAGGCAGCATATGAACTAGAGGATATCAGGAGGAAGGGCGCAATTAGTTCTTGCGATTCTGCCTTCTGTGGCTTCAGTACTTGGAGAGGCCAGCTGTTCGAATCTGGATGTAGACATTCAGGGTATTGTAACCTTGCGATCGTAACCTTGCATCATGAACAGAAAACCATGGTACGGGAAATAACGGGGGAAAGCCGCGGGTGCGTGGGATACAGAAATGTGAAAATGGTGTTCGATGAAACGATTGCAAATGAACGGTGTAAGCTATAAAGCAACGATAAACAAGAGCGGATAGATGGCAATGGCTCCAGAAGATAAAAAAAAGGATTTTCTAATGTCACTTGCTTGATGGTATCTATCCTGTACGCATGGTGAATACTCTGTGGGTGATACAAGGTCTCAACGCGGCGTTGCTGACGCCAATGCGGAGGCTAACAGGCTGGGTTGAAAGCGATGGCGAGTGAAACGCCTCATGCCTAGAGCTTGAAGCCGAATGAGTCTCATCCCGCTTGGGACACACACGAGTAGATTACATTGGCAGACCTGCTACGGCTACCTCGTATTCGGGCAAGAAACCGGGAGTTTCAACTTTGAGTCCCACAGGTAATCCTTGCCACTCTTCAGATCCCAACGTCGTTTGGGTGCAAGGGGAGGATATGGTCCTTGGTAGTCCACGATACTAATTTACCGATGTACAGTTTTGGTCATCTATATAAATTGAGAAGGGAGTAGCACATAATAACACAACGAGCGAAAGGAGCACAATAAATAACCTGCACACGACCCATCAATCCGTTCAACCCACCGAACCCAATGTCCAATCTCGAAACCAAATCACTCCTGCCTCAAAAACGCATCCAACTCATCATCCAACTCCTGCTGCGTCTTCCTCGGTCGATCATTACCCCTCCTTCCACCCCTCCTCCCATCCATCGTCTCTCTCCTCCCCGATCCACCTCTCCTCTTCCGTCCACCATCAGAATCAGCATCCACGGGCGACAACCTATCCCACAACGACCCCGAACTCGACTCCCGCTCCCATACTACATCACGATCACCTCCGCGTCTTCGAGCCCCGCCCGTTCCACGTTCACCATCTCGATCCCGGCGCCGTCGAGGCAAGGGCACCATCAGCCGGTCTTTCAACCCCAATCCAGTTCGTTCTGCAGGATTGCGGTCGTTCTCGAATAGTGTCGGGTCGGAAAACCGGTCGAGCAGTGTTCGACCATCGTTCGCGATATAATCCGACCGCATTTTAGACGGAGGCGAAGGCGGCAACACGTCAACTTCCGGTGGTGACGATGACTTGTCTACTCCTGCTTCTCCATCCGCTGTTACACCCTCCGAGTCGGATTCGCGTAGGAACGAATCCAATTCAGCGTCCAACCTCCGTTTCTCCATTTCCACATCCGCCAAACTATTCCCTCCTCCGTCGGTATGATTAAGCCGAGCACGTTTTACAGGGGGAATATCCCGCCCATTGAACAGTTCTTTCCCCGCATCCTCACCATGTTTCTTGTAAAATTCACTCTCGTGTTTTGCCCCCTTTTTTTTCACATCGTCAAACCTCGCCCAACGCATTTTCAAAACCCCGCGCAGCCCCTCACTCACGCCGAGTGAGCTATTGATCCTCGTCTCTGGGGGCCAGATCGTCATAGGTATAGGTTTCGCGGTGACGAAACCGTCAGCGTCATGGTCAGTAACAAGATTTGCGTCGATAGAGGCGGTGGTAGCTGCTGTGGCGTGAGAGGGTTTTTGTAGAGAGGCAAAAGCACTGCGGGCGAGTGCGTTGGAGGGGTATACGAGTATACATGTTTGATCATTTACCCATTCGAGGCCGAGAGGGGTAGTGTCAAAATGTTTGGCGTACGCGAAGAGGCGGGCGGTGGGGAGGTGTGAGATGGGGGTGCCTTGCAGGAGAATTGCGTTTGCGCGGTAGCCGACGTCTGTTGGGAGGGGGGGGAGGTGGGTGAGGCGTGAGTTGGTGCGGAGATGTGGCGTACCTTCGTCCATTTCGACTTCGTTGTCCTCAAGAGTTTCCTTTACCCGTTTTGAGCGGTCGAATGTAATTTCTGTTTCGTCGTCGTCGCGTTTGCGCTGCGTGCAACATTGCACATTGCGCAGTGACGAGTATCATAGAATGTGCCGCAGAGCACCGCAAGTCCAAAGGGGATTCAATGTGGGTTCAATGCGCGCATTGGAAGTTGTCGAGCCGCCAGGAGAAGATAGCACACGAGTGACCAGGGTGAGCGTGGCCAACAGATGGTCAAGAACCATTTTAACAAAGAGCATCCGCCGGCGAGCAGAAACAAGATCTTGAATCAGGTTTTTGTACTTCCATCAACGAAAGAGCCACAAAACACACCTTGGCACTCCGCGCTGCAGCACTCGTGTCTTCAAGCAGATAAATCTTGGTATTCCCTATACGACTTCTAAGTGGGTTCGAATTCGAACGAGGGTCATCGGCCTCGGATGTGGTAGGGAGTTGATGTTCGTAGGCGATGCCGTCGTCGTAGGAGAGTGTATTTTGTGGTTGGTCATCCAGTTGGATGTCCGTGGTGGAGGACACGAGGTCTGTGGCTACGTCCATTGTAACCAGGGGGAAGGGGAAAGAAGGAGAAAAGGAGAAGGGGGAGAGAGCAGTAGAAAGGGTCGTCGGCCTTGATGTTGTGATGACCACATCCACAAACAAATCATTTCTCTTGAATTTCACCCTTCGTCTTTGGCAGATTTCGACCTTTATCTATCTCTTCCCTATTTCTCTTGCTGCTCTGTCAAACATTTGGGAAGCAGAGAGATGTCAGATACTGCTGAACCCGTTGTGAAGAAGAATAAATCTCATAGAAAAGATAAACGTCAGTTTTTCTCCCAAGATGTGCGGTTGTATGTTGGACTGATGCGCTAACCGCAGCTTGGGATACCGATGATATTGACCAGTAAGCCTGTTCGTTTTCCCTCCCCAAATAGAAGCAGGAGCTAATAAGATCCTTCTTCCGTAGTGTAAGCCATGTCTAAGCACTTTCACACAAACCTGACCAGGTCTTCGTATTCCCCAGTGGAAAATCGATCCATTCACACCATCCGACAACAAAGGCGGTACATTCACAGAGGAATCCTCCTTCGCAACTCTATTCCCCAAGTACAGAGAAAAGTATCTACGAGAAGTATGGAGTGCTGTTACAAAGGCTCTGGAAACACATGTGCGTCCGAACCCAACGCCTTGCCAAAAACTTCTCCTAACTCTCTCTTATCACCTTTCCCTTACCCCCCGTTGCGTTCACTACCTGTCGGAAATGAAGGGCGTAGCATGCACCCTCGACCTCGTAAACGGCTCCATGTCCGTCCGCACCACCCGCAAAACCTACGATCCCTACATTATCCTCAAAGCACGCGACATGATCAAACTCCTCGCTCGTGGTGTTGCGATTAACCAAGCTGTGAAAATCTTGGAGGACAACATGGCGTGTGATATCATCAGGATTGGGAATTTGGTCAGGAACAAAGAGCGGTTTGTGAAGCGGCGGCAGAGGATTATTGGGCCTGACGGGAGTACATTGAAGGTGCGTTGCGTTTTATGTCGTTGCGGGGAGTTAGTTCCTCCGATAATGTATTGACCGGCGTGTGTTTGATTTAGGCTATTGAGCTCCTGACGCAGTGCTATGTTTTGGTGCAGGGAAATACTGTCAGTGTGATGGGCCCCTACAAGTCCCTGAAGGAAGTGAGACGGATAGTGCTCGATTGTATGAAGAACATTCACCCCATATACCGAATAAAAGTACGCCCTGCATTCATCCATATTAAAAACACGACTACACTAATCAAATCAACGACAGGAACTCATGATCCGTAGAGAACTTGCCAAGGACCCAAAACTAGCCAACGAATCCTGGGACCGCTTCCTCCCCAAATTCCGCAAAAGGCACCTCAAAACTTCAGAGAAGACGGCGAAGAAGATGAATGAAAAACTACAGGCTAAGGCAGAAGCACGGACGGCCACCGGTCTGGCCGTGGATGTGGAAGAGGCGAAAAAGGAAGTGCAGAAAGAGAAAGCGAAGAAGAAAGTGTACACCCCGTTCCCACCGGCACAGCAACCTCGGAAGGTCAGTAGGGTCTCGATTAAAATCTTTTACGATTATCGTTATGCGGCAAACGTGCCAGGGATTTACGATTGGTTTTGCGCGGTGTTGGAGCACAGCTGTTGTTGTATCTGTTTCTGATTTGAGCCTGGCACGGAGGCTCGTTTGGGGTTTTCGGCAGCCCGGGAATGTGTACTTAACCGACACCTCTACTGTTACAGATCGATCTACAACTCGAGTCAGGAGAATACTTTCTCAAGTCACACGAGAAAGAAGCGCGGGAGGTGGAGCGTCGGAGGCAAAAGGTGAGTGATATCTCCGTCATTTCATGACTGTATCACCCCTTCGTGAGCTAACGCAACTCTGTGTTATATTTATAGCAACAAGAGGCGACTGCCAAACGGAAAGAAGAGCGGGCCGAGGCGTTTGTTGCGCCAGTGGAAAAGGCAGCACCGACGGTGGAGGAGCGATTGAAGAAGAAGAAACGATCTGCAGCAGAGTCTGGGCTGGACAAGCAGGAGGGAGCGGAGAAAGAGAAGCGGAAGAAAAAGAAAAAGAGAGAGGAAGATTAGGGTTGGTTGACGTGAATTATACTGTGACATTAACATATAGTTATATCGGCGTTCTGTCCACAGACGTTATCGTGATCGGGCGTCCTGCCGTATACGAGCAATCGATAGGACTGTGAGAGACCCGCTGTCAGTGGGCTGAAACCCGCTTAGCGATGAGACAGCCTCTGACCAGGTTCGTGGTGATGGAGTGATGGCCAGGGACTCCCAGTGACACTTCTGCAAACTGCACAATGAAACACATACAGTCCTCCTGGATTCTCGGGCAAATCTTGCCCATGCTGCTGGATCCCTGATCTTCATGGCCACCGCGGCGCTTCATATACATAAGTCATATACCAGCGTCTCCACCTTCCCACTATCTCCTCCGAAGCCCAATATGTCCTCTTCTCGGGACCTAGGAAGACCTACGGATTACTCAAGCGACACCATACCCCAAGCACCGAAGACGCCCCAACTATTAAGGGACTTTAGCAGCGACATCCCGCTCTGTCCTGTCAGACGCAACCCGTCCGCCGACTCTATAGGCTCTGTTACCCGCAGCCTCCCCAATCTGTCCTACTCAAAGTCTACGCCCGGAAGCAATGTAACTGATGAAATAAGCGCAGAGTATAACCCGCCCACGAGAGGCAGCGCATCGGTCCCTAGACCCATTCGCGTGCGGAGCCACTATGTATCCTTAGACCATGCTATAGCAGACAACTCGCAACCTGAATTCAAGCCGGAACGACTATATGCTGATCAGGGTGATAACAGCTCCGACTCGAGCTTGGAGGACAAAGACCGCGGCCTGACCAACCACAGTCGAAATGTCAGTGAAGGACAAGGCTATGCCTACGACTCCTACCCACCAAAACCCAACTACCCCCCTGGAAAGATCAGCGCTACGGAAACGGACTTTCTCAAAACGCCAACGCCATCCCTCTTTCCCGGTGGACTACCCAAACCTCCAAAACGACATCCTTTCTTACAAGGTTACGAAGCACCTGAATGGAGAACATTTGCAATTCACATGCTGTTATGTCTCCTCGCGTATCCATTCCTTTTGATCTTCGTGGTTATAGCAAGAGGGCGGACGTTGTTTTGGACGCGGTTGCTCGTGGGTGCGGGATGTGGAATTGCGGGTCTGTCTTTGAGCGTGAGTTTACTTATGCTTGCGAGGAGGCATTTAGAGGCTGCTGGTGAGTGGTTCGTTGTTTTTTTCGTGCAATTGAAGGCGTATTGAAGAGTATTGGATTCACCAGTATGGGCGACCGTGATACACCAATCAAAGTCCCATGATCGTCCTGGTATACGGTTAAAGGACATTGCACCACATGCGGAGAATCCAGTGAGCGCGTATAATGGGCTCATGCTGCTATGGAATCGGCACATGTATCCAGGGACTGCTCGCAAGAATCGGGCACATTACGAGTATGGGTCGATCCCACACCTCAAGCTCACCGCCGGTATCTGATCTCGGTTAAATTTAGCGCCCGACCTTGGTCTATACATATCATATTCTTCCTCATACTCTTCGGAATCGCTGGGGTTCTCCCATTCATCTTTGGTCGTATAGTAGACATTGATACACGAGTCGAGGTAAACCGCTCTCCTAGCTTCTTTCCCATTTCCCACCGTCTGATTGAGTATTCCACCTTTGATGACAGAATCAACATAAGAATTACTATGAAACCGCGATCAAAGGTGATATCTCCGACGCAGATGTGGAGAGGGCAAAGAATCTTACTTCATGGTTCGACGTATGTATACTGTCCAACCCACCTCCACACTCCCAACACAATGTCACCACATCTAACTATAATTCTCCGTTCAGGACTGGCGACTCACATGGACTCTCGCGCCCTACTCCAGCCATGGTGGTCTCCCTCCCGTCATCGAACTACCATGGACGACCACAAACCAGACTGATCAAGTGTACTTTTCCGAGACGACGAAATCACAGTTATTGCCTGATGGGAAGGGGTTTGGGACGTTCGAGCCAGACGTGCTAACTCCTTCGCTGGATCCTCAGAGATCATCTGCTTCGGTGAGTATGTTGGGGGATCAACTTTCACCTGGGAATGTCGTTAGGTGCGTTCTCCTACTTTGCGCGTATACAGTTGCTTATACATAATGCATTTGTAGGCAGCCACGTTGGGGTATCAGGATCAAGTGCGCCAAGATCCCGGACGCGGAGAATAATATGTAAGTGGAACCCAAACATGTATTTAGCTTAATTTCTGATAATGAGGGCAACAGTCTTCCCATAAGTAAAAACCTTTCGAGGACGTATGTGTTTATACCGAAGGAGACGGTTGGGAGTTTGTTAGATTATTATCAGAAACCGTTCCCGACCAATTTTACTCCTCCGACGATGGCTGCTGGTGATCAGGACTGGCCATCGAACGTTGACCAGAGTAAGATTTTGCGGGCGGGTGAGTTGGTTTTTTTGAAGAGTCATGAATGATTGTTTCTTGATTTCCGTATTGGCAGTTGATTTCTTCAATAATGGAGTGAATCACGCGTACTGGAGTCAACCGCTCTATGACATGGGTGTGTGTGCTCCTTCATTTCTAAACGAATATGAAGCCAGAATCTTAACGTACTTTCGTTCCTCTTAACAGGCGAAGACGACACCGGCTTCGTCTCCCTCGAAATCGTCCTCATCCGGCTGAACTCCACCTTTGCACCCCAAGGCAATTTCCCACTCCGAGGCGACGTGCTCCCCGATATCAACGGCACAGCAACCTACATTGGGTACGACGCCGCCGTCTGCATCGAGCTATTTGAACCATGGGTCGTGGAGGTGTATAACTCTACTGTGGGTAACCCAACGACGCTAAGAATTATAGAGAAGGGTAATTTGGTGCGGGATTTTAATACAGGAGGTGTGAGGGAAAAGAGGATGGGGAAGGCGGTTGATGATGCGAAAGTGAGGAGGGAATTGACGTCGAGGAGGATTCAAGCGGTGTATGAAGCTGCACATCAGAATAGCCTGAATCAGATGATTAAGGATAATGGACGAGATTCGTGGTATGTTCCTTCGCCCATCGTATGTCCCGCTCCATTACTTGTATATATCTCTCGCCAACCAACCTCACTCGGTATATAGGCTATATCGTACACAACAGGAGAAGGCGCCTTCGGGTACACATCCCTCTCCTCGGAGCACTACCAAAATGCCAGAGCACTCGGAGATGCGAGTAACATGTTACCTTACTTTGCCGGGTCGGGCTCGATCGTCGCAAGGATTTACCCAGATCGTGTACTCGCATATGCACATATCAACCCGGTGCAAATGGTCATTGCGCTGGTGGTTGTGTTGGTACTTGGGCTGGTAGCGGCGTTGTTTGTGCCTAGGTTGCCGATGGGTGTTCCAAGGAGAGGGTTTGAGTTGTATTCGTGGGTGGCGGCGTTTTATGCGGACGAGTTGGTCGGTGTTGGGAGGGGTGATGTGGCGGGTGTGAGTGCGAGAGGGGTTGGAGACGGAGAGAATGGGGGTGGTGCAACGGGTGTGGTGGGAGCACCTGGGCAGGTTGGGTTACCGATTGGACGGAGGATGGAGGTTACGGAAATCGAACAGCATATTGGGGACGTTAGGTTCCGGTATGTGCCTTGAGAGAGATAAAAGGGGTGTGATTTTGGGCCACTTGAATTTGTCCTGCGAGCTTGTTTTTTGTGCAGGACTCGGAGTAATGACAACAATGTAGATAGTGCAACATCCATCTATTACACAGTGCATATTATAAACACGCTCTTGGTGCTTTGCGTCTTAGTGCAAGTTGGGGTTGGAGATAAGTTGGGCGCTTGCGGGGGTGAGAAGAGAGGTCGATGGAGCTGCTGAGATATCACACCTGATAGACTCCTCAAAGGGCTCCTGTACTCTTCGCGTGGATGAAAGCCACCAGTGTTGTTGGTTACTATAGAAATGAATGACTTTCCGCGGTGTTACGCTACTGCTGCAGATTCTAAGCCAGTTCCGGATGAGTGTTTGGTGGGCCATCCCTCCTTTGCAAAGTAGTCTCTCAGTCAACTCTCTCCGGGCCACGAAGGATCGTTATTAGTTAGGCGGGACCATGGAACAAAGTGTGGTTCCCAATGAAGAAAGAGGCTGAGGTATGAAACAGGATGTACGTGGGTGACAGGTAAAGGATTATAAACAGGTAATTAGGGGTAGATGCAAACCAATCATTCCGACTTTTTCTTCTTCTTTTTCGGCGAGTCGCTCGACGGGGCTGCAGCTGCAGCTGCTTTTTCAGCTTTCTTGGCCTTCTTAGCTTCTTTCCTTGCTTTGCGTTCTTCCTCCGTCTCCTCCTGATGAAGACAGTCAGAAAAACAGAGGCAAGAGAGCTACTCTGGTTATTCACCTTGGCAGGCGACTCGTCCTCAGCAGTAGGAGGAACCTCGCTTTCTCTCCGCTTCCGTTTCTTCTCCTTCTTCTCCTTCTTAGACTCTTTCTCCTGTCCAGCCTCCTCATCGACATCCATCTTGGTTTCATCCTCCTCTTGAGCCTCCTCCTTCCCCTTCTCAGCTTTCTTCTTAGCCCTCCTCTCTTCTTTCGCCCTCTTCTTCTCTGCCTTCACGTCTAACACAACCTGCACAGCGGCTTCCATAGGATCATCGCGCTGCGTCGAAACAAAGTCCACAGCATCAGCTTTGGTATTGTATGTCTTTGTCTCGCCGCTCATTGAGAACCGTGCTTGTTTCTTGGCGCCATTTTCGGAGAAGCGGCGTGTAGTACCGAGTTCGGATTGGTGTTCCAGTGCGCGCAGGCGGGATTCGAGTTTCACGCGGTTGTCTAGTCCGATGGAGGAGGCTGATTCTTCGGATTTGCCGTCCGGGTCGGTTAGGGCGTCGACACGTATTGAGAGGGCTGCTTTGGTTGCTACCATACGCGCCATCTGGGAGGTGGTGGTGAGTTAAGTTTCAGTTTGATGGTGTGAGGAGCGAAGGCTAGAGAACTTACTTTTCCCTTTAGTTTGGGAGGTGCTTGGCCAATTAGTGACGCCTGGAGGTTCATGAGCGGAAAATCACGTCCAGAAGGATGGGCAGCACATACGTGATAGATAAGACCATACTTGGGTGTATCATGTTTAGTTTTGAGTGCACGGAACAATGCTTTCTCAGCACCAAGAATTTGAATTGTGCTCGCTGGATGTTTTGCGAGGTTCAACAAGCTACCGGCGTGGCTAATCAACCGCGCGCCGACGAGCTCACCAACGAGGGCGGTGAGATTAGGTGCGATAGCATTCATGCGGTTGCGAAGGTATTCGGCGAGTTGAGTACGGTAGGAGGAAATGGAGATTACTTGGTCACAAAGGGAATGAATGTGCGCGATGTCTGAGTCGGAGATTTCAGTGCCCATGGATATTTCGGCAGCGGCTTTAAGGACTGCTTCGAGGTCTTCGGGAAGGATGCTAGAGAAGTCTGTTGAGGCCGCGTTGGTTCGGAAACCTAGAAGGTAGTTAGGGGTTAGAGGAGGTCGGGAGATGGTGGCAAAGAATGGGGAACCGACCCATATGTCGAATGACTTTTGCATAAGCGATGTTGTCTGAGATGATTTTAGCCATCTCGGGAAAATGCCAGCCGTACCATTCCTAAGTGACATTATCAGAGGAGGCACCTATAAAGGAGCTTTGGGACGAACTTTAACACGCATGGCATAAATGTTAATTTCTTTGTCGAGATCATCTAGCAGAGCAATGGCTTGGACGACCATGGTATCGACCTTGTCGGGTGAGAATTTGAGTTTGAATCTGAGAAACGTCAGAGCGAGGCCGCATGGAGAATGCGCTGTTATACTGACCGGGATAGGGAGTGTGATAGACCCAGGCTCATGGTAGCAAGGTCTTTGGGGTCCAAGCCATCCAGTAGCGCGGCAAGCTGACTTCGGATACCACGCCATAGTTCGTTCGAGCCCTCAGATTGAACAGATACATTGATGCTCAGTTTTTTAGAGATTGAACGACCTGTCCGAGGAAGGAGGGCACGAAGTCAGAAGTACCCAAGCACGAAGGATATGGAAGGATTTCCCACCAAGATTAGGATCAACAACCAGCAATGACTCTTTTCCCTTTCCCTTATTAACGACTTCATCGGTCAGGAATTGTTTCAGGCCCTTTCCAAGTTTACCCCCCTGGAGAGCCGTGATATCTTCCACTGCAGTTGCGGTTGATGTGAATCGATGTAGTGCTTTTAGTTTGAGACTGATGACATATAAGAGAATCAACAAAATGTACTGCAGCAATTCAGTGTAAGACATACAGTTTATGTGCCTTCTCCGGACTCTCGAATTCCTTCCATAGGTCAGCACTCTCGAGTTTTGCGCTATCAGTAACCTTGAAGAGGCAGTACCCCAGTGCTGTCTCGTATAGTACGAGCATTTCGATGTATCCAATCCAGGACTTCGTAGAAGAAGGGAGAAAACGAAGACAAAGCGTCTCAACGCCGAGGACGATAACGAGGACCAACTTTTTCGTTGTGGAAAGAATTTTCAGAACTTTCCCATCAGCGGTGGCGGCCGTGGGCGAGGATTTCCTTTTCCGCTGATGTTCGATCAGCTGGAGGGTGGCAATGATCCAATAATGATCTATTCTCAACCCTGCACAACCCGGCTGGCCATCCGAGCATTGAGATAGGTGGGAAATGACCTTTGACTTGATACTACCATCATGTTGTGGTCCTCCCTGTTTCTGCCTTTACTGCTTCCACTAGGCTACGGACATCTCTGCGATAAATGTGACAGCCTAACACGGACTCAACCCGTTTTACACCAGAATCTGGACAACCATCACCTGGTAGAGCCAAAGCTGGCAGTACCGCACCTTTCCTCCGTTGCATCCAGCGCCTACACTGTACTGACTCACCCACACTTTCCGAACCACCGAGTGCGCGTCAAGAAGACGAATTTCTGTGACCCGACCGTCAAGTGAGCCTTGTCTTGTGCCCCAGCAACCGAAATGCGACATTCACCCCTTCGTCGCTTGAAGTGTTTATACTGGATACCTTGATGTAGACGCCGGTGCCAAACACTTATTCTTTTATTTCTTTGAGAGCCGCCGCGATCCAGATAAGGGTGGGCTCTATGTGCACGTTATCTCTGTGCCGCTTCTGAACTTTGGTCGTCAGACGACGTTATGATGTGGATCAATGGAGGTACGAGCCCTCCCAAGGTTGTACATCTTTATGGAGCCTGATGCATCAAATATCTAGGTCCAGGTTGCTCTTCAGCGATGGGTCTCTTGATGGAATTGGGTAAATGTCGACCCTATCTTCTCTGACCAGGTTCAGCTGAATCCGTTGTCCTTCTCCAGGTCCATGCAGTATTGATATGGCTAATCGCTCCCCTAATGGTACCCTATGGAACCCGTATTCCTGGAACGAGGAAACCAACATTTTCTTCCTCGATCAACCGTGAGTGTCATACTCTTCGCAGCCTTGACTTGGCCGATCTGACTTATATGCCACAGCGTTGGGGTTGGATTCTCTTACGCGGATTACGGTGAAACCGTCGAGACCACGGAAGATGCTGCCAAGAATGTGCACGCATTCATTAGGATCTTTTTTGAGACGTTCCCACAATTTACTGGTCGCCGTCTCCATCTTGCTGGAGAATCCTACGGAGTGCGTATTTACTCCTCACAGATTCTCCTGATATTAACGATGCCATCGCTACGGCATAGGGACGGTACTTACCTGTCTTCGCTAGTGAAATATACGATCAAAATCAGGTCGCCGAGAGGGAAGGAAGACCGACCCTCAACCTCCAAAGTGTACTTATTGGTAACGGTATAACGGATATCTCAACGTAGGGTCAACTATTCTCATACCTTCCTGATACTGACTTCAACCATAGCTTGTACCTTGGTCGGTACGAAGTCGAATGTGGAAGAGCATCGTTAGACGTACCGTTCCAGACAATATCTGCCTGTGTGCGGATGAAGATGGCTGTGAGTTCCCAACTCGCCCAGAGTCTGATGAATTTTGAATCAACCTGAGTTGATGCACGTCACTATCTCTTAGCTTCCACGCTGCCAAAGACATCTCAAGGAATCATGTATTAATCAATTCGACGCCATCAACTGCCGTGCTGCTGTTAACTTTTGCGATAACGAGTTATCTACATCAATGTGGGCCACCGGTAAGCAGTGCCTGCCTAACTACTTACCGGATATCTTGATCGTTGTAAATAGGGAGAAACGTCTATGATATATCCAAGGCAAGCATACCAGAGACTCGTTTAAAACGGAGCTTACCTCCTGTAATTTTCAGATGTGCGAGGGGGATTTATGCTACAAAGAGAACGATGCTATCAAGGCATACCTCGACCTCCCTGAAACTCGCGAGACGTTGGGGGTCGAAACCTCAGGAAATTTCTCTGCTTGTTCGAGTGTCGTTGGTCAGAACTTCAATGCACATATGGACAAATGGGCAGTACACACCCAAGATTACGTGGCAAACCTCCTCGATCGCGGAATCCGAGTTCTCATATATGCTGGGACCTACGACTGGCAGTGCAATTGGATCGCAAATAAACTTTGGGTCGAAAAGCTGATCTGGAGCCAAAGCGATGTCTATCAAAAAGGATCCTGGAGAGAATGGACCGTTAATGGAAGGGCTGTGGGCGAAGTTAAGCAGACCGATTTGCTCAGCTTCGTCACTATTAGAGGGGCCGGACATATGATAAGTTCTTTCTCTATGCGCCTATTTATGCATGTTCTAATTCTGTGGTTTTCTATTTACGTTCCCCATGATAAGCCTGCAGAGGCTCTTGCTATGGTGTCTAGATGGCTGGTTGGAGAAAAGATCTAATTGGGCCGAGATATATCCTTGTTGTGACAGATCGTATCCATCAATTAAGGAGTTTGAACGTGATGCATTTTTTTGCAAGTATCACCCATGTCGTCCTGTATGACGTTGAAAGCTGTCGGATCACCAGCAAGACTATTGGGGTAGTAAGCTCACGCTATGATCAACCGATACAAGTTATCGGTTACCAGGGCTGAAGATTGAGGATTTGAGTTGGGCGCAAAAGGCAGGTCAGTGAGGAAACGAGTGGGATAATGAATGTGTGACGAGTTTGACAGAAAAAAGGCAGCGCTGTTGGATGAACGGTCGAATGAAGGAGTGGCTCTCTGCTGTTTCAATCGTTCCGGACTTTGCCACCTGTGCTTGAGCACCGAAACAGCGGGCTTGCGGGAAGTCCTATCACGTTGGACCGTACCAGCGGACGACAGCCTACAATTAGAATATTGTACCGGAATTAGAGCATACTTGCAAATCGTTTCCAGCGAGAATCTGGACGCGGAGATTCAGTTTTCATTGAAAACTCACTTGAAGCGAAGTTGCAAATATGCTCCATCCCCCCTGTTGAGGTAACTCCTTGGTCATCGTTCTCATCCATCAAACGCATCATTGATTCATCCCTCGCTGTCCATCATTAGCGTCAATTCGCAGCATGAGTTTACTTACATCTGATCTGAACATCTCCTTTGATGTCACACCAATCCCAGTGTTTTGGGTCTTCGATACGAACCGCCATTTCCCCATTCTTCATGTCAGCAGTACGACGACAGTTTGCTGTTGTCGATGACTGCTAGGCATCTACTACTTGGTTTGGGGATGAGCGACCAATAAGTGATCCAATGCAAGGGTGACCCAGAGCTTATTGTGAAAACGGAAAACCATGACCTCTAGATTTAAAAAGTCTCAATTGGTGTGACATTAAGTACAGGTTTCTGGAACAAGAATAAATCAAGCAGCAAAATCCATCTCCATAGCGATCGTCCAACCGGGCTCGCCGAAACCAATCAGTCCAGGAGACGGGCCAATACTTCGGGTGGTTCCCATGTAGTCGCAAGTGTATACAAATACTTGATGGTCGTCTGACAATTTGGCCCCCACCTTCTCCGCGGTTTCTTTTCCCTCTTCTTGGTACCCTAGTGAGTCACTACGACGTTCGTTCTGCCGCCATTCAGTACTGACCACAACATTCCTGTTCAGCCGTTCCTCTTGGGCTTGCCCGGTCGCTTGTCCCCTGGTCCCTTTTCGTTCTAATCTATCTCTTCGTTCTTTTCACACTCCTTTGAGCGGGCTTCTTTTCGATTCACATTCAGCAGCATTCTTAATCTATTACCATGCAACTCTCTTCATTCGTCGCTTTGGCTCTCGCAGCTGGTCCCGCCTTAGTCTCTGCAGCTCCAGCTCGCATCTATGGCAAGCGCGCGGATTCGGATATCCTGGTGCTCAGTACGTTACCCTCTCATCTTTGATTTTCGTGTCTTGACCTTGCGTTCAGAATTCGCCGATGTCCTCGAACAACTTGAAAGCAGCTTCTACTCCCAAGCGCTTCAAAAGTTCCAAGAAACCGATTTCACTTCGGCTGGTTTCGGGTCGACTACCATTCCCATTGAGCAGTTCAAGGGTATCCAGCAGGATGAAGCTACACATTCCACTGTCCTTCAGAGTGCTTTGAAAGCCCTCGGAGAAACTCCCGTCACGAGCTGTAAATTCAACTTCGACTCTGCGCTCACTGATGTCGCTACCATGGCTGCCACCGCCCGAGTTGTTGAAAATGTCGGCGTCGCTGCATATCTGGGCGGTGCTACCCTTATTACGGATCCGGTCCTTCTTACTGCTGCTGGATCCATTTTGACGGTGGAAGCCCGTCACCAAACGGTGTTGAATATCCTGTCTGGCGGTGGTACCGCCATTCCAGCCTCATTTGATATGGCGTTGAGACCCAACGAGATCCTCGCCATTGCTGCGCCGTTCTTCGATGGCCCTTGTGATCTCGGCGTTCCTGCGAACCCCACACTCACCATCACCAATACTGGACCTGTTGGCCCTGGCACTCTCTTGACGTTCGATTCGCCTGCTCTGAATGGCACTCTGTCTAAAGACGTGAGTTGATGATGCTTTCATGGCATTGCCGATGAGGTGCTAATTACAATTTGATGGCTGCCTCAGAACTTGTTCTGCCAAATGATGCTTGGTGGTCAACCGGTGTCTATTCCTCTCCCAATGAACCAATGTGTTGTTCCGGAAGGTATCAATGGTCCTGTTGGTATCTGGATTACCTCCGACGGTCAGCCCCTTATCAACAACGTCCGTGATCGTGCGTCAACTCAGTTGGTTGCTGGACCCACCCTCGCTTTCATCGATACCCAACCCCAGTCCCTCGGTCAGCTCACGCGCAACACTGGGGGCTCGAGTGCTGGCAACTCCAGCAATTCTGGAAGCAGTGGAAGCACTAATGCGAGCCCTGGCACCGTCAGCACCTCGACTAGCACTCGCACGATTTCCCCTGCTGAGGCTTCATCGATCATCGCTAGTGCCTCTGCTACTGCCACAGATGCTGCAGCTTCGTCAACATCTGCTACCGCCACTGCTTCTGCAGATGGTGCTCAACCTAGCATTGGTAACGGCACTGACGGTAGTGCTCCCAACCCTGCTGCTAATCCTACGCCCGGCCAGCCCAACGAGTTTAAAGGAGCATCTCCAGATGGCAAGTTTACTGTCCTCGGCTGGTCCAGTGCCCCGGCTCAATGAAGGGGTGTTATGTTGGGGCGAGAGCCGAATAGCAAATCGCTTTGTTATTTCAGGAAATATGCTCGTTTGACTTAGACGTGTTCATGACGCCACTGTTGGATACCGGAAACTCACCCTCATGTGGACTCTGAGTAATCTTTGGAATTACTGCTGCAACTTTCGATAATCTTGCCTGTCATGTATTAATTTTATTACTGGTTTGCCTACGGTTTTGCAACACTTCCCAGAGGAGTTGTTCTGTTTCTACTTTTGTACATCGGTAGCTGGGAATGGAACGACATTTTGTAATGCAAAATACAATGGCACCTGAACCGTGAGGGAACAATTGGGGGGGAGCAAGGAGGATAAGAGGTTGTGGTTACATAAGCCAGGGGTGATTAGGGGACAGCGGTGCAGAGTCCATGGTTTCCCAACACCACTCATTCTCATCGTCGACCATGGCGAGCACTTCGTGGATGCCTACGCAAGGCAAGTTCCAGGTTACAGTTGGGTCCTCGTTGCGCCGTGCTCTCAAGGCACGTAAGCAGGGTGGAACACCCCCCGCGACGAACTCGAAACGAAATATCCCCGATAAAGACTTCTATTCATTCCGATGTGAGTTGCTCTAGGGAACTGTGGCTTTATCCCGTGAGTTTAACGCCAGTGGCACCTACTTCACAGACAACTTCAAGCCTCCGGCTATTGACTCGACAAAGCCCGGAACAATCGAAGTGAAGAAGGGGAAGGATAAGACGCAAGTTGCTGTGGAACATCTGAGCTCGCAGGTATTTAGCAACTGTTCACGAACGTCTGCGGTCGCTCACAGTGTTACTTTAGGCAGGCGAGGCGTACGTTTTTGCTGGCTCAGAAACGCAAGCCAAGGAATGGGATTGCGTACTTATATACGATGAGGAAACTGCAGTGAGTCGTCATGCCCAGAAGTCATTTACAGTCGCTCAACATGTCATCAGTCATATACCCTGGAGAAACTGGACTCTTTTGTGATTCTCAATTGGGAACGCAAACGGACGCCAACAGCGAGGGTACCATCTCGTAGGTGTCACATCCTACCCTTGCCCGTTGTGTTCTAATGCATATATGCGGTTTTATAGCTTCTGCTCCATCCCCTGCTGACAGAGACGCAGAAGGCGAGGACGACGAGGAACTTGAGAAGGAGTTGCTGGGATTGGCGGAGGACATTCCCCTTGCCAAGGCAACCAAGTCACGGCCTCCGCTTCCTCCTTCGCGACCTCCACCACAAAAGAAGGAAGAGGAAGAAGACGCTGAAGAGATATTTATACCCGCTGCTCCGGATCCGGTACCTCAACCACCACCCCCTAAGCCATCCATTGCGAAAGCTGCTCGTCCAACTAAACCGATGCCCAAATCCCGCCCTTCTGCTGCCCCGCCACCAGTGACAGAACCAGCTCCTCCACCTGTAGCTGCAGTACCTCCGACTAGCGCGGCCTCTTCCAAACCGAAGACGGCCCCGAAACCCAAGAGGAAAGAACCAGAGGCACCTGTTCTCAGCGATCCAGAGGTCGAGGAATTGGACTTTGGACAACCTGCGAAGCGTGCCAAAGTGCCCGCTACACCAGCCACTACTGCTCCCCCTCCGCCTTCAAATTCCGAAGGCTTCGCACTCCCAGGATCACCAAATTCCGGGTTCTTCCCTCCACCACCCCCAACAGCGCCAGTGGCGAAACCCCAACGAACGGCACCACTACCGACGCCCACTTTACCCGCTGGTGCGGACGAGGATTCAGAAGAAGACGACTGGGAAGAGGTGGCTAACGCGGAACCTCCCCCTCGTGCGCTCAGCTATCATAGTGATGAAGGAGATGTTGATGGAGGGTTGTTTGGACCTGAAGATGCAGATGGTGATAGGGAATTGGAGGATGAGTTGGCGCAGCAGCTGGATGAAGGGATGGAAGATTTGGATGGAGACTTTTTGGCGGCTGCAATGACGGAGCCGCCACCACCATCTGATGTTCAGCCGATATCCTTGAACCAGTTTGCAGGTGGTATGGCGGATGATGATTCAGACGATGACTTCTCGTCGAGTGATGACAGTGACGACGATTGAGTGCTGAGCTACCGATGTAGTCTGTATTTATGTGGCTCAGGTTTTTGTATATCCTGTGTGCAATGTGTATAGTACTATCACCTTCTAGAACATGTCGAATCTCAAACCCAATTTGCGAACTCGTGACTTGTGGCGAATATCGACTGCTCTAGTAGATCGCAATAGCGGTGATTCGGTCTGTTGAGGAGTCCCTAGCAGCGAACAAAGCTATCAAGGGTATAGGACGACCTCCGGATTAAACGAATGTGAGTTCATTTGTGTTACGGGTTGGTAAGGACAATAATCCCGTCCTCCATCCGCAGTCCGACAATAAGGAGGGAGACAATACGATTGCCTAGTAGGGAATCATGGGCCAAAGTGGAAACACGGATAGTTGTTGAATACGCGGCACCGGTACGGACACCACAAGTGAAGAGCGTGCCAAAAGCAGTGAGAATGTTGCAGAACAAGGTATACATACGAGACAGAATTGGAAGAAAACTAAATTAGATACCCAAATGCAGCGGTGAGGCCGAGGGGTTATTCCGAAGTACAGGCTAGTTTTTACCCCCTTATCATGAATGAAAGCTGATTTAAGTTGTTTTGACAAATGTCAACACCCGCAGTCTGAAAAGAACAAAGCTAGAAACGCAGAAATACACTCAGTGTGGACGTGAATCCATGTTATGATGAAATATCCCCCGAAGCGCTCCGACGCGTTGAGAAAAGGAGAAGCGAGGTAGGAGAGCAGATACAGTATTAATGTGTGAGGAAGCCAATGAATTGTTTCCTTAAATGGAATGTGCAGTTTACCAGAGAACCCGATGCTCCTCGAATGAGTGCATCGAGTTGGTCAGCGGGACAAGCTTCGAGCGCGTGAGAGGTAGAGCGCAGCAGCAGACGAGACCCCTCAACCTACAAACTCTTGCCCGAAGTCACCGGGTTTTACCAGGACCGCCTCAAGAGGGAACCCATGCACCAACAGCACCACCCGTGCACCAAGAATGAAATTAGTGCAAGTAAAGCCCTTGTTATAAAGCCCTATGAAGGGAAATCTTGAACCTACAATTTTCACAAATAGACCGGTGTCACCTTTCACGACACCTCTTCAATCTTAGACATACACTTCAGGAACCACCACGTTAGACTTAAGTGTGCCCAAAGACAGGTGAGTTGACTTTAGATAAGGAAATCCAGACATCTCCTGAACATTGAACCCATCACGACAGAACGTCCTTCCTACCCAATGCACTTACTGCCACAGTGCCGCATCAGATGCCACCTAAACCGTGGATCATTGTCTTAGCAGTAGCCCTCTCGCTGGCACTTCTCGCTTTTATCATAGGCATTGGCTTCCTAATATGGCGAAGACGAAGGAGAGCAAAACTACTGAAAAGTGTGGGACTCCCCGATCCTGGACCAACGCGGGCTCCTCCACTCGATCCGTATTTCAACTCACGGATGGCCACGGCAGAAGCGCAACTCTGAGGGCAGCTCAACCTTTTATGCCATGTGGCTGGTCAAGGCGGAAACGCCGCAGGAGGTGTTAGTTGCTAGACGGATGACATCGCTCAAGGGTAGAAAACGTTCCCATAGCATTAGGATCCGAAATAGCTCGAAGGTTCCCGGGAACGTGATTCAGGAGAAAACTGGCAAGCTGCCCAGGAGGGTGCGTAAATGATAGTGAGGTTATCCCTTGAAACATTGGTGACATCGGGGGTCAGTGGGTTCGGTAGGAATGCATACTTTTGAAATTGTATAGCCAGCTTATGTTAGCGAACGTGGATAGAGTTGTTATTTGTCGCGTCCCTCTCATTTGTACGTTGGATCAGCTGGGACAAGTGAGTCGCAGGTCTCCGAGTCAAATCTAGCAGGCAGAGGAAACCCGAAGGCATGAGGTCATTGAGGTTGACTCAGTAAAGAGTGGTGGAAGATACTATAAGAGGCAGCTGTTGTAAGTCTGTTGTAAGTGGGAACATGTAGTATCATACTCGCCACTGGGTCCAGGCTGCCGGTGTCCAATAGCATAAAGGACCCCAACACTAGTCTGTGGACTCAGGAGTACTTTGTGTGGATTCCCAGCATGGAACACACCATACCGATGAAGATGTAGAACGTGATCTCAAATAGTGTATCGATGGATGGGAGGTCTTTGAGACAAGTCGGATTCGGAGCCCGAGATCTACCACTCACGACGGGACATCGAAAAAGGCACATATACCATGACAGGCATATTCTCACATTACGGAATGAATAGCACCGTATTACAGCCATGACGGGATAAAAGTTCTTGCTGCACTTGCACTTGAAGTCCGGGGTCCCGGGATATCAAAAATCGGTGCAAGGAGTAAAACGGAACTGAGGTAAAGCGGATAACCTGTAAACGGACGACTCTGGGAAACAGGATATCCCTAGTACTTTTGTTAATGGGCACGAGTTCTTGATATCCTTTAATGTCACAGCACGAATATAGATTAGAGATTGTCCTTCGACAGAAATCATGTAGCTATCAACTGTGCAATCTATTATCTCTCAGCCCCGTTAAGTCAATCAGCTACGGTCCCCGGCACTTGAACACAAATGACAATGAAGCCGTCCCGCAAACCGCTTTCGTCTCGTCGTTGCAGACCTGTGTATCAAAGCCATAAAACATCTACTCATCAAACGCAAAGCTCTAACCGCCGGCCCGCCATGGTCCGAGGACTCTCCCTGTTTCTCCCGAAGTCCCACCTGCCGAAACCTAAACTGTTATCTAGACTCTCTTGACTTTTAAGCGATTTTCCAACTCGAATTGATATAAGACTCTGTAACATATTAACATTCATGCAACTGATGATTTGAGTAGTTTAGGATATGCAGGGCCGCATGGTACTGAACCTAAGGTCTGCCATGCCGGTAACATCGTCCCTGAAAGCCGATCCAACGGTTTCAGGATGTGTCCAGTTTGAGCTTCTCCCAGAAGAACCGCAGGGAAGAAAGGGATAAGTCAGAGAAACAAACGATAGATTTGGTGTGATCCCTACGCGAGTTCGTGCTGGATTGAATTTGGGAGCCCCAGAGACTGTAGGTATATTTTCAGGTAGACCAAGGGTTTGAGCATTCTGGAACGTGTTTAATGTTACCGTAATTTCTCAGTCCTGATCAGACAGTGAGGAGTTTACTCTAGGCTTTAGTGAGTTTGCAAAAGCTATTAATCTCTTTTAGGGATTTGTGAGATTTCCTATAGGAGCAAAGCGTCGACAGGGTTCATACCATCAACGAAATGTGGGGGTCACTTCTCGACTTTATTTTTGGAGTCGGCTTACTTGTTCATGCCTCGGCAAGTTGTGGTGTAAATAGGTGGACTCCGACACGGAGGTTAGGGGTCTGGTAGGTTGAGAGGCTCTCACTAGCCATGTAACGCATTTGGTATCACTTGCTTATAAGCAGCTGAAGAGCCTCTCAGGGTGAATTGGGTCTGGATGCAGAAAGATTTGGGCAGCACTCATAGAGAGTCCGCGGTCCGCGCCAGTTTCACGGTAAACTATCTATATTTCTGCACGTCCGGATTGTGAAGTATTCTTAGTTGTCGGTGGGTTGCTAGACACCAAAATGGGGGTCAGTGAGAAGTATCCAGGGATGATAATGGGTATAAGCTACTCCGCGTCTCGGAACTTGAGGTGATGTTTTGAAGATTCTACGGAATGGAACTTGAGCCGAGGCTGGATTGGAATCAGCAGTAGCAGTTGGAGAGTGGAATGAGAGCAAAGTGTGGTGACAATGAGACAACGTTAGAAATTTGAGCAGCCTTGTTTATATCTTAAAGGTAAATCGCTATTAGCTGTGAGCCAAGTTTGGTAACAGAGTCCAAGTTTCACATATCTAATCTTGTCACCAGGAGCACGGTTTTCTCGGATGAATGTCCCATTTTGGAGTGGCATTGCTGGGGCATCTTAACCGGAGCCCGTTAGTAAGGTATGTTCTGTCATAGACTCGGAGATTGCCTCCAAGCGAGGAGACTCGAGTCTCTGAGTTGCTGGAAATAGTTTTTATAACATCCAGAAATTGCTTTGAGCACCGAGAGGCGATTTTGTCGGAGAAAGGACGCCTCCACGCATAATGCACATTTGAATAGGAACTGAATATGTGGGGACTTCCGACTACAAGCGAGAGAATGGTGATCAAGTCGAGAGCGGCCGCGGAAGGCTGGAAAGATGGATATTCGGAATCGCGTTCCGTGTATCAGGCGAAATGAAAATGGGGATAAAAATGGATGAATGCGTATGCCAATAATGTTTGACTTGGTCATATAATTGACAAGATAAAAGTCGAACGGAGCCGCTTGAATTTAGAATTCAAGAATGAGAGGGAGTCGCGAGGGACATGACGTGTCTAGGGTGAGAATTCGAAAGTTGGAGCCTTCAGTGCGGGAGCAGCGTGAATTGAGGTTGACGATAGCACCAAGAATAACCTTGATTCGCTGTATTGAATTGGTGAAGGTCGCAGAGGGGAAAGAAAGGACTACAATCTGTGAACAGCTCGTATTGAGACATCCTTCTAGTTCCGGGTGGGTGGATCAAGCGATTCAATGGTACAAGTAGCAAAATGAAGATCATCGTGGTACAAAATGTACTCGGTGGGTTCACGATTTGAGATTATCAATAGAAAGAGTACAAATGAGGAAGAGTATCAGAAGTCCGAGAGCATGTTAATCATTTACCGCAACTAAGTCGTAGAGTCTAGGTTGACCCAGAACCACAGTCGAATTACATTGGCGTTGAACGTTGAACGTTGATTGGCAGAATGGTCCAAGCATCATCTGACGCGCTGCGTCGGTACTAGAACAGAACCTAGAACTAAGTCAGGCGGCCCATCTACGCGATCCACGTCAGCCACCAGGAGCCCTGGGTTATAGCTAATTGGTGTCTGCGGGTGTCGCGGGTATCTTGCAAGACCCAGAGCTGTCGACCTCCCATGTGGAACCAAGGAACTACCGGAGCGGAGGCGAATGTTCGGGAATAACTTGGGAATCTGTGCCGACAACCCGAGCCTCCGAGCCTCCGGGCCTCATCTGGAACAGTGCATAAACGATTTCACATTCACATGGAAGAAACAGCGAAAAAATAAATGAAACATTGTAGATTTGAGACTCGCCCTATCTAATCTCTACTTGTACCTCCACTCAGGAACGTGACAATCATTCGGGCCCGGAGAACGTGCCAAGAGCGATCCACTGATATATTATCTTGTAACAAGCTTTTTGGGAATATCGGATCGACAGAGGGGGCACAAACGTTCGTCCTGTTAGATATACTTACCATTGTTAGAGGTAGAGTGAAAATGAGACGAAGTTGCGTTTAGTGGATGGCCGCTGCACGTGGCAAGATTCGCCTTGTCTCCATTATGAAGGTCCGTGTGCTAGTGGTGTGGGTTGTGGGTGGGTATTAGCCGTCACGGGCCTCTTGGATTCTCGAACGTGATTTCGACATAATGTTTCAGCTCATCGAGAGCAGTTTAAGAGATGGCGCTGGCCAAAGCACAGCTTCAATTCAAGCGATCGCTGTACACGAACAGATAGGGCGATCAATTACCAAAATATCACCACTCGATGATACAATGATCGTAGGTGCGCAGAACTCACTAAGCGCGCAATGAATTCGGGACTCATTGGTCTAGTCGTTGAATGGACTATATTCGGACGTGTTTTTGCAAATGTGTATTCCAAGATATCATAGCCGTCGTTAATGACAAGCTGTGGTTGAGTCAGATGGTCGGCCGGATTAATCATTGGCCAAGTTATTCCTTTCCCGTTCGTTGCACAGCGTTATGGCAAGGGCAGCTGCGCAGTGAACCTCTGCAGGCCCCACATATCTGGGCACAGCATTTGCTCAGCGCTCAGACTCAGGCTTCCGGTAATTTGAGTTGACCGTTTTAACTCAGAAGGGGAGAGACTCCGTGAGGTCATAGCTCTGAACCGCTAAGCGCCCATGCTCATGCATAAGTATTTCCGTCTCTTGAGAGGACCGCATCCCGGAAAGCCTTGAAGTAGATGGTGTCATGGATATGTACGTAGAAAGTGAGCCTGACCGAATAATGAAAACGTTGACGAGCAACGAGGGACGATTACATGATAGTACACATGGTCATGGGGAGGGAGGATTAACTTGAATCCTCCTCATGAATAGATAACCCGTTTTCGAGAATGTAGGCAGAGTCGTTGGGCAGAGTCGTTGGGCAAATGATGTATTGGCTGGTCGTCGCATTGTCGTTTAGTGAGGTAATAGGCTCGGTACGGTATAGCGGTGGTTATGTGAACGACGTTAGCATTAGAGAGCTGTCGGGGTGGTTCGGGGATACTTGGCATGCTGGACACACTGAATGTGATTCATTATCTCGGAGAGGGGCATATGGCACCAAGGGAGAAATCGGATGGGGCGTGGTGGAGGATGAGAGGAAATAGAGCCGCAAGACGTCTCTTGCTGGTGAAGGTTATGAGCTGCGGGTTTGTTGAGTACGGCATGGTGAGGTAGAAGCGAAGGACTGGCTGTGAGTGGATGGCGGACGAGGAGATCTGTAGATCTGGGAGTGGATCTTACGGAAAGGGAGAAGCCGGACCGGAGTCTGTGGAAATCGGCCATATAGGGGGTTGCATGTTTCCGAGTAGTGTCTGTGAAATAATTAATTGATTTATATTAAGGTCTGCCAAACTCCCACCTTTTTGCCCAACTCTCTCCAACTCTCTGCCTCTCCCAACCATGAGTCTCTCTGTTGACGATCTCGTCTCCTCCCTCTCCTCCTCCCACATTGGCCAAGAAGCCATCGATCTCGCCGCTCTCCACGTTCGTTCCCCGCATCCTCCCACTCCCCGCATCCGAGCTCACATAACCTCGTTTTCAGGCACAGCTTGCTCAGACCCTCTTTGGCCAATCCGCTTCTTCTGCCAGCGCGAAACCAGTTCCAGCAAATACCCAGCCATGCAATACTCCCATTTCTCGCACTCCTTCCTCAAGTTACACGTTCTCTCACTTGGCGGGACGTGCCGGTGATGATTTGGACGAGGACGAACGGATGGTGGAGGAACAACTCGTGCCTTCTTCCCCCATCGCTGCCGCACCCTTAAACGCCCAGTTCCAATATCCTGGTGCCACCCAGCAACCTACATCCCCCACCCCCAGTCATTTGTCCTCGTACTTCCCCGCTGCCCCTGACACGTCTCCATCGCCCTCGATCTTTACATCAACTGATCCGTTTTACCTCGCTGCCATGCAGCAACAGCAGCAGCAACAGCAATCGACTTCTTTTTTTGCGCAAAACGGTCGCCTCTCTCAGAACTCGCCGTTCTTTGTTCGACAGCCTCCGCAGCATCGCGAGAATCACCACCCACTCACCCTAGACACCCATGCTATCTTTGCGTCCACAGCCTATTAGCTCAGTGCAACTCGGCACGCATTGTTTTCATCAGTCCCATCCTCATCGCATCAGAAATATAAACATCCAACACACATTGCCTTTCATCGCCTTCCATACCATACATGGTCATACTTTCCATCATTCCATTATCCCAAACACATGCATATGCTCCCTTGTCATATCCCGTGTGTATGTGCCCACCACCCTGTCCGTCTGGTTCTTTCCCTTCTTCCATATTCAGCATCTCTTCAGTTCCGTTGCCGTTTCGTTTGGGGATATAAAACGCCCAGCAACACCGCCAACCGCGCCTGTGTACCTGTTTTTAGAATGATACTCACTCGCGGTCGCTTCAATGACTTCCGTTACCCCACCTTGTTCGCTCCCGCTGCATTTCTGAACAAGCGGTTAATGGGCTAATGGGATGTATCCTCGGCGGAGTGGACAAATCTTCCTTCTCCCTCGGTCTTGTCCGACCAATCCATCCGCCATCCATCCATCTATCAGGGAATCATCAATCACCGGATTGATTGATGCACTCACTATATGCGTCGATATGTTGGATTGGATTGCTTGTTTGACATCTGCCTTCGATCTCCCCACCCAGCGGTGTTTTAGGCTTCCCTTCGTCAGCATCTCCGGCGGCAACTCACCCAATACATTCACCTCCATTTCCCCACATTGGTTTTTGTGTCCATGTTATTTATTTCCGTTCGTTTTCGGTTACTCCACACAATCCCCAGACCCCGGATTTCGCCACTGACGATCACCGATGATTCACCATTGTTGTCACACCCCAACAGCAATTGTCACTCAATTACTATCAGTCACTATCTCAGGTCTTTGACCTATGCCTCTCCTTATCTGCGTCCTCGGGGTGTCTTGTGACTACGTGTGGATCGGCTACATTGCTAGGCGGTTGGCTAAAACGGTGTGCGCCTGGTCTTGTGCTCTTCATCCTCCCTTCCCGATGAGGCATAGGGTTAACAATAAATGAGGAATGGTTTGGCTTTAGCACCAGCTGCGGGGTCCGTGCAGTGGTGTCTAGATCTGGCATCTGGGCGAATACTACCGGTTGGGGTTAGGGCGGTTGTATGTTAGCTTTTGTTTCGCCACCGTCGCTGACGTTTCCTCATTTTTCGCAATTCCCAACCGCGTTTCGCAACCTTGCAAGCATATCTTACAAACGGGACATGAATGTACGAGCTCGATTCTTTAGATGGATATGACACTTCGGCACTCTCCTCCCCGACTCGGACAGCTTTTCCCTCTCCTCTTTCCTTTCTTGGACAAAATGTCGACTTGTTGTAGATCTGTAGAGTAGGTTATTAGTATTTTGGTTCTCCTTGTCGTGGACCTTGTTTCTTGGTCTTTGTTCATGTTTTTGGGCGTTTAGGTTACGCAAAGAATACTCAGTATATATACAATCTGCGATAGGCTGAAAATGTGATACCAGTGTCGTCACTTGTACTTGGGGTTTCATTTCCTGGGGTATCATTAAAGAACGGGATAACGGTTTCGTGGGATGATGGGGATGAGTCAGCTTAGTCAGAATTGGTCAGCATTAGTCAGAATTGGTCAGCATAGCACAGCATTTGTCAGATCTGACTAAGCTGTTGTCCCCTTCTTAGATGCCTGGCTGGCTGATGCCTGGCTGGCTGATGGCTGATGGCTGATGGCTGATGGATGGCTGATGTTGCCTGGCCTGAAGCTAGCTCTAATGATACAGGATTTGTGATTTTAGATAAGCCTGATGCCTGGTGTTTGAGGGAAGCTGGGGATATGCAGACAGGAAGTTCACTTGACAGACTATTTGCAGTCATTCTTCAA
>JAEUWJ010000079.1:34607-45410 GCA_018524395.1 Podaxis carcinomalis
TTTTTTTTTTTTTTTTTGATCTCCAAATGTTTTGGCAGTTGAGATCTTTGAGGCGCGAACCGTCACGTGGACTCAAACTTAGTGTTGCCAAGAGCCTTTTCCTACAACTTGATTCCTCCCCTTTCCTGTCGTCGTCGCTGCTCCCCTCGCTCCCCTCTTCGTCTTCGCCGCTGTTCAGCCTGTTCTGCTCGCTGCCCCACACTCGTTACACGTAGCATTCCTTTATCGTACCCTATCGCCCTGTGTAAAGTCCCCCGGCACTTTTACACTCGTTCGCCAAAGCACCCTTCACTGTTTAAAGCTTTGCCTCTGCTCCCGACCTCCACCCATCTATCTAGGCGCGAATCATCATCTGTTGTTCATCTTGTACCTCTTGCAAAACGATGGCTCGTCAAGGTGAGTTTCCCTGTATGTGTAGCAAAAATAGCTGCACATGAGCTACCAAGTTCCTTTGGCTCCTGGTGGCGTCCAACACCTCATGAAAATCATGCTGATACAATCATCTCTACAGTTCCGCGTCTCCACCGTCTCCCTCAACGTCTTGATTATACCCTGATACCCGCTCCTCTTGGTAAGTCTTGCTTGGTCTTGTGCTGCTCCCATCTCCAAACTGGCACTTGACAACCCATCAATCAGATCTTTCCCTTCCGTCCATCACGGAAAAATCCCCTTTGCCTGCCATCATTGTAACTCCTTCATCCCCGATCCATAACCACGACTTTTCAATCGCTTTCCTCGCGCCTCCGCCCAAACAGACCATTCGCGAACGCGTCACTTCCTCCTTCAACAACTTTGCGAGCAAGCCTTGGCTCGCGCAGTCACGGTCAATCAGGACCATCCTCATCCTAGCGCTCCTCTTTTTCGTCATGATCACGACCCACTTGATTACACACCACCTTGCGGCCTATCCTTACCCCCGGCTTGACTCTGAGTTCACCCATCGTCAACTTACGACTGACCCTACAGCCCCGACTGGCCAACCTGACGTTAGCTTTGCAAATGCTAGTGGGGACGTCAAAGTTGGTATTTGGAACTGGATCGGTTTTGAACTTAGGAAGACTTGGGCAGTTGGAGGAGGTGTTGTAGTTGAAGACTATGTTGTTGAGGGCACCGTTTCAGAACAGTCAGGTTCGCTCTCGGGCCTCGAGTAATTTTGTTCCAAGACAAGTGACAGAGAACTTATGGACGCTCATTGATGGCAGGGTCAAGATGACCTTGGGGTTTTCTATACTTTTGAATACAGTTGGGTTTCCTGATCTCTCGTTCTGAGTCGCTGAGATATGAACACAACCGCAATAACTGGCTTGCATGACTGTTGCCAAGTGTTTCGTACTGTTGGAAACTGATTGAAGTGCCGGTGAGGGTGTATGTACACGTTGAGCCAAGAAAGCAATATTAACTAGCATGAATTGTCATTGTACGAACACCACGCCTATTAATATAACATTTGACCTAAAGCTTATCGGTTCATTGTCAACATCTGCAACAACGGCTCCATCGGTATTCGAGCAAAACCTCTCACGCTATCATTAAACTTGAGTGTCCTCAGGCCAGGCCTACACGCATCACCGATGTCTTTGCAAAGTCTCTCATTCATCGGTGGATAACTAAACGGCTGGCCCAAAATCTCCAAATGTCTCAACTTCGGGAACACGGCCAACCAGTCCCCCACAAGCCTGATATCAACACCTAACGCAGACCAGGTACCTGCACTTGCGTCAAACACCAACGTCAAATCCGTAATCCTGGACTCTGCATGAGGACCAGAACGCGTTGCCCGAGCCCTTATCCACTGGACCCAGAACCCTGCCTCGAAGTTCATCTCGAGTGTAAGAGAGGGACATTGAGATAGAATCGCAGAGTCGACGTCGTCAGGATCGTCCGGAGGAAGGAGAGTGTTGAGGCTGAGAATAGCCTCGTCGAGTGAGGCTCCGCCATCACTAGGGTTCATGTTCCTTGTTAGAATACGGACGGATGTCAATGACGGCTGCCATCGCTTTCCTCGCTTTCCTCGTTTCCGCGCACGAGCTGTGAGTGACACGATCCATGGAATGAACTGCGGTCGTGCTTCAAGGGACTCTAGCTTTGGTAAAATAGGATATTCATCCTCAGGAGATGGGACGAGTCGGCTGATGCCTCTTTGTCTGGGGGAAAAGTCGAGGACGAGAAACGTGATGTTCGGGTGATGAGAAAGGAATTTGAATAAGCTGCCTCGCGACATTTCAGTGCCGCTTGACAGTTTGAGAGTCAGCGACGTGAGGTGGGGAAGGCGCATGGATATAGTGAACATAGCCCACGTCCAATCATCACATTTGAAGCTGCGGTATTGGTCCTCGGGAGGAGATATGGTGAGGTGTTGGACAGTGCAAGAAGCGCGTCGAAGGTCCTTGATAGTACGAACGATGCAGTAGTCCGTGAAGAAAAGTGGGGTTTCAAAGACAAGAGTCTTCGAGCCCAACGCAGTTGGTGGCGGAGGTTTGTATCTAAACTGCCTAAGCCTAGTTCGCGCGTTCTCCCATAACCGAGCAAAGATGCTTGGTCCACGCCAGCTTATTGAAAAGCTCTTCCGGATCGTACCCGGTAAACGGCCATTGCTGATCTCGATCTGGTTGCAGCAAGCTGAAATTGCCGCTTCCAACAACCGACTAAGGACCTTTGGCCAATCACCTCTCTTTGAGTCGTACAAAACGCGGGCTTTGTCCGCATTGGTATAGTCGAATGCAATCCTAACTCTCAGGCTTTCCAAAGAGCCAGGAGCAAGCCGAGACAGGAGGACGGAGAGGCCGCGCATGTCATCGAGGAAGTGCCTTTCTTCATCTCGCTCTGCTAAGTATGTGATTGATTTGACTTTCGGGGTCCAGACAACAGCAGCAATGGCAGGGATGAGCGTTACCGAGGTATCTGGACTGATGATAAATTCGGAGTGGGAAGATAGACCTTCGAGGATCGCGGGTGGTACTGTCCTATGCAGCACTATAGAACTTAGGCTGCGACTGACTTTTCCGAGTGGTAGGACAGAGGGAATGTCAAGGTTTTCCAGAACAGCGTCGAGAATCTCGACTGGGAGGTCGGTCAACGTTACGCGAGCCTTTCGGGCCATTGGGGACACGATGGAGGTGCGAGGAAGGATTGCGCACGCTTAACGCAGGCGATTATATCTTCGGTCTTCTGACCCTAGCTGGAAGTGATAAGATCCGTGCTTGCCATTGAACAGCTCATGACGTTGACAAGAATCACTGAACGTCATTTCACCCCTGCAACGGTATGACAAAAACATTCTGACATACATTCAGATGGATATCAGTGAACTATGTGCCTGATAACTGTGGTGGTTTTCTCAAATCAACAAGCTCCAGATCGTCCTCGGTTATTGGAACAAGAGTAGGGTAACTGCGGGCTTTTCAATGATACACCGACATCCAGTAGTTGGAGGAGAAAAGGGATGTCCTGTGTTATAATGTACTGCTGTTCATCCGACTCACATACTTATGCATTACTGCAATCCGACGGAAAGTTTTTAGTTTGTTCGGGGACATACGCTAGTCTGCCTGAGATGGTGGTACGCCAATAAGTCCACCAAACATGGAGCGATCCTCCATGAGAAGGGCCTTATAAGCTTCCTATAGGAGAGAAAAGTAAACAATGAGGGCCAAGAAGGATTTGAGAGGGAGAAATACGGCGTACTTGCGAAATGTCGGGGCACGCAGTGGCAAGTTTGAACATAATTTCTCTTAGTGTGCCTTGCAATTCTAAGTCTAGGGCGTGTATAAGATATTCACTGAGACGGAGAGGTCGGCGTCTTAAGACTCACCTATGCTACTAGGACCCGAATCGACCAGACCAACCCAACATCGCGCCACGCAATCTAGAATGGTGAATTTCCAACCTTCCATGCGACATGCGCCGACTTCAATGATCACCAGCAGGACTCTACCCGCACTTTTTTGGAGCTCGAGGACATCATTCGTGGATTTTGTTTGGGGCGGCATTGAACTCCGCATGGCCAAGATATGTGCCAGTTGAGGGATGAGAGACTACAAACCACGCATGAGCTCGACGTTAGGAAAGTGCAACTAAGACCACCGACAAACCTTGAGAAAACTGACGGTAGCCGTGTCAAGCGCTCGTAAGACATCCGGTAGCGCATCTAGGGTAGCCTTCATCGCAATGATATTGTCTACGGAGTACACCCATATACCCTCAACGATGCCGTTGATAAGGAGGGTACATAAGTGATCAAAAAACTCGAAAGATTTCGGTTCATCGACCTTGAGCGTGAGGGCTAACCAGCTTGAAATTGTGAGGCGGAGGAGTGTTGGAGTTTCGGGGTCGGAAAGATGCGAAAGAGCGGTTTTGAGCGACTGTAAGAGGGTGGTTGGTTATAAAGCAACAGGCAGGGGAGACGGGAACGTACTGTGAAAATCAATTCGTCAACGCCGGTCCGCCGGAGAATGTCTTTGGGTATGCTGCGTAGTATTAGGGAAACGATTCGGACACCTTCGAGTTTGTGTTGAGCTTGGTAGTCGTCTAAGAGGGTCATTGTGGGTGGTATGAGGAGTGGCCACAAATCTTCGTATAACTCCGGCTATATTTATTACGGCGAGCCATGAGTCCTGAGAATCAGTACAACTTAAATAATGGAATAAGAAAGGTGTGGCTGAACTCACCAGAATATTTTTGACTACCCAAGCGAGGACGCTCCAGATTCCTGGATGGGTTTTCCAGACTTGTTCGTCATAATAGTCCTGGGTGGCACCTGGGCCTCCAGCGGGACGTACGAGCTTCCGGCCAGTAGTCGTGTTGAGGTATGGATGGGGGGTTGAAGAGAATATAGGCTTCAGATTCTTGAGCAGAACTTGCCGGAGCAAACTAATACTCGGTTGACTTATTTGCGGGATAGAGAGAATGTCTAGTCAGGGATGAGACTTATGCCTGTTATGGACAAAACGCAGTAGGGAACGTACCAAGAGCCGTATGGTGGGCTGAGGGGGTGGACCAAGGAGAAAGGTCCAATCCGTCATTCTCGGATTCGATAGCAAATGGTGAAACGTAGAAAACGATATTCGCCAGTGTTGCATCGTCTATTGGTTCGCCAATGGCTCTCTTCTGTCCCACTAGGTTCCTTAAAGCGTCCAAGGGTATATGAATATCGCTTTGCCAGGCGGCTAGCGATTCGAGCGCTTCTCGGTCATCATGGAGACTCTGCAGGCGGGCATATTCGGTTGGGATCTTCAGAGATTTGAAAATGGCTTCCCAGTCATGCATATCGACCCCTGGAAGACCCGGCAGATATGAGAGAAGGAATGCAAGGGGCACATTGAATTGGGTGGATTACTGATGATATGAGTGGAGAAGCTGTAGAACGTGACGTGAGAATCTGATAAAACACTCACCCTGTCACACAAACAACAAGTCTCCTTCTCCCTCAACCTCATTTTTCTTGTTACGACTTCACGTTGTGAGTATTTCTTTGAGGCTACGTACGCAAACCCTAACAATCTGACCGCCCATACCAGTATCATAATCTCGAGTAACCATGGGTCAATCTCGTGTGTCCCACCTCCCGAAACACTCCTGTTTATCCCTCGGTTAATAACAAACATCAGCATCGCAGTTCATGGAAGATATGGAAAAGCGCTCCAACTGTGAGCTTCGCCAGTTTTACCCACAACAATGTGAATCACACTCAAGAATCTATTCTACACTCTACAGTCACGCAGCCCGAGTTGGAGCGGCTCAAGAAGCGTTTCATGAAGCTCGACAGGTTCGTCTCTAGCCTTGGTTGTTTCCTGAACAAAATTAAACGACCCGGGAAACTTGTAGTGACGGGTCAGGCTCAATTGATCGTGAAGAGTTCCTCCAGATTCCGCAAATCGCAACAAACCCTCTCGCTTCGCGTATGATTGCTATTTTTGATGAAGAGTAAGTTTCCTTGGCGTCGCATCACATGCGTGCGCTTATACCTGCGCTCAAAGTGGTGGAGGAACTGTTGATTTTCAGGAATTCGTTGGGGGTCTGAGCGCTTTTAGCAGTCGTGGCGGTCGGGAAGAGAAACTCAAATGTACGTTAGTCCATCCCTTGTCGGATTGTACTTAACGAAGCCGCTGCCACAGTTGCCTTCAAGGTGTATGACATGGATAGGGATGGCTACATCTCCAACGGAGAGTTGTTTTTAGTTCTCAAAATGATGGTTGGGAGTAACCTTAAGGTTCTTTCGATGTGGTTGATCAGTGGGTGAGATTCTGACCCCACATTATACAGGACCAGCAGCTACAGCAGATCGTTGACAAGACTATCATGGAGGCCGACCAAGACGGCGATGGCAAACTCAGCTTTGAAGAGTTTGCGCAGACAGTATCCAACACTGTACGTACACCCTAACACTGTTGTTTGATTATCACTGACCGCGCATACAGGATATCGTCAAGCAAATGACGCTGGAGGACCTCTTCTAATTCCCTTGCTGGATCCGTATCTCCACCTCCGTTCGTCGTCGCTTTCATGGATTACTTCATTCGTTACCGTCGCCCAATAGCTAATTCTTCGCCTCCTTCTTGTCAGCCGTTCTCGCAACTTTCTCTCGCCATTTCTTGTGCATATCGCATTGTCTCCCTTTGGGTACTCTTTGTAGGACGTAATGATATCGCAGTATTACAATACCCCCCGAACGCCTATCTTGCTGAGATTCATAACAGCGATTGATCCTTAATAAATACACGACGCCTCGAAACCTGAACATTGGCTGACAAGGAATCACAATACATCACTCTATTACAACGTGGTGAGGGCCTACGCCAAATAGCCCACACAGTCTACAACAAGCACCGAAAGAAGAATAATGAAAATCACAAGCACTAATTGCGTGCTTCCTCCCTAATATCTTCCAATTCATACATCATCTCACCAGATCCAGTTGAGTATCATATTTGGACCGGAGACTGGTGAAAGTGTTGTCTCCGTGACTTTGCAATTGGCCTCCAGTGCAGGCGTATATGGAGGATTACCCGTCATCAATGCTGAATTGGATTGATACTGATCGGTTGATTGATTGGCGGCAGTGAGTGGGTATTGGGAGTTCCTGTCCAGCACAAAATTCACATTCCCGGATGAAAAAGTTTGTTGTCCTTACATCTGCGCCACACTCGGCCGAGACAGTCCGGTGCAGAGGCATTATCAGCGTACGACCACCGCCATAAATATATATATCCAAGTAACTAGCTGTTACTGTCGGGTCATCTAGTTATACCCCCCAGTTGAGATCGACGGGGGGAGTGTATCCGTCCCATTTCCGCAGGTAACATTGATATCATCACTGAGAGTAAGTTCAACAACAGAACCATTCCTAAAGACGTCCCAGTCCAAATAGCAGTTAGATTTATATGGTTGTCCGTTGACGGTGACGCGCTAATGAGACTTCGTCAGCAGAGTTGTGCAAAAGTCTGACTTAACCAGAACCATACCTGGACAAAGACTTGGCCTCCTGTACCATTCTCTGGGTTTCCTTTGAAATTCTTCGACTTGATCACTGTCGTGGTGTTGAACACCGGGTTAAAGAAAGATATCTGCTTAAAGAATGGAGAAGAGAGGAGGAATTGCTCGGTTGCTGGGAGAGGGTAGAGTCCCGCGAGGTAGAAGGCGGCATAGCTCCCCATGGCACCTTGGTTCAAGGTTAGCGTGGTTACTCTGGATGTCAGAGACGGATATACCAGAATCTGCGGACATGGAACTCAATCAGTGGCTGGTAAAGGCAAGTTGGACGATGGAACCGACCATCATTTCCGGGAAGACCGTTAACAGACGTATTGAAGAATTCCGCGATAACTTGCCTCGACCTTTGCGTGCTCAATCCGGGCCGGTTGGCGTAGTGGTACATGAAAGGCATCTGCTGCGATGGCTCATCAGTAGCTTCAAAGTATTCCTATGCAATCATCTTGAGCACTTCTCAATACTGGCTCGAGATTGTTATTCACCTGTTCAAAGATGAAATCCAATCGATGGATGAAGCTCTCGTTCCCTCCTTGAAGTTCTATCAACTTGGCGGTGTCTTGTGGAACGTACTGAATGGAGTGGAGTTACATCGAATCCTTACTCTAAAACCCGTAAGACGCTTACCTGAGAGTACTAATTAAAAGAGCATGCGTTTAATACTTGCAGGTGCTAGGATATCATAAAAACTCTTACAATAATCGGCGATCCTGGTGCAATTCAGCCGAAATACTCACGATTTGCATCGAGAAGCTCACCTTCATAGAACCCATCTCGATTTGCGGCATTCAAGAAACACGTCGCTTTGGCGGGATCGTGGATACTACAGTGGCGGGGATCAGTGAAGTTGAAAGTGCCGTTGGCGAATCTTGGCTACAGTGCGTAAGTCTCATTGTCTAAGGATGTGGAAGGGTCATCAATCACCTGCATCATCCCTTTAATTTCCGGATTTCCTGGAACACTGACGTCTGGGTTCCAAACATTAAAGAAGTTTCCCGCTCTTCCCAGATACTAAACCTGCGTTAACATACTTTCGAAGTCTCAGTGGGAAATATAGTGAACCTTCTTCTGGTCATCCGTCTTCCCGAGAACCTTTGCTACTTGTGCAATCGCGAAGTCATTGAAAGCGTGCTAGAACAGAGGATGTTGGTGCGCGGAAACCTCGAAACCTAGGAGCTCGCTCACTTCTAGGGTTCGAGAAACTTGCTTAGTGTTAGCTCCGCCTGGACTAAACATGTCATGGGGAATGTAACCTGGTAACCTTCCGAGTTAACATCGTTATTAAACGTTACATGAAAGCGGCACCCTCACCGAGTTGCTTCCAGATTCCGGCTTGTCGACCTTGGAGGTTCCAATTCGGTGGTTCCATCTCCGCGTCCGCCAACAAAGCATTATACAGATCATCAGGAGAGACATTAAGTGCGGTGGCTTGTTCATGGAACCTTAGGGACTGGTAAGACCTGTCGACCTTTTCAGTGTATCAGGGTGCGTACTTGACGAAAAATTCTCCTAGTATAGGATCGGCATCTGTTGGAGGGTTTAGTGATTCATTTCTTGGGGAATTAGTTTAGATAGACGCACTACTACCGCCCTGAATGAAGTGCATCGCTGTTGCACCTCGGCATTCGGGGAGCCAACCTAGGTAATCATTATTCCTCGTCCAAAGCGGATCGGTTGTATTGTACGCGCCTTCATGCTTCTGGATATCGATCATTCCCCTGACGATTTGGGCGAACGTGACAGGGTCATGCAGAGACATGAGGGGGTAGAGAGTACGATAAGTATCCCACTATTGGATCATTAGCAAGCAGCGCATGGGCATGTTGAGGGAGACAAACGTTGCAATAGAATGAATCGTAGTAGGGCTCAGTTGAATTCCATTTCGGATTTTCTCCCGTATCTGGCAAACAGTTCAGTCACACTCATCTACCAAGCTCCCCTGTCTTACAGTCTGCAGGCGAAATATGGGTCCGGTATAGCTTCAAGATCATCAATTGCATGTAATATGGTAAACACGATAATACATACCGACGAATAGAAGAGTTGAACTGTCTCCTTCGGGACACCAGTCGTGTCGACTTGAACACGGCCTAAGAGCTCATTCCATTGTGCACGAGCCTCCCTATGCACTCTGTCAAAATCGAAATCTGGTATCTCCTCCTCAGCATTGGCGCAGGCTTGTTCGCTGGAAATTAAAGAGACCCCAACACGTGCAAGGATCGTCGTTTTACCGCTTGGGGCCGGGGAGAAGGTGAACAATGCCCCCAGCTCATCAATAAATCCTGGAAGTATATTTTCTCGATTACCTATACGGTCATGATTAAAATGGTCAATTCACGCACCATAATATACTTGCAGGATGTTTGTCGTTCCTTGAACGGGGAAGTCAGCCAACCACACGCCATACTCTGTCGGTTTGCCAAGATCGAAGCCATCACCCTTGAAGGTGACACAAGTAAACGCATTGTATCGTCCTGAGGGTCTCAGTCGTTCGGCACTTAGCAAACTCAAAGAACTATACCTACCTGGACCAAAAGATGCAGCGAAGGAGGCACCCCCCGTAACCTTAGCAGTATCAGGGTCAAGGGTCATAACAGGATTGGTGCTACTTCTTTGGCCGTCGTTAGTGATGTCAACGGCGATTCTGGGATGTTTCGTTCCTGTGGGGAAGGTATAGCGATGCAAAGCCGTACGACGAGTTGCCGTAAGCTCAACTCGGATCGAGTTGGACTGGGATGTCAATCAGTGTCACCCCCGGCACCAAATTCCTTAAATACTTACCAGGTTGGTGGAAAAATAACCAGGGGAAGCGAAATCATCCGGCGAGCCTTCTCAAATTAGCAAATGTCCGACTGGGCAGAATAATACTGCTACTAACCATCTGGCAAAAGTTTACGCGCGAGCTTCCTGCTCCCGAGAGAGGTAGGGCACTTGTCGAAAGAAGAACATTCCGCAAATGGCCAGAGCTTGAAGTTTGACAAGGGGACGGCCTATTAGATTATTAGACAAAGCCATCGAAAACTGGTTTGCGAATCCACGTACGCCTCCTGTTCCACTATCATGTAACTGGGAAAACCCAGTCGCGTTCGATTTGGGATCTCCATCGTATCCGGCGTGCTCATGAACTGGTTAGTCGGGCGTAGAGCTGTATCACAAGAATATATACATTTCCCGGTGCATCTGTATCCATCCCTGCTTTCACCATTCCGTGTGGCAATGTGGCGCCTAAAAGGAGATCAACATTATTTCGTTCATTGAATCAAGGACCCAACCTGGAAATACATGACCACCATTAGTTGTCCCGATGAAAGGTATAAC